>NW_026844103.1:0-370000 GCF_029531705.1 Pantherophis guttatus
GCGCGGCGTCTGGCCGGACCCTCGGGCCGCCATTGTAAGCCCGCTGCCAAGTCTGCCATGTGGGGCAGCGCCATATTGGTGGACCTTCGGGCCCGCTATTTTGGGCATCGTTTTCCAGCTTGCGCCTCCCTTCCCAATCAGGGAGCCAGCTGCAGACCTGCACCCCCCCCCCACTGCGGGAAGGGGCGTCAAACAAGAGGTCTTGGGCAAGGTCGTTACCTCTAGTCGCCAGCCGCCTCAGCCATGTCTCGCTCCCCCCATCGTCAGACATGGAACTGGAATTAAGCCCACCACGCATAAGCGAAAGAAGGGGGAAGAAGAAGTCAAAAAAGAGGCACGTGAGCTCGGCTAGCAGAGCGGCCTCTGAAGGCTCCCTTCCCTTCCAAGATAGGGACGCCCTGAGGAGACACAACGCCCTAGAGCGACAGTGGGAGAGGGCGCACAAGGCTACTTCAGGAATCCCACCCAGGGATCCTGCACCTGGGGAGCTTAACCCCATTTCCCCAAGAGAGGTGGAACGGGGGCTTACGTCTGTGACCGAAATCACAGCGATGCCTAGAACCCCGGAGGGGGGTGGGCCGTCCCGCACAACACCCCACATCGAGACAGTTCCAGGTCCCGGGCTGGAAGCTTCAACCTCCCCTGCAACAATCCAGCATCGCCAGGTTAGAGAGGCAAGTGCCACACCGTCAAGGGCAGACCCACAGGGTCAGGGCGGACTGGGTTTGGCACCCCCAGTAGACTTCCAGGCCATGTTCTCAGCGGCCCTGTCATCCTTTTTCACGGCAACAATGCAGCAGGCGGCCCAGGCGCCCGCTCAAGCAGCACCGGGCCAGCCACGGCCATCCCAGCCCCATCCCCATCCCATCCCAGAACGAGGCCGGGACTCGTCATCAGACGAATCAGACCAAGCGGAGGAGGGCCCAGAGGAGATGGAGCTATCGGAGGATGAGGGCCTAGCACCGGACACCCCGGCCTTTACAGGCCTCTTCCGCCCGCCCTATTCAAATCGCTCCTCCACAAGGCACGACTCACGACCAACCTTGGAGTGCCAGGAAATGTCACAACACCCTCCACGTCAACAGCAGGCCCTCACGACGCCCTTTTCAAGTCGTCAAAGCCGCAGAAGGACTACATCCCGTGCCCGCAGCTGTTTACAGACGTGATTCAGAACCCCTGGGTGCAGCCGGCCTCCCTGGCAACACCCAGCAACCTCGATAAGAAACTCTACTGTTCTGCCCCAGAGCTGGAGGACCTCCTGGTTCTCCCTTCAGTAGACCAGCCAGTGGCAGCATTAGCCTCCAGTTCCTTGATCTCCACCGACCCGCTAGACACTCTCAAGGCGGAGGAGAAGAGGATGGAATGGGCCTTCCGCAAGGCGCACCAGGCCGTTGGCTGGGCAATCAGATCCGCGACAGCCTCTTCCTTCTTTAATAGAGCCTCGCTCATTTGGCTCCGTCATCTGCAGGACAGACTCCCACCGGAGGACACTAGATTGCATCAAGATCTAAATAAGATAATAGCTGCCACCGAATACACGGCTGACAGCTCCCTGAACTCAGCCAAGTTCGCCTCAAGGGCGCTGGCCTCAACTCTTACGGCTAGGAGGCTATTCTGGCTTCGGCCATGGAAAGCCGACTTCAAAGCCAAGTGGAAGTTGGCGGCTTCCCCATATAAAGCACCAGATCTGTTCGGGGCCCCACTGGAACCCCTTCTGATTGAAGGGAAGGACAAGAGAAAGATCCTCCCATCAACATACAGGCGCCAAGAACGCAGGTACACGCCTTACCCACCCCAGCAGCCCTTTCGAGCAGGCGCCGGACCCAGGGGGTCCTCCTCACATCGTCCCCATTTCCAGGGAGGAGACAGATTCAACGACAGACAACAGTTCCGAGACCGAGGGCGACACCAGCAGCCTAAACGCAACTTCCGTGGTGCCGGCCCTAAGCCCGCCAGAAGGGGAAATGACTCCAGGGCCATGGGGCCCATAGGGGGGCGGCTCATCCTCTTCCATCAACAATGGGCCACTTCAACTTCGGACTCCTGGGTAAGGCATACGACCTCTTCTGGACTGTCCATCGAATTCTCCGGCCAGCCGCCCCACCGGTTTGTCCGTTGTCCAACCCCTCGATCCTCGGAGCTTCAGGACCTAATGTCACAGGAGATTGCCCACCTCTTGGAGGTCAGGGCCATAAAGCCGGTCCCACACAGCCTGCGGGGCTCAGGATTCTACTCGACCCTCTTCTTGGTTCCCAAGAACTCCGGGGGCTGGAGGGGCATACTGAATCTAAAGCGCCTGAACCTGTCGGTACGATACCGCAGGTTCAAGATGCACTCCCTCAAGTCCATCCTAGCGGGAGTGAGACAGGGCGACTTCCTTCAATCAGTCGACCTCCGGGAGGCTTACCTGCACGTGCCAATTCACCCGCATCACCGTCAGTACCTGAGATTCGAATACGCGGGCCGGCACTACCAATATCGCGCGATGCCATTCGGACTCTCATCGGCCCCCCGCACCTTTACCAAGCTGGTAGCGGTGGTGGCGGCCAAGCTCCGAGCCGCCCCGATCCGGGTGCTCTGTTATCTAGACGACATTCTGATCCTGTCGTCCACGCCCAACCAGGCCTACAGAGACATGGAGATGGTGATCAAGATCTTCCAGGATCACGGCTTCACCATAAACTTTGCAAAGAGCCAGCTCCTGCCCACCACCAGACTTTTGCACCTGGGGGCACTGATAGATTTGACCAGAGGCCAGGTATTTCTATCACCGGACAGAGTCCAAAGCATCCGAACCCTAGCTCTGCAATGCCTGACGAGGAGGAAAGTTGCTCTGATCCACCTATCAACCCTCCTCGGGAAGATGGTATCCTGCTTCGGCATCGTACCGTGGGCACGCAGACACTCGAGACCCCTGCAGTGGTTCCTCCTTCCTTTCCAGCGAACGGGAAGGGCCAACTCCAAGAAGGAGGTTCGCCTCACTCTACAGGTCCGCAGGTCCCTCAGGTGGTGGACATCACCGTCGCTCCTCAAGGGCTCCAGCTTCCTAGAGCCAGACCGTCTGATACTCACCACCGACGCCAGCCTTCGGGGGTGGGGAGCCCATCTCCACAACCTAGTCACACAAGGTCAGTGGTCGCAAGAAGAACGCCAGTGCAGCATCAACCTCCTAGAGCTTCGAGCAATCAGACTGGCACTTCGCAACTTCCAGACGACGGTGCAGGGGCATCATGTCCTAATCCTGACCGACAACATCTCGGCCAAGGCACACGTCAACAGGGAGGGGGGCACGAAGTCCCGTACCCTGATGAAGGAGTCCGCGGAGCTGTTCAGCTGGGCAGAGAGACACCTGCTCTCGATCAGAGCAGATCACATTTCCGGGGCAACCAACGTGAGGGCGGACTGGCTCAGCCGCGAAACAATAGATCAAGCGGAATGGCAGCTCCACCCTCACCTGTTTCAAGAACTCACTTCATGCTTCGGGAATCCGGTCGTAGATCTCTTCGCAACCCCGACCAACGCTCAGCTTCCCCGCTTCGTATCACGCTACCCAACACCACAAGCGGAGGACCACGATGCGCTGCGCTGCAAGTGGCCCGAGGGTCTCTTGTACGCATTCCCACCAGTCCCGCTACTCCCGCGACTCATCCGGAAGCTACTGGCAGAAAAAGCCAACCTACTCCTGGTAGCCCCGAACTGGCCCCGGAGACCCTGGTTTGCCGACCTAGTAGCACTGTCCGTAGAACAGCCATGGCTGATCCCACCACAGCAGATCGTCCTGTGCCAAGGAGCAGTCACGCACCCAGAGCCCCAGTGGCTCCAATTAGCCGTCTGGCACTTGAACGGGTCATCCTGAAGAAGGACAGCCTACCAGACGAGGTGGTTGCCACTATCCAGGTGGCCAGACGTCCAGCTACGACCCGCATCTACGAGTCGTCATGGCAGGCGTTCTGCCGATGGAGTGCCCAACAGCACATCGACCCCACGTCAGCCGCCATTCGGGACATTCTGCGGTTCCTACAAGCCGGCCTAGACAAGGGCCTGGCCCCCGCAACCCTACGGAGACAGACAGCGGCGTTGTCAACAGTCATTGCGTGCGCTCCGTACCAATCCCTCGCACACCACCCACGCATCAAGGGGTTTCTGCATGGGGCCACCAACCTGCGGCCCCCCACAGTTCACCGCTACCCCTCATGGGACCTACCTCTGGTGTTGCGGGCACTGACCGGGCCCCCCTTCGAACCCCTGGACTCGACATCGCTTAAGTACCTATCGTTTAAGGTGACTTTCCTGCTGGCGATCACCTCAGCGAGGAGAGTTTCAGAGCTAGCGGCCTTGTCAGTTCGCAAAGATTTGTGCATTTTCCACGACTCCACGGTGACCCTACGCCTGGATCCTGCTTTTATTCCGAAGGTCAACTCGTGGTTCCACCGAGCTCAGGAGCTCATCCTGCCGGATTTCTGCCCCTCACCTCGCGACCCCAGAGAAAAGAGGTGGCACACCCTAGACGTGCGACGTGCCATCCACCTCTACATCCAACGGACCGCTCCTTTCCGCCGTACGGAGGGACTCCTGGTCTCCTTCAACCCAAAGTCCATGGGTCAGAAGATATCAGCAGCCACAGTTAGCAGATGGATCAAGTCCTGCATCGCCCTGGCATATGACTTGAACGCCAAACCGACCCCCGGCAAGATCCTACCGCACTCGACTCGCAGCGCGGCCACCACGGCGGCCTGGGCCACCCAAGCCTCGGTCGTGGACATCTGCAGAGCTGCGACGTGGTCATCCCTCACACCGTTCATCCGCCACTACAAGATCGATGCATACAACTCGGCTGAGGCATCCTTTGGCCGCAGAGTTCTGCAAAAAGTACTGACAGAGGAGGACTCTGCGGGCAGTCAGCCCCCCACCCAGGGAGTTTAAGCTTGGGTATATCCCATGCATGGATAGTGGGAGCAGCGCACAGGAAAATGGACGTTGTCTTACCTGAACGTCCCTTTTCTGGGCGCTGCGTACACTATCCATATCCCGCCCGTTAGGGCTGCCTGCCACTGTTAGGGCTGAGACTAATCTTTTTCCTTATGTTAATTTGAGTTAATAAAGTTGAGTTTTGTTAAGTTACCATAGTGTGGTTTCTTGTCCGCTGCGCCTTCGTTCAGACTGGGGGATCATGGGACCAGAGGCGTGGCTTGGGAGCCGGAAAGGGGAACAAAAGCCTTTTGTTTTCACTCAGTTGTTTGCCAAGCACTGAAGGATTAACCCATGCATGGATAGTGTACGCAGCGCCCAGAAAAGGGACGTTCAGGTAAGACAACGTCCATTTTTCAATAATTTTGAAGCCTTTGCGTTAATCCGTGTCTGCTTATACAGTAGAACCTCTGATTACGAACGCTTCTGACCACGACCAAATCGGGTTCCGACCAAAAAATTCACAATTTTTTTTAATCTGGTCATGAACACATACTCAGGTGGCGATCAAACACGGCCGCAGCCAATTTCCCCTTCCGCACCATTTTTTTGTAAGCGCCAAACAGCAGACCTCATGTGGCCGCTGCATTAATTTTGCATTAATTTTGGTTAGGTTCAGGTCATGACCAAATCAGGTTGCGACTAAAGTTATGGAACGAATTATGGTCGTGACCAGAGGTTCTACTGTATATCAGTGAAAGGCTTTGTGAAAGAATATGGATAGGAAAGGAAAGTACTGTACCACTTTCTGTTTTATTCCATCCCCTCACTCACATATTGGAGACATTAGAGCTGTGAAATAGTAGCGGTCTCTACTTCAGAAAAGTTAAACTAACATATAGGTAGTCTTCAATTTATGATCATTCATTTAACAACCATTTGAAGTTACAACAGGACTGGAAAAAAATGATTTACAACTAGTCCTCACACTTATGACTGTCACAGCATCCTAGCGGTTACATAATCAAAATTTGGGCAATTGGCAATCCGCACATATTTACAATGGTTGCAGCATCCTTGGGTCACATGATGGCCATTTGTGATCCTTGGGTCACATGATGGCCATTTGTGATCTTCCCAGGGGGCTTCCATCAAACAAAGCCAATGTGGGAAGACGGATTTGCTTAACAACAGTGGTTCACTTATCAACCATGGCAAAAAAGGTTGTAAAATCAGGCATGAGTCACTTAACAATGGCATCACTTAGCAATGGAAGTTCCAGTTCTAATTGTCATAAGTTGAGGACTACCTGGACCTAAAGTCTGTATTTATATGTTGAAAATCTGGCCACTTACATGTAAGTGCCATGCTAAGAAATCATCTTTTCTCCTGAAGTTGTCAAGTAAGTACCGTGGAGAAAGGAAGAATTTGGTAACCAGATGCTCCAGATCTGTCCGGTTAGGAAATGAATCTATCATTTAGAAGTCTGGGTACCCAGAAATCAAATAGAGTTCAGACACATAGAGCTTTGGGATCATCACTCACTATTCTGCAGAAGGGACTTTTTCTTGCCTTGTGTGCCCAATAGGTAGATAATACTGATCAATTTGGAAACAAATTCAGTAGACTTGCCCACTTCCACAGTTCTGTGGCTGTACTATCAAACTCCTTCTGGAGGTCAAATTCCCACAAAATGTCATTATCCAATGCTCAATGCAGTGTTGACCTACCAAATGAGAACTTTCAAAAGGCTTTATCTACCCCCTTTTTCTCCCACCAGGGCTCCTCTATCTATGGGCCACATATTGTTGTGGTCTGCCGGCGGCCTGCGGAGCTGGCAGCAGAGTCGGACAGTGAGGAGGCTGGGGAGGAAATAGGCCAGTCCTGGAGTCTGGGGAAGGCTCAGATGAGAGCTCTGCATCGGAGGTAGAGATGGGGTGAGGGCCATCTGGGAGTTATGTGCGGACTCCAGAGCCTCCAGAGTTGGACATCAGCGAGGCAGAAGAACAGGGGGAGCCTGTTCCCAGTGCGCGCATGCGCAGAGCTGCCAGAAGGCAAGTGTTGTGGTCCGCCAGCAGCCTGCGGAGCTGGCAGCAGAGTCGGACAGTGATGAGGCTGAGGAAGAACATCGGCCAGTCCTGGAGGCTGGGGAAGGCCCAGATGAGGGCTCTGCGTCAGAGGCAGAGATGGGGCCAGGGCCATCGGGGAGTGAGGTTCGGATTCTAGAGCCTCCAGAGTCTGATTGGGGTGAGGCAGAGAAACAGGAGGAGCCTGTTCCTAATGCATACATGAGAAGAGCTGCCAGAAGACAAGAGCAGCTCAAGCAAAGAGGACAACTTGGGAGTAAGGCCAAGAGATGATTGGTCCCTACCATAAGGCTTAAAACAGACCAGCAATGGCGTTTGGGCTTTGCCGGAAAACAATGTTGGTAGCTTTGTCTTCTTCTTAGTCTACGTCTTGTATTTATTTTTGTATTTGTGACTTCTGAACATTTGCCAAGAAAGGCCTTTGGCAGTTTGCCTAATTGGATCAAGGTTTGCGATAGGACTGAGGAATTTGTGTTGGGAGGAATTTGCTTTAATTTAGTTGAACGACACTGGGAATGAAGTAATTCTCAGCTGTTCGAATAAAGTTTGTTTTTTCACTGACTGATTTTCCTACTACTTACTTGGATCACAAGTACCTGGGTCACAACAGCAAGAACAGTTAAAATGAAAGGGACGACTCGGGAGTAAGGTTTGGAGATGATTGGCCCCTCCCATAAGACATAAAGGAGGAGCAAAGGGACATGAGTTCTTTGCAGGGAGCAACTGTTTTTCGTGCTGGCCAGTTTCAAGACTGTAGCTCTATGTTGACTCTGTGTTCCGTGTGGCTTTGCAAAATTAATTGCCAATTAGGTCTTGGCAGCCTGTTAAGGAAGATAAAGGTGAGTGTTTATCAGCCTTATCAGAAGAACTGTGGCAGACTTCTGTCGGACTCTTTACAAGTATTTGGGACTCCTCTGTGAATGAACAGATTGGAAATGAACAGGCTCTAAATGAGCAGAATTCACAGCCGTGGAAATAAAAAGAGGGTTTTTGGGACTCATTCATTGTGTGCTTTTATTCTATCAGGAAGCCTAGGTCAGAACACATATAGAGAATCCATAATTATTGACTCTATAACTGTTACCACCTTCCCAACTACTGGAATGGCTGCAGGAGGGGCATGTTTTTAATAGCTTGGATGTTAGGGATCTTACAATCTAATCTACATTAAAGACAAGCAACAAGACTTAACTGCATTTGATTCTTATTATGGGAAATGCAAATATATAGTACAGTAATTCTGTTTAGATTGGCATGCAGCCTGTTAGCCTTCTTAAGATTTTTGAATTACATTTTTATGAATTTGGGCAATTGTTGTATTGTGCATTTGGACAACTTGCTCATTTTATACCAAAGGTTTTGTCCTCTGTACTGAGAATATTTGGAGTGTTGCAGTTATGACTTGCTGTCCAGTTTCAACTCAAAAAATGTGCCTTTCATCTAAGGCATAGTTTGGACTATTTGGACCATTGCATTTTCTTGAAATAAATTGGATTAGGTCCAGCTAGTGTTGATTTTTTTTTTAATTTGATTTATATGCCGCCCTTCTCCGGAGACTCAGGGCGGCTTACAATGTGCTAAGCAATAGCCTTCATCCTTTTGTATATTTATACAAAGTCAGCTTATTGCCCCCACAATCTGGGTCCTCAATTTACCTACCTTAGAAAGGATGGAAGGCTGAGTCAATCTTGAGCTTGGCGAGATTCGAACCTGCAGTAATTGCAGGCAGCTGGTCTTAATAACAGGGTGCTTTAGACCACTGTACTACCAAGGCTCTAGTTAGAGGAAGGCTCCTTCCTCTACCAAGGAATTTATTTTGTTTTCTTAGAACCCTGCAGTATCAGGGATGTAAAGTATATTTTAAGCTTTTCCTATTTTTGTAAATTCGTTCTTAATCTTGATTCAATTCGCTAAGAAAGTGTTTCACTTACATTTAGCATATTTCTTCTTGCACACTTGTTATGCCTTTACTGCTCTACCTCCTCTGCTTCTTTGCAGACCACAGTGCTGCTGCAGATATCCCAGGGTGTCCTATCTATGAGCAACAGATTTTGTCTAACTTCCTTTGTTGTATTGAGATTCTACCTGATCTCTCCCTCAATCACACTGAAAAACAGAGAGTATGAATGCATCTTTAAACAGTACCTTCTTTGTATGTACAGAAAGATAGTTGGCTCAATCTTTTAACTCTTGTTCAGTTTGCTTATAACAATAACTCAGTTCATACATCTACTTAGATGTCATTTGTTTAGCCATCTATAATTACCGCCTACTCCTGCTGGAAATACTTTCAGGCCTTCTCCCATTCCAGAGACCTCATTTTCTCCAAGTTATTTATGAAGGATCAATTGGACCATGCAAAGGCCTGTTAACTATCATCAACATCACCCCCTTCCATTGATGATGGAGATAAGTCTGGTCTGGTTTTGTACCAGATTTCTTCCCTTAGACTGTCTAAAGAGATGGGTGCCAATCCTGTTGGCAGCTTCTAGGCCTGGAATGCTTCTCCATACCCCATCTTGGTATATGAGGTGCATATTGGATTACAGTATTAGATCAATGAACCACAAAGCTGTCAGGAACAACTACCCCAGCCAGATGCATTTGAGGAGGTCATCCTGGAAAAGGCTACTTGTAGTACCCTGTTTTTGTGAAGTGGTGGGAGCTAAGATCAGAAAGTAGAGGCTCTCCATCATGGTGCCTATGCTATTGAACACCCTCTCTCATAAATTATAAGACTGGCCTCCTATTCAATGCCCTTCTGGAAGCTTTTAAAGACAGATTTCCTGGAGGGCCTTTGGCTACCTATTTTTTTATGATTAGGTTTTATAATGATTGTCTTGGATGTATTGGGCACTGTGTTTTTATTATTTTTTAATCATTGTGGAAGTTTTACTATAGCATGCCACATATATGTATATAGGCCTGATATATGATCATGTCTTTCCTCTCTGCAACAAAACAAGTTACCTACCCCATTCATGTCTGTGAAGCTTCAACTATAAGCAGGATCCTGAATACAAGGCTGAGTGTCGGGACTTACTGTGATACTTGATGTAAACTCCGACAAAAAGGGAATCTGGGCTTTTGTTTACCTTCTACTAAAGCTTTAAATGAATTATAGATCTGGTCTGCTTTATGCACTTTTAGTGAATTTCCACCAAAATATGTGTGGCTCTATTCAGCTACTACAGTATATAAAAAGAATATTCCTACCATTGAATCAAGCTTTCCCTACTTGTGGGTGTCTCCATAGGCAAAACGGGCTTGTTCTTTTGGACCTCAATCCTGATGAGTACCTGCGTCTGCAATGCACCGCTTCTAGGAGACGACAAACATGGGTGTGGAGAATGGAGCTGCCTCCTGCTCAAAAGTATGTAAGTAATAGCTTCTCACTGCATCAGTCTGCGGTTCCAAGGGCTTAGATAAGGGCATTGGAAATATTTGGAAAATGTGGTTCCAATAAAGCCGTTGCCATGTGGCATTCATTCCTGGAGACTAGGTGCTTATGTTAGGCTCTTTCTCTTATGTGCTATGGAAACAGCAGATGATCCCCTGCCAAAACTTCAAAGGAAGGAGCATGGAAAATAGCCGCACACACCCACTTACCTATTTTGCTAGTATGAAGGAGTGAACAAAGCATACTTATTTTCCTGAAGCATTTTTGCTGTTTCAGTCAAACTGGGGATAACTTTTAGTCAGCTGAAGATCATTTACACTCCTTTGGGCAGGCATTCTTCCTCAGTGTACGATGACACTTTGGCAAGTTGTCAGAGCTTGGAAACCTGCGAAATGGTGGTGGAAGTGGTGGCCAATGATGAAAGAATATGCATCTGTATACCCCTCAAAAGGTAATGCCTCCCCCACACCAACTTCAGGGTTTTTAAATTGCCAAAGGCTGGTGATAAAAGAACTTTCTTGCAGCTCTTTGTTTTTCATTTGTTTCTTAGAGCCTTAGTGTCTTCTGTTCTTCCTAATACAGTATTTTTTCCAATGCTCCCTGTTTTATATTGTATTTTTTCTGATGCTCCCTGTTTCAGGAATGCATTTTAACATTCAGTTTCTTCCCTCCTCCTCCTCATTTTGTTACTCACTTTTTTTACACTTGAGTTTAAAAATGTTAATTCATCATCATATGTACCCAAATGATGTGTGCATATAAAATTGCCATTACATTTTGTTGTAAAAAGTATATAGAAAGCCATAATGGTCTATTTTTAGTAGAAGACATTGCTGTTTTTGCACAGCTATATTAGTGAAAAAGTAAGGAGAGAATGGCTGATCCTATTGGCTATTCAGGGTGCAAAATGCATCTTATGGGCCTCAAATATCTCAGCTCTATCTCTTGCAACCCCAAGAACAGGTTCCCTAAAATGATCTCGGCTCCAAATTTTGGTCTATTTAGAGTGTGGTGACTTGATGGAGGTTAAGATGGCAAAATAAGTCTTTCAGAGGCTTAAGACATTAATTTCTTCCTTTTATCCCCCTCCCTGCCCCAAATCAAACTAACTTTGGATTCCGTCCCTGAGTACTTTAGTGAAGCCTTTGACATTCCATGCAAAGCCCAAGAACACCTCAAACTGACATACTGTACAGTACACCTCAAGCCAAATACAATCCAGAAAGGTGTGTTATTTTATCAGATGCTTCTTCATCTTCTCTTCCCACTTCTATCCACACATCTTTTCCTTCTGTATAGCTTTATCACTCCCAGTTCGGTTTCTGTTCCTGTTTTTAATCTGATTTAGAGAGGAGGTGGTGATCTAATTTGTATCAACCCCAATGCCCCGCAGGAGGCATGGTATATGTATGTGCAGATGTCTACATGTGTACTTGGGCATGGTCTAATCTGGAATGGAAAAAGTGTTAGGGGTGAAGACAAGGAAATAATGGGGCTTCTTTCTCTGTATATATAATCAGTTCCCAGATAGAATGGGCTTGAGTCTTGGGAGGGTTTGAACAAGATCTCCTTTGTATTCTCATCTCTGAAGCAACTATAGAGGAACAGCTTTCTATGCGAAAGTCAGAAAGTCTCATCTGAAGCAGAACTAAACTAGATAAAAGCACTGAGCAAGAGATAAATAGGATAATATCGGTAAGAAATGGTGATTCAAAACTTAACAGCCTTAAGTTGCAATTTAGTGGCTGTGCCACTCCACTTTTGTAGCTCTTGATACTCGGTTGTTTTCTTCTGTCTATGATGGTCTGGGACTGTTAACTCATTAGCATCTTTGGATGATAAGGCTTATTTATCCATGAGTGAAACTTGAGAACCTATTACTTTTGGCTAGACTTTATAGAGAATACAGTAGGTATGGCAGGAACAAGAAGAATTTATTCATTTTCCATTGTTCAGCGATCAAGTTCTTACTCAGGCCTTTTGTGACTCACATTGCATAGACGTTTATAAAGAAATGATAAGGTGCATTGCATGATCTGACAACTCCTTCCTTTAAAAACCTGCCAGTCATAAACTCATTCAGTTACTTTAGAAAAACACACTGTGTCAGCTTCAGTCTACACCCCAACACCCACTCCTGTACCCTCTAGCCTGCAAAACAGCAATAATATTGACCGGTTCCAGTGTATTATGATAACTCCTGAAAATATGAGTAAATTGGAAAAAAGCTGCAAGCACTTGAACACTTTCACTCAAGAAAGCCTTTCTCTTGTTCCTAAACAAACTCTAGGTTGTTTTTAAAAAAGCAAACAGAGAGGAAAGCAGTTGGGTTTAGTTCTTGGCATATTTTTTTTAAAAAAATCTGACATACGATTGCCTGATTTGGATGTTTTATTCTAAACTTCAAAAGCATATACTGGGGAAGGAGGAGTCATTGACTCACCCATTCAAAACCCTTCCCTATGTTGTTTTTCACCCAGTTAACACTTATTGATAATTTTGGCATCCAGCTTGTGGAAGAATGAGCTAAAATGGTTGGAAGAATATGACCTGGAAAAGTGACAGTGAAGGGAAGTATTCACCACCCTTAATCATTTTTTTCCTGGCCCCCTTTTTTGCTCATATGGCTCCTTTGAAGCGAACTTAAAGTCATGAGCCCTGGGTTTGCCTTGTGATGCTTGGCTCATTTACTTATTTTCCTTTCTTGTTTCCTGAGTAAAAGGAAGAATCAGTAGGCATGCTGAACTCATAAGGCTCCAGTTCTAAACAATGGAGTGCTTTGTAGACCAGTCTTGCACTCTTTTCAAACAAAACCTCTCATTCACAAGACAATTCTGCCTAAAGAACTCTGGAAGAGCTAATATCCTTCATGGCTTTATCGGAGCCAGCATGCGCCTGTTGAAAGGAGAGCATTCTTTATGAGCAGAGTGCCATTCAGCCTGGAGGGATTCAACAGTCCTCTCCCCCCATGGAGCAGCAACATGTTTTCATAAAGCCGCCTTTTTCCAGTAAGACATCTTTGTTTTCTAGTTAATGTGGCGGCTGGCTGACTTCCGCAAGCCAAATGTATGGGCAACGTGGAGCAAGAAACTGAGGTGCACGTGAAAAGAAAAATGCCAAAATGATTTCTGGCAGCTGGCAGATAATGAGGAGCCTTTGGCCTCTGCTGAGTGGCTGGCTAACTCGTGTGGTCACTTCAGGATGGACAGACTGGGACGGAACAGGCAATGGCCTATTCCCATAGTTAGGTTGCTTAAAACTTGAGTTAATTTGAAGCTTAAAATTTAAAGTCCTCTCCTTCACTGAACATTAAATCAAATCTTTATCATGGTCATAGGCCAGCATATCAAAATATAATACTAATTAAATGGTGAACAACAGGCAATTGGTGGCCCTTTTATGACACTTGCAATGAGTAACCTCCTAATGGTGAGGCTGGCTGAACTGTTCCTCATATGTCCTCTCTAGGAAAGAGCAAGGTTAGAGAGACCTTGTCCGTCTTTCTTGCCTTGGAAGAGTGAATTCAAGGCCAGAACTTACATGAGTGAAGCCCATGGACATTCCTTCCCCTGTAGCCCCTATTGAAATGAAGTTGTGAAATGTGCCATTGCATGCTAGAAGCCAAGAGCAACTTTGTTATGAAATGTTTCACGCAGAACAATACTTCACTTACCTGAAAACAATATTTTGTTTCTCTGATAATTTATCTGTATAAAAGGAGAAGATTGTCTTTAGACGTACTGGCTACAGTAATAGAGGCTGGTGATGTTTTTTTCTGCCTTCTCTTCCTGGTTTTGGGGGCTGGAGTCTTAAATTCAGGATTGCCTTCTTTTGGGTTAGATTCTGATTTGAAGACGAGATGTTGACTGATGGTCCGAAATTGTAAGAAGCATGAAGGCACACTGGGAGTTCCCTTCAGCCTCCCTTGACCTTCTTGGGAATTCCATTGGGACTCCTGGCCTTCTGCCAATTTTATGGGATGGGCAGCCAGTGTCCAAGCCTCACCAGCTTCTGCAACTCAGATCTTGCTTTTCATTGACGCCTGCTCTGCATCACAGTAAAGTAATACAGAGCAGGCATTGCTAACTTAAGTACAAAATACTGAACTCCTAAATTCAAGCATTTCTTGTGTTTATTTAGCACAGGACAGACTGGCGCTGCCCAAGGGTAGGAAAGTTTCCAATTCTAAATGCGCCCTTTAAATCAGATTTGAATCTGTTCTACAGAGATAATTCTAGAAGCTACAAGACTGCCCTGCTATGTATCTCAGGGTAGCTAGCACAGTGACTCCTGTGAGCTGCTTGAGGAAATTTACTCAGGTTCTGAAAGGCTGCATGTGATTTTCATTGGCCATTTATGCCAGAATAATAGCCTCTGAATATCAGATGTTTATGAAAAGCTATTTTCTGAATTCTGAGTGTTTCATATATATAATTAAAAACCTGTTTGGGTTCAGTTGTGGGTTTTCTTTTTTAAATCCTGAAAATCTGGATTCTGTGACCGTCCTATATGATGCAGCCTGAGAACATTTATGTGATTCCTGTTTTACTACTCTGGCCCTTTGTAGCTATCCCTCTGGCTTTGGAGATTTCAGTAGGCATTGCCCACTCAATTGGAATATATCTTCAGCCATAGGAGGTACAAACTGGTTTCTCCTGTAGTTGCTATTATATAAAAACTGAGTTTCTTGATAAGATGGATTTTTGTCTATTGCTATATTCTTGCTCATTTTTCTTATTTCCACAAAGTCACAGAACTCGGGTTCCTACAAGACACAGCTCAATATTATTTCTCTCTCTCTCCCTCCCTCCCTCCCTCCCTCTCTTTCGCTCTCTTACATATATTGAACCAACAAAAGTGCAGTCTTCAAAATAAAAGCAATGTAGTTATACTAGTACACATGTCATAAACCTATTTACATTTGATTTCTAATATCCGATTGACCTCACATAGGCCAAACAGGGACAACTAAAGAGCAGGATGTGGCCTGGACATTGTAAAATGCCCAGGTCTGTCCTATAGCCACCTTACCATCCTCTTCAGTCACTCTGAGGGCATCTTTTGCTGCTCCCTCAGAGAATGGCCGGATGATAACTCCCCAACCTTTTCCTCTTTATCATGAAAAGCAAACAGAGTAAGGAAGAAGTTAGATCAAATGCCCCTGGGCACTTCTTTTGCTACGCTCATTGTCCAGGGATGTCAGCAGAGAGGTATGGAAGCTTCAGTGCACTGGTTGGCTCAGTGGGGAGCTGGAGTGCAGCCGCAAGAATATTTGCATGGTAGCACAATGTTTCTTCAAAGAATAGAAATAGCAAGGCTACTGGCTACATGGAAGAACTTGCAACTCACTTGCTCTTTCTCCTTTAAACTAGACCTAAGTATTTTATTTTATCAATGCATAAAATCCAAATGCAAAGCCTATTCTTACCCACATAAACTCGGTTTGGTTAAAATAAACAATTAAAAATATTGTCAACTTCTTTAAAAATTCTACCAGACATAAATACTCAAATTATACTGTGTATAATCTGTTGATCTGAAGATGTTTCTCCCTTCCAGGGTTGCAAGCCTGCTCCATGCATTGAGCTGAAGCAGGCAAAGTAAACTAGTTGCCCCTGGAGATTCTCAGAAACTGAGTGAGGAGGTTCCCAAAATTATGAAATTGAGTGTTTGTGGAAGTATTTGCGTGCATGCGTGGGTGTATATATGTGCAGGCACAAGTCTCTGCTAGTGTTCTGCCCAGCTCCGGATTCCTGAGGATATTGACACACACCAACGGTCCTTATCAAATTTATTTAGTAGCAAGAATAAACCAAAGTCCAGCAAAGGTTGGCAACCAGCCCAGAAAACAAGATACGATAAGACGTTTCCAAAAATGCTCTGATGAAAATTACAAATTGTTTCTAGCAAGAAATTTACTAACGGCATGTGACTTAAATAGGTTAAGGGAATGGCCAATTATCCTCAAGCCTTACTCTCGAGGAGACCTCCTCCTCCTGAGTAGCCACTCCTGCCTTATGGCAGCCCTGCGTGCTCGAGCATTGAGGAGAGACTCCTCCACTTCGCTATCTCCACTTGAAGGAGCCTCTGGAGGTTCTGAAGGCCCTGGCTGAGTCTCTGCCTCTGGCACCACATCCTCTTCAGCCTCCTCACTGTCCGACACGAGCACCGGCTGCGCAGGCTGCTGGCACGACACCACACCAGCCTCCTCCTCGTCAGGATCAGCCATGATCCGCGCAGGCCGCTGGTGGGCCGCAACAGCTAGAACAGAGTAGTATTTTCTCTTTGGGTAGATGAAGATAAGCCAAGCAAGCTCTTGGCAGCTGTAAGAAATGGCAGAATTGGAGTCAGTTGGATCTATAAACAAAGCAAAGCTGGAAGCACTTTGGATGGCTATCCAAATATGGAACACCTATGGCTCTTCTGTTTTTCTGATGTTAGAGAACCTCAAGACATCAATGTTGTGTCATACTAACCCAAATTTGGAGAAAGCTACTTTTCTGTGACCAACAATAATACTTTCCAGTTCACAAAGCAAGGATATTTCTATGAATTGGGCAAGAGTTGTCTGAAAGGTGCTTTTTTTTCAAAAGGCAAGGAAAAACAGCCCAGTTGCCTTTTGAAAAAGCAACTTTGAGAGAGCTATGACCTGGATGATTAAGAATCACCACGGACATTTGGTCAAGAGTTGGTTTCTCTTCCCTCTCTCTCTCTTTAGGGAATTGATGTTGCAGGGAATCCTGTGGCTGAAATATAAAAAGGTGATAATATGTTATTTATAGAGTTAATGCTTACAGATTTATTTTGAAGACGTGGGTTTATCCACACAATTAGGGGTAAAATCCAGCAGGTTCTGGAGAACTGGTAGTAGAAATTTTGAGTAGTTCGGAGAACCCGCAAATACCACCTCTGGCTGGTCCCAGAGTGGGGTGGGAATGGAGACTTTGCAGTATCGTTCCCCTGCCACGCCCACCAAGCCATACCATGCCCACCAAGCCATGCCCACAGTAAAAAAAATTTAATTTCACCACTGCACACAGCCCATTTGCCCCATAGCTTGAATAGGCCAACAACCAATTTTGGAGGGCGAGAAGAACAATGTTGCTCTGTACTCAACCAATGAGTTTAATACAATGAGTGCAATCAGTTAAATCTATGGTTAACATGGCCTCTAATATTTTCTAGAGGTACCTTTGCCAACCATGCTTTAATAGCACTGCACTGAAAGAGTTGCCTTCTAAGTTTTCTAGTTGAAAACCCAGCAGAAATGTCTGTGCGTTATAATTATTTTTCTTGTCCTTTGTTTTTTCCCTGTGTTTTTTAAATAGAGTAGCTCAAGAAGTCATGAGAGGCCAACAAGGCTGTATGGAAAAAAAAATATTTTAAAGCTGATCATTGTATTTTCGTGTTATATAAATTCACTTCTGTACAATATATATAAATTCAATTTAATTTTGCATTATTAACTATACGTACACAGTGTGTGTGCGCACATACAAACACTTCTGCATGCATTTACACACAAACATAAAAGTATACATCTCCAGGAAGACTCATAATTGTACAGAGAACACATCAGTTGGGACACTGTCCAGTGGGAGGATGTGATTGTCTATTGTCCAGACTGAGTCCCTTGCAAGCTATTGCTGAAGTCTAGAAAAGACTTTCTAGAAATGTCTTAAGCCATTTTAGAATCAATCTGACAAGAGCAGGACAGAAGCAGCTTAAGAGTGCAGTGTGGATAAGCCCTGTGATTGACTTAACCTAACAACACTTTAATCTGAAGTTTTAAAGCTGGTCCCTTGGGAGAGAAATATGCAATACTAAGACTATACAACAACCTGTCAAAACCAATAGACCAACATGATCAGAAGTCATTTCTTCTCTCTCATTCTTGTAACTGCTGGTAGAACAAAGTCCCAGCTATGACATCATAGCTGTGGAGAGTTACTGGCTGAGATGTGCACCATCTAAGGAAATTGGGGGGGGTGGTGGAGATGGGAATAGATTTTTATACGTAGTAAAAGTAATAATTGCATACACTGCTCTTCATACACCCTTTAATGTATTCCTTTCTTCTATCCTCTCATACAATGGCCTTTACCTTACTGATAATATATTGTATATAATCAGCTGCATTAGGCTAAGGTCAAACCAAGTACTGTACTGATGTTCTCCGCTACAAAGTTGATAGCAAAAGATGTCGGATAAGCAATCAAGTTAAAGTATAATCAGTGCTGAATCTAATCAATGTTTACAATCTGAAAAAAGAGGGAGGGAACTGAAACATTTGAGTTTCTATACAGTGGAATTTTATCAGGCTATGTTGTGCACCTACCAAAATCATCTTGTTGATGCAAAAGTTCACTGAAAAGGGGGGAGGTTCATCCGTACCTAAAATTAGAAGTGAACTGTATGTTTTTACCCCCTCCCCATTAATCACCATCACATTGTAAAATGTTGATTTCATTGTCTTATGCGTTGATCACATGCCTCTGGTTAAATTGGTCCTTCAATTTTCAGTTTCTTGCACAGTATGTCCCAATACTTACTTGCGTTTATTACTAAATTATGCCGTGGGAGGGAAAAAGGGAAGGAGTTGCAGTACTCGTTTGGGAGGAAAGGTGAATTTCCTGATCTGGCCAATAAAAGCTATAACCAGCTGGCTTCATCTGAATTGCTAATTTTTTTCCCTAAATTGAGTCCAATGATACATTTTGATTAATTGCAATAAATGCACGTCCATCACAGAGCCACCACTTATGTCTTAATACATCGCTGTATGTATCCTAAAATTAAAAATCTCAGGCCTTCTATACATGGCACACATATTGCATTATGCCATCAGTTATTTATTAAACAAGCCCTAGAATCCTCTGAACTATAAACCATGATTAATAAACTACAGAACCTGGGTTCCACATAGCATACTAATTCAAAACAAAATCACATTTCTGCTTAGCACATTTTGTGTATCCTCTGTGTGTGTTTTTCTGCATATGCATTAGTATGCCTGTACATAGATTTAAAAAGTCACTGAAGTTTAAAAAGACATTTTAAATCCAAGCAGTTCACTTGCAGTTTTATTATTCTCTGGCACAGTAAATTGGGGCACTTGAAATTTGATTACTTTAAGGCAGTAATGGAAAACCTGTAGCTAACAGTGTGGTATAGTGAATAAGAGGTTGGACTAGGACAGGGGTCTCCAACCTTGGCAACTTTAAGCCTGGAGGACTTCAACTCTTAAAGGCTTAAAGTTACCAAGGTTGGAGACCCCTGGATTAGGAGCAGGGAGACTTGGCTGAAGTCTGCCCTCAGCTGTGGGAGCTCCCTGGGTGACTTTGGGTAATTTACTCCTTGCAATCCTACCTTCCTCAAAGAATTGTGGGGAGGGGGGAGGGAGAAGAAGAAAAGATGGGATACAAATAAAATAAATAATACTACAAACCCCAGCATCCCTCACTTTTGCTCACTTTTGCTCAAGTTCCATAAATCTGGCATATGTTTTCAAATTGAAGAATGATTCTGACAAATATTTTGGGAGTAATTGGGATATCTTTTATTAGTAATATTTCTGAATAAGATTTTATTTTATAAGAAATTAAAATTAGATAATTTATCATGGTGAAGTATTTAGCATAATAACACATTGTTTCCTATGATATATAATCGTATTAAAACTTTAAAAATTGGGAGAAATTTATTAGCAATATTTCTCACAATTGGCAATGCTGGCTAAGGGTAATAGGATTTAAAATATTTGAACTTAAAAAATTGCCAAACATGGTAAAAAAAAGAAAAGAGAAAATACTTTTCAAGATACTTTACTTTCATTATATTTAGGATCAGAGTTTCTTGTTTAAGTAATTTAATCATTCTTGAGCCAGAATTCTGAAGTTTAGAGATGTTTTGCACAGTGGAAAATATATATATATATATACTTGTATTCAAAATAATCTATGATGTGGATGTATTTACTATTATGCTCTACTTTTAAAAAGTGCTCTAATTAATTATTTGGTCATGGTTTTCCATATGTCCACCAATCAGTCCACTTTAAAATTGTATTATATAAAATGCTCAAAAAAACAGCTATAATTCAGTCTTTTCACTTTGCCAGAGGAATATTAACATACTTCAGTGCTCTTCCTGCTTCAGTTTTTGAGGGCCGTTACAAAAAAGACCCCTGTGAGTTAAGTCTCTGCCTTTGTGGTCAATCAACTCAGGTCCTGCTATATTGTACCATCTATAAAGACTTATAATTCCTTAACTGGTAAAACACCGTGGAAATTCTGATTTTTTTTTCTTTTTGTGTGTATAGTTGTTAGCAGATGAGTATGATTCAGTTTCTTTGAACATAGCTAACATTTGTTATACTGCCTATAAAATTAGGCAGACTTTGATTAACCACTGAATAATCCCTACCATTTGTAATGTTTTATTTTGTTTTTTTACTTTATTTTTAAATATGTATTTGTTAGTTCGTATTCTTTATCAATTTGAAGCTTCAGCCAAATGTCTTTTTTAATTACTAAGATTTGGAGAGAAGCCAATCTTATGTTCACAAATTTTCTTGATAACTGTCAGTCAGAAAACTTGCTACATTTGATGGAACCTGACTACAAGGTCAAGTTCCATGATAGTAACCTTTATATCTATGGAAATTTCTAGATATAGGGATTTTTTTTAAATGAATCGAATTGTTATAGCACTACTGTTAATGAGGGATCCTTGGTGCTCTCTGAGCTTGGTTGTTTTCTTGCAAACATTTCATTACCCATACTAGGGTACTGTGCACTGATGATGTTACCAAATTTGGGTAATGAAATATCTGCAAGAAAACAACCAAGCTCAGAGTGCATCTAGGGCCCCTCATTTTAACCCTGAGCTACAAATATTCTCCTCTATATGTAACACTGTTCATGTAATGCCATCAAATTCAGTGGGACTTAGGCACAAGATTGGGATTAATGCAAGATAACTTCTTCCAAAGGATAAAGATGATTAGAGTATGGTAGGGAGCAATACATCTGGCATTTTATAGAAAAACAATTTTTAATAGAATTAAAGCTGGCTTTTCCCATACATCAACAACATACATTTAAATAACACTAGAGTAGATGTGTCAAACATGCGGCATGTGGGTTGCATCCAGCCTGCAATAGGCTGCAGAGATGGCCCGCAGTGCCATCCCAAAGACACAGAGGGACCGGACCAGTGGTAGATTTCAAATTCTTTTATTACTGGTTCTGTGGGTGTGGCTCAGTGGGCATGGCATGGCTTGGTGGGTGTGGCAGGGGAAGGATACTGTAAAATCTCCATTCCCTCCCCAATCGAGGGGAAGGTTACTGCAGAATCCCCATTTCCTCCCGATCAGCTGGGACTTGGGAGGCAGAGAATTGATGGGGGCAGGGCCAGTCAGAATTTTTACTACCGGTTCTGCGAACTACTCAAAATTTCCGCTACCGGTTCTCCAGAACTGGTCAGAAACTGCTGAAACCCACCTCTGGACCGGACCCTGCCACCCCAGGACTGGTCATGCCTACCCAGTCAGCCATGATGGCCAGGCCACACACACACCCAGCTCCCCAAGGGCAAACAAACTCTTGATGCAGCACGTGACGGGATCCTGATTTAGAGCAGGGGTGAAATCCAGCAGGTTCTGACAGGTTCTGGAGAACCAATAGCGGAAATTTTGAGTAGTTTGGAGAACCGGCAAATACAACCTCTGGCTGGCCCCAGAGTGAGGTGGGAATAGAGATTTTGCAATATCCTTCCCCTGCCACGCCCACCAAGCTACACCACGCCCACCAAGCCATGCCCACAGAACCGGTAGTAAAAAAAATTGAATTTCACCACTGATTTAGAATCTATAAAAAAGGGTTACCAAAAAGTAGGTGGTCTTGCAATCATGACTGAAAACACTTACATTGTTAATTCACAAACTCAAACAAATACACAGATACTAATTTCCACTTGACTCTGGGATAGTATATAGATTTATTCCCTAACAGTTTTGCTGAGTTCAGCATGTCTTTGATTGCAGTCACCTATTTATTTCAGCTCAGATTGTGATGGTATAAAAGAACCTGCGGAATTTGCTGTGCACTTGAGCTCTTGAAAAGAGCTTTGCTGACTGTTTCCAGCTGAGGAAGAGGACTTCCTGTCTTGTTTTTCAGCACAAAAGGCTTGGCTTGGCCTCCTATTGAAGATCCAGGCTCTTTAGACCTCTGTTCACATCTGACCTGGCTTTTGTGATCATTCCTATTGCCACTTTTGAACAATGATAATAGGACACCCTAGGCCAGAGGTGTCAAACTCGATTTCATTGAGGGCCGCATCAGGGTTGTGGTTGACCTTGGGGGCCAGGGTTGGTGTGGCCAGCTCAGGCGTGGCCAGCTTGACATCACTCATCAAGGCTCCGTTTTTGGCAACGACAGTCTCCTGCAGCCCTCTGCCAGTGAAAATGGAGCTCGGGGAGGCCATGCACGGCCCTCCCAGGCTCCATTTTCATTGGCAGAAGGCTGCAAGAGGCTGTCACAGCCAAAAATGGAGCCCAGGCGGGCTGCATGCAACCTCCCTAAGCTCCATTTTCATTGGCAGAGGGCTGCAGGAGGCTGTCGCGACCGAAAATGGAGTGTGTGGCCCTCCCAAGCTCTATTTTTGCTGTCAGAGGCACTGCAGGCCGATCCTTCACTGTTTCCAGGGTAGGCCCGCGGGCTAGATCTAAGCACCACACAGGCCGGATCTGTCCCCCAGGGGCCTTGTGTTTGACATCCTGCCCTAGGTTGTCTCAAAGCCTCTCTGGATTTGACCTCAGAGGATTGGATAAGGGTGCCTCTTGAAGTCATCTAGAAACTTTCCCTTCCCTTGAAGTGGAGGGAAGAAGGAGAAATGTTCATGCCCTTTGTGGCTCATTTGCTCTTCTATTGTGAAGATGATTTCATGTCCCTGTTCAGTGTGAAAAGAATAAATGAAACACTTTTTGAGTGTTTTTTTTCCTTTTGTAAGATGGACATTCTAAATTTGAAGTGAGACAAAGAAATGGCTGGTTACTTTCATTCCCCTTTCATTCCCCTTGTTCCAGAGGTGGGTTTCAGCAGGTTTTACAGTATCCTTCTGCCACCTCCACCAAGCCCACGCCCACCAAGCAACACCCACAGAACCAGTAGTAAAAAATTTTAAAACCCACCACTGCCTTGTTCCTATGTTTACCATCAGTGGGGACATGTTGGACGTAAATAAAATCCAAGTATTCCAGAAATCCAAGCAGATAGTAGAAAGCTGTTTTGCAAAAGTGGGACTCTCAACTGATTTTTTTTGACATTTTCAACTGAAAAGCATGAAAAACATTATCCTTCCTGTCTAACATACTTATTTCAGACTTTATTGAGCCTGTCAGCCTCAACATAATACCCTCCATATGGTTGGATTATAATTCTTAAAACCCACAGTTATTGCTTTACCAGCTCGCTGGCTGTGGATGAGGAATATTACAGAGCAACACATTTCCAGGACACGACATTAAAAAAATTTAATTTTAATTTTAATGACATTTTTAAAAAAGAAAAAAAAATGACTGATTTTCCTAAGAGGAAGTGGAATTAGTAGTAAAATAACAGGAGTGAAAGCTTAAATTACATTTGTTAGGATTTTCCAGACGGAGGAATGAAAAAAAGTGCTCTTTTCTCTTGTCCATGAGCCTGTGCTTAGCACAATTATTAAGCTAAGAGAAGAGATAGCAAAACATTTCAAATTCAGTACAACAGTACAAATTCAGTACAAAGAGATAGCAAAACATTCTAATTCAGTACAAGTGGAAATGAAAATGTGGGCATTAAACACTTACGAGATGCTTCCTCTCTGATTTCTGTTTTGTGCTCTTTTTTTAGCAGACTCGCATCAGTGTAGACTTTGTTATTTTATGCATTATCAGCCATTTGCTGTCCCAGACTATCAACTACTACTGATTTACATTTTTGAGAACTAGACTGAAAAATGCATGTGCTTCTAGAGGGTTTGTAACTTGGGTAATTATCTACATGAATGGTTGAATTAGTTATGCAAATTCATTATAACTATTTGGCACCATTACCTTGCTGCATGAAGTATAAATCTTTTGCGGAATCAGATAGACTAACTAGATTGATCAATGGTAAAAAAGATTCAGAATTTTATAACAGTTGGAAAGTATGGTACGATTGGATCCAGAAAAGGTGGGATAGAATAGACATATGATGATGTATATATATGATGGCAAATATGTATGTATAAAGGAATGATTTTATACTTATGGACAATGTAATCATATTATACCATGGTGGCAGGATTGTATATTTTATTTGTGTATTAGTGTATAGAATATATTAATAAAAATTATATATTTAAAAAGTATAAATCTTTTTTTTCTTTGCTGGATTAAAAACTAATATTGTATTAGATAAAATGTACAAATATTCTTGCCTCACAGACAGATTACCACAGTAGTTTAGGGAAGTGATTCAGGTAACTTTTCATGTTATTTTTTTAGACAAATGGAACTTGCACAGAGCTTCAACTTCCACATGTGTTTTCTTGCAATGTACAGATTTTTAGGAAGGGTATGTATGGTGCCCATATGTAGCATTGCTTCTTAGTCCCTAAACACACAAAAATAACTTGAAGAGGAACCCACAGTTCTCTTCAAATGTGCTAAGTCTAACCACAGAAAAAAAAAACCAGCAGTAATCCCACAAGTTGTCTTCAGTACTGCAGCTATAACAAAGGTCTTCTCACTGCTATACCATGCAAAAGAGAAATAAAGCAATTTGCTTGTGTAGACACAAACACAGGTCCATGTTTTTACTTGATGTTGCTGTGCGTTTGTCTGACTATATGCAAAAAAATAAATCTGGGAAGCAATGGCGTCTTTCAGAAACCATGACAATGTCAAAATAATGAGATATGCCATCATGCCATTACTTAATTGGCATTATTACATAATGATGTCATGACACTTGATGCAAATATGTAAGTTGCATTATTTGTATTATGATGTAATGATCATGTTTCACCCTTCCCCAACATGCAAAACACTATAAGATAAAGTAGAACTTTCTGCAAATGGGAAACTGAGCTTTACATAAGCTCTAGTGTTGCAGTGATTTAAAGAAAGGCTACTTTTACTGCATTTTCAAATACATGAGCCAGAAATACATCATGTTCATATTTTAAGACAGACATGTGAAGTCAGAAATCTGGAGATGCTTTCAAAGTGGATTTTTCTGCAGAAATGATGTAATATTTTGAATTATCTTGCATAATATTTCAGGCTTCCACTTTTTCTACAACCGTATCTAATTGATTTTGGCTAGTTTTCTATCAATGGATAAAAGGAAAGAATATTGGAAGACACTAATTCTGTTCGTTAGATTTTATCTATTCAAAAGTCTTGTTTTCCATTTGCCTTTAGGTGTCATCAGTATATTTTCAAATATGTTTCTGTGCAAATTGCAGTCAAATGGGCTAGAAATTGACTTAAAATGACAAAGAGCTAAGATCTTTCAAATCAAAACACAGCAATTTTGTAGAAATCAGAAAGGTACATGATGTAGGTAAAATTTCCGTGAACCAGAGAGACATATTGCTTGGAATACTAAAGCAGCAAAGATCTTCAGTTGTGGGTGATCTTCAGGAAGGATCAAGCACAAATTCAACCTTAGGTTTTTCTGGTCCTCTGAAAAAGCGCTTTCCAAACTTTTCCAGGCCTTGGAACCTGTTGATTAAAAAGAAATTCCCTAATCAAGAGACAAAGCTCTAGTGACAGAAGATTGACCGTCACAGTGAACTTTCTTCTTTCTCCATTAAGTTCTCATGAAAAGTTAAAAGAACTCCTTGTGAAAAACCTTGTTTTAAACCACACTACAGTTCTCTCTGCATTATATAGAAATGGAGAAAAACCATTTTCAAGGGGACGTGGTGGCTCAGTGGCTAAAACACTGAGCTTGTCAATCGAAACGGCGGCAGTTTAGCGGTTCGAATCCCTAGTGCCGTGTAACGGGGTGAGCTCCCGTTACTTGTCCCAGCTTCTGTCAACCTAGCAATTCGAAAGCACATAAAAAGTGCAAGTAGAAAAATAGGGACCACCTTTGGTAGGAAGGTAACAGTGTTCCGTGCGCCTTTGCTGTTTAGTCATGCCAGCCACATGACTACGGAGACGTCTTCGGACAACGCTGGCTCTTCAGCTTTGAAACGGAGATGAGCACCGCCCCCTAGAGTCAGGAACAATTAGCATGTATGTGCGAGGGGAACCTTTACCTTTTTAAGGATGCAAACCTGGAGTTTTGTACTAATGCCCATCAGCAGCTCAGTTACGGGATCTCATATTTGCTATCAATGGCAATAATCCTAAATAGTCAGAATTTGCAGCTTTATTCAGTGCTTATTGTTTCAGTTTGTTATACAGTATGCCTTTTTTACAGTGAGATGGCTTAATAGCAAAGTATAAATTTAATGAAGCTGGAAGTAAGTGACATAGAATGACTCATCTGCTAATTCTTCTGCTTTCTGTACATGTCCTCAGAAAAACATAATGCTGACTGTTGCTGAAAGGCTGGGGATCCGAACTAGAGATGAATCCAGGGCTTTCTGAATCAGGCCAGCAAGCTGCCCCCCACACCTTAACTAAGGATCTCCCCAGGTAACTTACTTTCTTTTCTTTTCTTTCTTTCTTTTTTTTTTTTTTTTTGGTGCCCTTGAGAAATGTTGAGCGAGGTTCTCTATCTGGAGCCATTTGAAGAACTCACCCACCCACCCAATTTCTCTGCCCACATATTTGGGGACAACTTGGCTCCTGTTGTTCTTGTCGTTATACAGTGAACTGTTTCTATGAGTCAGATATGTTCAGCAACTTAGTGAGATGAAGAAACAGAGATCCAGAATGGTAAATGCTTCTAAAGCTGAAAGGAAATGAATTACCAGCTGTGATTAATGTTTCCTATAATAGCTGTGTCAATATTTGGTGCACGTGGTCAAATTCTCATTGCTTCTTGCATACATCATCTTGCTTAGGAGATGGAACTGCCTGAAAGTACTTGTTTGTGTACCAGTTTGTCCCATAGTCAGTGCTGCCCATCCCAGCAGGCGTCCTCCTTTCCAGAGACCTTGGGAGGGGCTGATGTCTAGTTGCTTTTTAAGTAATTAATAATTTGGAGTGGAAAGTAAGCAGAGGGCTTGCCTAGTTTTTTAAGTTGGAGGGAAGCAATTTCACTTTGTATTCCATACACACTCACACACACACCGTGGGAGTGAGAAGCTGCTCCCAATCTGCCTGGGGTTCAGGCCTCTAACTTTTGGAGACTTATGTTTCAGGGGAAGGTGAGGCTCCCAACCTACTACTTAAGTGAAAGTTGAAAGACAATGTATTTTAATGAGGGGGAAAAAAGGGCAACACTATTACTTGAATATCTGCCTTGTTTCTTTGACAATCATGTTATGTCCTTAAGTAAGCAAAGGCACACCTTAATTGTTATACAGATGTTTGATTAAATGTGGGAATCTCATTATCGTTCTACTGTATATTCTCTAAAAGCAGACTGAAAAGATCAAAGCCATGAGTTGTAGAAACTGGAACTTAAAAGCGAGTGATGTTTGTGGTGCTTCTTTAGCTAGGCCTGTGTTCAGCAGACCTAAGTATTTGAACCTTAGTTCTGCTAAATCTTTCCTGAAGCCTTGGGCCTGATTTATTGAGCCAATGCAATAAATTGTCAGCCAAGCACAGTTGTCAGAAACTTTACAGGCTTTGAGATTCCACACACTTTTGACTAACCAGAGTATCAAGACTCTAGGCCTGATATTAGTCATGCCTGATCTAATTTTTGGTTCCTAATCCATTTCCGTTCAAAAAAGAGACTTTATTGGATCTATGTTATTAGAAAAACAGGAGAAAATGATGCCATAGATCCAAGTTTTAAATGGCTTTTCAAGCTAGCAGCCAAATGTAAAAAATAACTTTCCTTGGGAACACCAATTATGTTATTCTTATTTGAACATATGCTATCAGGTGTTTGAGATATTTTTTCCTCCTCCAGTGCTACAGTTTGATAAAAAATAACTCAGTGCAGAGTTTATACTTTGCATGTTGAAGGTTCCAGATTTGTTTCTTGGGACCTCTGTTGCATATAGAGTTCTGAAAAACAAAGATTGCGGAAAGCCTTCTATCTCTGGAGAGTTGCTTCAGTAAGAGTCAATAATAGTGAGTAGATCTCTCTTAGATGCTGCAGAGCAAGGCTGAGATTTAGAGCGGCGTGTAAGGATGTTCTTTTGAGATCTTCTGAGCTAGCGAGAGAGAGTGTTCATATTTCTAAATGTCTGTGGAGATTCTCAGTCATGCAGGTCATGGTTTGTCCCAAAAGTGCTTTTTTTGAATCAGAAAGTCCAGTCACCTCTTGAAAAAACACCTTTGGGAGGTTCAGATTTGCTGGGTTCTCTCTACGTCCCCCTTTAAAAGCAGGTTAAGACGGTACAGATGATGTTTTCTGTAGCAAAAGGAATTCTCTGGTCACTGGTGATTTATTGAAATGCTGACCAGGAATCTCTGTCCATCTCTCTCCCTTCGCAGCAAGCACAGGTCATTGTCAACAACGCCCTGAGACTCTACTCCCAAGACAAAACAGGCATCGTGGATTTTGCTTTGGAATCCGGAGGTAAGGGATCAAGAGTTAGGAAGATTTATTTCGGTTCTTTTTTTAATAACTTAAGTGGGGGGTTGTTGTTTTTTAAATAAATATCTCAAATCAATGCGTGAACAGTGTGGCATCTGCGTGTCATACATTCTAATGCAAATAAAACTAATCATAATTATTACATGCTATCAGCTTATGTATTTTTAATAATAATACACATTTATATGATGTTACAGCCTATCATTGTTCAGTCATTCCACATTTTCTCTTGTTGTTGCTTTCATTTTGCTATATAAAAATGTATACACTAAAATTCCCCCTTCTCTTATTTCTATCACTTATTCTAGCTTTTAATCATGTCACCCTTTATTAAACGGCTTTAATAAATGTGTGTGTCTTTTTACATATCAGTTTCATTCCTCTTACTTTCTACTTTCTACATTCCCCATTTTTCTCATTCTTTATTGTCTTTATCTTTATCGTCCCTTTATTTCTAGTTTGATTCATTTACAATATTTTACACATTTATCACATCATTTATTCCCCTTTTACCTTCCCTAATCTTTAGCCAATCATTCCACTTATTCCATAATTGATAATATTCTGTCCAGTCTCTTCTTAAGCCAAGAACAAGAGTCTTGTTTTTTAAAGCTGCTGCGATGAACGAAGCTAAAAGATTTCCCCTCTCTCTTGTGTTTCTTCGAGGTGGCAGCATTTTGAGCACTCGCTGTTCAGAGACCTACGAAACCAAAACGGCGCTGCTGAGCCTCTTTGGAATTCCCTTGTGGTATTTCTCCCAATCGCCCCGCGTAGTGATCCAGGTAACTAGGATAGGGAGGGTTTGTAGAGCCCTTTCTACAGACACTCCTCGATTTACAACAGTTTCAAGTTACAACGGTACTGAAAAAAGCTTACGATCACTTTTCAGTTACGACAGTTGCAACTTATGACCGTTATCACTTACCGTTGCACTGTCCCCACAGTCACATGATCAAAATTCAGACGCTTGACAACTGACTCATATTTATGACGGTTGCAAGTCTCCAGGGGGCGTGTTTTCCCTTTTTTTTTTTTTAATTTGATTTATATGCCGCCCTTCTCCGGAGACTCAGGGCGGCTTACAATGCGCTAAGCAGTAGCCTTCATCCTTTTTGTATATTTATACAAAGTCAGCTTATTGCCCCCACAAACTGGGTCCTCATTTTGCCTACCTTAGAAAGGATAGAAGGCTGAGTCAACCTTTTGCAACCTTCTGACAAGGAAAGTCAATGGGGAAGCCTGATTCCCTTAACAATTTTCAGTGATTCACTTCAACAACTGTGGCAAGACAGGTCATAAGGTGGGGCAAAAATTAACAAATGTCTCGCTTAGCAACAGGCTCAATTGTGGTCGTAAGTCAACGACTATGTATACAAGTAGTCCTCAGACTCACTGCCTCTTAAACCTAGCCTGTGGCCTAAACCACTACCCCAAACTGGTGTTCTCAATTGTTTCCAGTATTATGTTTGTTTGTTTGTTTATTTATTTGCAACTTCTGGTTCTTCTCCACAGCCTGACATGTACCCTGGAAACTGCTGGGCTTTCAAAGGATCACAGGGTTACCTGGTGATCAGGCTTTCGATGATGATTTATCCAACATCTTTCTGCCTGGAACACATCCCAAGATCGCTTTCACCCACAGGCAATATTACCAGCGCCCCGAAGGATTTCTTAGTCTACGTAAGTGGCGTGCCGTCTGCAAAATGAAAGGGGTATTGTCTTAGGGTTCAACTAAAGTTGCTTCAGGGTTTCTAGTAAAGATTAAAGGATTTCTAATACCTTAGGATTTTTTAATACATAATTAAAAAATAAAAACTTTCCCATGGTAGGTCAGTCTTTAGTTATCTTATTTTTCGGAGCATGACGCACCTTTTTCCCCATTAAAAGAGGCTGAAAATTTGGGTGTGTCTTATATTCTGAATGTAGCTTTTTCAAAGGCACCTCAAATGCCTTTCAGCCTTACTCTTTAGAAGGCCAGATCCTGAAGATGAAACTCAAATACTTTAGTTACCTGATGAGAAAGAAGGACTCCCTGGAGAAGAGCCTAATGCTGGGAAAGATTGAGGGCAAAAGAAGAAGGGGACGGCAGAGAACGAGGTGGCTGGATGGGGTCACTGAAGCAGTCGGTGTGAGATTAAATAGACTCCAGAGGATGGTAGAGGACAGGGAGGCCTGGAGGAACGTCGTCCATGGGGTCGCTATGGGTCGGACACGACTTCACAACTAACAACAACAACTACTACTACTTTATTGTTCTATGCCTATTTCATAGGAATCTTCTCAGACTGGCAGCCTTCACTGGGAAAAGACTAGACAGTCAGGGTTGATCTCCTCTAGGACCGACCGGTTTGATCGCCTTGCAGTCCAAGAGACTCGCAGGAGTCTTCTCCAGCACCAGAGTCCAAAGGTCTCCATTCTTTGGCACTCAGCCTTCCTTATGGTCCAACTTTCACAGCCATCCATTGCAACTGGGAAAACCATCGCCTTGACTATACGCACTTTTGTTGGCAGGGTGATGTCTCTGCTTTTTAGTATGCTGTCTAGATTTGCCATAGCTTTCCTCCCCAGGAGCAAGCCTCTTTTAATTTCTTGGCTGTAGTCCCCATCTGCGGTGATCTTGGAGCCCAGGAAAATAAAATCTGTCACTACCTCCATTTCTTCCCCATCTGTTTGCCAGGATTTAAGAGGGCCGGATGCCCTCTTTTCTTAATGTCGAGTTTCAAAGAACAATAAAGTAGCTAGTTTGAACTCTAGAGGGGTGGAAGTGAGTGTTCACCTGAGATCAGGGATGCAAAAGAATATGAAAGGTTTAAGGGCTGTATTAGTGAGATGGGCAGCAGAGACTATTTAATAAATAAAAGTAAATAAATAATCATCTTTTTTGAAGGCCAGCGAGTCTGAAAATTAAAGTTGATCTGCTTTATCTTCTTTATCAAGAATTCAGAGCTATACAAACCATTTGTGTTGACAGGGTCTTGAAAATGAATATCAAGAAGAGGGAATACTTCTGGGCCAGTATACATACGATCAGGATGGAGAACCATTACAGATGTTTCCGGTCTCGGTAGGCCAACATTTCAGAAGAATAAACTTTTTTTTTTTTTATGCTTTGCATAAAAAACGCCTAGCATGAAAATAGTACATGTTCATCCTTGACTTAAAAAATTCATTTAGTGACCGTTCGAAGTTACAACAGCACTAGAAAAAAAATGACTCACGACCCTTTTTCACACTTAACGACCACTGCAGCATCCCCGTTGGTCACATGATCAAAATTCGGATTCTTGGCAACTGGCTCATATTTATGACGGTGTCCCAGAGTCATGTGATTCTCCTTTTGTGACCTTCCAAGAGTCAAGAGTCTCTTAGCAACTGCAATGATTCACTTAACCATGGCAAGACCGGTCGTCAAATGGGGCAAAACTCACTTAACAATTGTCTCATTTAGCAACAGAAATTTTGGGGTCGATTGTGGTCGTAAATCAGGACTCCCTGTAATGGATTCTAATACCATTTTATTTTTTTCCTTCTTTTAGGAGACAACTGATAAAGCATTCCAAATAGTGGAACTAAGAATATTTTCCAATTGGGGTCATGCAGAATATACGTGCCTCTATCGCTTCAGAGTGCACGGGCAAACTGCTGAATGAACACTACGCTTATTTTCCTACACTGGTTATACATCATTTCTGTTTTTAAGTTTATAAAGGGAAATTTTGAACACTGGAATCTTTAAAAAGATGAAGATGTGTAATGTCCAACAGGTTGTGTTACTCTTTCCTGGCTAAACGTAGAAGATTGCCAACAAAATTGTATCCCAAACCTAATGGTTATTTGCTCAAGATGCTCAGCTTGTAACTGCCAGACAGCTTTATGTTTTTAATGTGTTCTTTCCGAAGGGGGGGAAAAAAAACCCCGCATGCCAACTGCTCTCATTCCTAAGCCCAATTAGCAAATCACTAACCCCTCTTTTAATAAATCAGAAGATAAACCTTTTAAATTTTTCCTTTTGACCGTTAGGAATCTGGTATTTTTATTTTTATTTTTATTTTTTTTAAAATATTGGGACTCTCCTCTGCACCTGGATGTGATTAAGATAACAAGGACTGTTGGTGAAATTTAGCATGTTCTGTTGTTTATGCAGTTCCCAATCAGATGAAGGTTTGTTTGCAATTCCAGCACAAGCTTTGAAACTAAGGTCTATTACCACTGCTCAGAGTGTTGCTTGACAAAACTGCTTCATCCTTGAAGCTACTTCATCACTTCCAGTCATTTCCGTGCAACATTTAATTCTTAGGTTGAAGTTTCTGATTTCAACTGAAGTTTGCTTTTATATCCATCTTCCAGGTTTAGAATGCTTTCCCTTAAATATATATTAGTAAACAAAAAAAACATCCTTTATTTTAACATCCAAATGAATATCAGTAGTGATTGTTTTAACGTAGAAAGGGCTTGAGTCTAATTTGATGGGTTCTAGTAAGAAATAGGGATGGAGTGTGAATTGGTAAGTTGCCTCGTGTGCCGAAGGCAAAATATCTCCCATGTGTTAGCAGCGAGGGAAACAGGTGGATTAAGGACTTTGTTACATGGAGAATGGTTTGGATGGAATTGAATTAGACAGATCCAGAATAGTAGTTGGCTACCATGTGATGGGAGATAATGAAAAGGAAATGTAGAGATGGAGTCAGGCGTAGAAGATTAAAGTAGGAACACTAAACGTCAAAAGAAAGCAGTTTGCCAGTAAAATTCAGGCCTGGAGCTTATTCGCACGTTGGGTTTTGTGCAGTTTACTCTTCTCAGAGTTCTCTTTGGGATTGCTGCTAATCTCTGAAAATTCAGGGGAAGCTTCACAAGGCCGAATATATGGGAAACCACAAAAGGCACTGTTTTGAATCGGTTCTCCAAAAAAAGGATCTATTTACTTTTTTTTTTTTAAAGCATGCATATGCACATGATAAAAATGGGCTATCAAATTCAAGATGGCACCTGGAGCAATTATTAGATTCTATGGGGAATTTCCCTTAAAGTCATTGTTCAGAATCCCTGGCAATTCAGCTTCCTTTTTTAAAATTTAATTTTGAAATGTTGTCAGGATCTGGCTCAAAAAGCTTTTTTTTTTTTCCTATGAAAATGGTACTTTCCTGGGATTTTGGAAGGTAAACTCTGATTTCAGAAAAAAGACATGCTGATATTTTTTTTTATTTTTTCATATGTTGCACAAGAGTCCTGAGATATTTATAAAAGCAAGTTTTATTCTTGAATACCACTTGTTCTGCTGCATTTAGCTTAAACTAGAACCAGTGGCTATTGAGAAAAGCTTAGTAAAACCTGTCAACAGTTTTTGATTCCAAATTATCCTGTATAAATCCAGATAGGGGAGGGCAGGGTTGGTTCGTTTGTTTTGCATAACACTAACTTATTTTTAAAAAAATGAGATAGGACTTTGTGCAATGTATTTTTGTAAATGCTTTTTCAAAATATTTGTCTCTGGTATCCTTTGCTGCCTCCTAACTGACCAGAAGCTATTGAAAAAAGTTTAAGAATTTTAATTTTTGAAAGTGCATGTAATATTTGGAAATAAGAATAAAGTTTCCTTTTGGATATTTATACTGAATGCTTCTCATAATGTACGTGGTTGGGGAGGGATCAAACTCCTTAAAAGGATTAGCAAATACAGGGAGCGGGCAAAACCTACAATAGAACCCTTATTTCTGTTATACAGAAATCTACATGAAAAGAATGCGGGTAAGGGAACTTTGTCAAAATATTCAAGTGTAACAGTACATCCTTTATTCCTGATTTCCATATGGTTAGCATCTTCAAAAAAGAGAACAGTGTGGACGACATTCAAAGCGGATATTTCAGTAATGCCTGTCCTGATTTTAAAATGACAAGTCAGAACTATTACCCAAGGAAAGATTGTTTTTCCTTAAAAACAAGGTAGAAATAAAAAAGATCCTTGACAATATGCATATGGGTGCAAATCAATCAGAATAAAGCACCCCTCTCTCTCTCTGGGAAACAAACCTTTAGAAGTCATAAGTCCCTAAATCTGTCAGTCACAACTAATAAGACTGGGACAGGTTTACTGGGGCATCCTTGGCTGCCTGCCTTCTTCCGTCCTTGCGCAAGAGTATGAAGCATCTCTTGGTTTGCTTTCAACAGTTGCCGTAAGTAGGTCTCGTCTCCGTGATTTGGTGTGGTTAAACTCGCTTGACTAGAGGCAACTCCCACAGGCAAAGCCTCACTTGGAACACCCAGACTGGTTGGGGTTGAAACGCGACGTGGGTGTGTGCCCTTGCAGCGCTCTCTTTCCTAAAGCCCCTAGACAGACTTTGGAGGACCACATCTGTGGGATCTGGAAAGATGGTGGGCTTGTCCTCTTTTTTTTTTTCCACCTTCAACCTTTGTTCCAGAAGAAATTTTAATAGAATAGAATAGAACAGAACAGAACAGAACAGAACAGAACAGAACAGAACAGAATAGAATAGAATAGAATAGAAAATATGGAATGGAATGGAATGGAATAGAAAATATGGAATAGAATAGAATAGAAAATATGGAATGGAATGGAATGGAATAGAATAGAAAATATGGAATAGAATAGAATAGAATAGAATAGAATAGAATAGAAAATATGGAATGGAATGGAATGGAATAGAATAGAAAATATGGAATAGGATAGGATAGAATAGAATAGAATAGAATAGAATAGAATAGGAATAGAATTCTTTATTGGCCAAGTGTGATTGGACAACAAGGAATTTGTCTTTGGTGCATATGCTCTCAGTGTACATAAGGAGAATAAAATAGATTCATCAAGAATAAAAAGATACAAGACTTAGTGATAGTCAAGATTACTAATAAGCTATCAAATCATACTAGGAAACAAATATAATTGAAAGATACAAGCAACATGGTTATCGTCATAAGTGGGAAGAGATAGATACTAGTAAGGAAGAAAAGAATAATAGTAATACAGACTTAGTGAATAGTTTGACAGTGTTGAGGGAATTATTTGTTTAGCAGAGTGATGGCATTCAGGAAAAAACTGTCCTTGTGTCCAGTTGTTCTGGTGTGCAGTGCTCTATAGCGTCTTTTTGGGGGTAGAAGTTGAAACAATTTATGTCCAGGATGCGAGGGGTCTGCAGATATTTTCACAGCCCTCTTTTTGACTCGTGCAGTATACAAGTCCTCAATGGAAGGCAGGTTGGTAGCCATTGTTTTTCCAATTTCAATTGGGGAAGTTGGCCTTGCCCCCCCCCCCCCAAGCATCCCTCAAAACCCAACAGGGTTAAAAGCATCCCAGCTGCTGAAAGAAAACGGCCCCCAAGTCAGCTGGGTCGGCTTTGCAAAGAGGTGGCCAACCCGGCCCGAAGGATGCTCTGGTCCAGAAGAAGCTGCATCCTTGGCGGCGTCGCCTAGGAGACGCCAGCCAGGGACCGCCTCCGCGCTGGCACGCCCGCAGGTGGAGGTCACGCGACCGCGACGTCACTCGCCTTCCCTCCCTGCGCGCGGCGCGCGGCCTCGGGTCCCTCGCCGGCCGCCGTCGCCCCATTGTTAAGTGGGCGGCGCCGGAAGCCGCCGTGCGTGCGTGCGTGCGTGCGTGCGTTACGTCGCGTGAGGTAGCTCCGGCCAGGGTCGCCTCGGCGTTTCTCTCCCCGCCCCGCAGTCATGGCGGCGGAGCAGGAGGCCTTGAAGGGCGGCGGCGGCGGCGGCGGCGGCGGCAACAGCGGCCGCAACCGGGGAGGCGTCCAGCGCGTCGAGGGGAAACTCCGCGCCAGCGTGGAGAAGGGAGACTATTACGAGGCGCACCAGATGTACCGGACTCTGTTCTTCAGGTGCGTAAAAAGGGAGAGGGCGGCCCTCCTCCTCCCTCCTTCCAGACGCTTCCATTGGCGCACCCCAGCGCCGGCCGCACGCCATTGGCTGCGCCGCTTGTCCTTCTCGGGCCCTCGAAGCCCCATTGGTCGAGGAGGAGGCGGGGGAGCGGGCACGCCGGTCTGGCCAAGGCAGGGAGGGGGGGAATGAGCTGTGTGGGGGGGGGGTGGAGGAGAGGAGGAGGTTGAGGAAGGACTCCCTAGCCCATTCTCCCCTCCCATGGCCGGGCTTGGCTATCGGGTAGGGAGGGGTAATAGGGAACCCCCCCCCCCGCGTATAGGAATGCTGGTGGAGGGGGGGTGATGTTGGCGCAAGCGCGATGGGTGGACTTCAACTCCCAAGGGGGAATTCTGGGAGTTGAAGTCCACCCATCCTAAAAGCAGCTCCAGTGGCCTAAAGTGGGGGGGGGGTGTCTCCAAACTGGGCCCCTTTAAAACTTGTGGACTTCAACTCCCAGGATTCCTCACCCAGCCATGCCTGGTGTTTTGTTTTTTTTGTTTTTTCCTCTCTCTCCTAGCCCCTAGAGTGGAGAGATTGCAGAGGAAGGGATTGCAGGAGAGTAAACAGGCTACAGCGGGGAGATTGCAGAGGAAGGGATTGCAGGAGAGCAAACAGGCTACAGCGGGGAGATTGCAGAGGAAGGGATTGCAAGAGAGTAATTTGCTTTACAGTGAATAGACATATCAAAAAGGAATGCGTTAGTTCCAGGGAATTCTGGGAGTTGAAGTCCACAAGCCTTAAAAGGGCTAAGTTTTGGGACCCCTGCCCTGAAGGGACAACTGGGCCCAAACATGGAAGCATATTCTACAAACTGACATGGTCCCTAGAAGTGCAGGGGTCTCTCCAACCTTGGCTACTTTAAGGCTTGTGGAGTTGAAGTCCACAAAGCGGCCAAGGTTGGAGACCCCTGCCCTAGTGCAAACCCAACTGCATCTCGTTGGGGGAAAGGTTTGGGAGCCCTTTCCTTTTTACAAAGTGGGGGTTTGAGGTGGTTTTTTTGGGGTGCTGCAGAGGCTTGCCAGGAGATGGGCCTCTTCTAGATCTCATACAGAGAAGCCACGCCGATACAGGACTGGTACATGTGTGTGTGTGTGTGTATATATATATATTATATCTCCTTTTGGAGGAACAAATGGGTGAGTTTCAGGTTGGATTCACAGATGATGCTAGGCTGGGGGTGGGGGTGGGGCAGGTTTGAACCCAAGGAGGAATCCAGCTTGTTCACCTTGGGTGGTTTCTTGCCTTGGGTAAACCTGACCGGTTGTGCTATATTCTTAGACCTCTAATACAGCTGTGGTTGAAGCATTCATTCTCCTGTTCATCAGATTTATTATTTTACCTATTCATATCTCACCCATCTCACTATCCATAGCGACTCTGTGCAGCCTAGTCTGCTCTCTCTTTGTTTTAAGTTACAATTTCAAAGACTCTTCTGTTGACTAGTACAGTTGGGGCTGATAATGCTCAAGGCATGAACCCAAAAATCTTTTTTTTTTTTTAATTTGATTTATATGCCGCCCTTCTCCGAAGACTCAGGGCGGCTTACAATGTGCTCAGCAATAGCCTTCATCCTTTTGTATATTTATACAAAGTCAGCTTATTGCCCCCACAACTGGGTCCTCAATTTACCTACCTTAGAAAGGATGGAAGGCTGAGTCAACCTTGAGCCTTGGCGAGATTCGAACCCTGCAGTAATTGCAGGCATCTGGTCTTAATAAGCTTAATAACAGGGTGCCTTAAACCCCTGTACTACCAAGGCTCTTTTTTGAGCAGTAGTTGCATGTCCAGATCAAAGGTAGTGAGGATTGAAAAGGGGGTTAAGCTAATCCGGAGAGTACAGAAATAGGCTCGTGAAAGAACTGTTAAACTGGATGGTTTAACACCCACCCCCCCGCTGGCTGGGGGATTCTGGGAGTTGAAGTCCACCCATCTTCAAGCTACCAAGGTTCAGAAACACTGGTTTAAACAGTCCTCCGTGTTAAAGAGCAATAAACCTGAAAATAGCCACCTACCCACCCTTCCTTGTAACTAAATGAACTGCAGTAAAAATGTATGTCTTCACTTTTTACAGTAGGGCCAAAAGGTAATTTAAGAGGCTTGTTTGTGACATTTCTGTGCAAAGCTCAGATGGCACACATTCCATTCTAGATGGGTAGATATACACACAAACACACAAGTGGATTTTATGGCAAATCTTAAAAATTGCCAAATGTTTAACATCAGAAAATTGTTGTGTGCACTAGAACCTGGCTTTGGCCCTCAGTTTGTAAATATATATTTTTGCCTAAAAGCCCAGGAGAATGAAAAGTGAGGTGAAGGGGCTTTGAAAAAGAACAGAAAAGTGTAACGTCTGTGCAAAGCTTCAGCACGGATACAATAAGACCAATAATGCCCCCAACTGCAACTTTTGAGGTGTTCTTTTCTTCGTAAGAGAATTGGCTTGCTTGCTGTTCTAGAAATTTCCATGCTGCGATGCTATCTTTTAAGTCACCAAATGGTGGTGGATAGTATTAGAGAAAGAATCTAATCAAAGTACGTTTATTTATAGACCTTTTTCAAAACGAATTTGAAACAATTGTGAAACAATTTTACTATCCAAATACTATCAAAACAGTAAAATTGTTTCACCCTAGAGATGATGAGTATGCCAAAAAAAAAAAAAAGAACATAGTACCTGGTGCCACTCTAAGCGGTTTTGAAAAAGATTGCCTTTTTTCAGAAATATGATCCCCTAAGGAATAGATTTTTGGGAAATCGAATGAAAATCCTATTTAGCTGTTTGCTTCAGCCATTAAAAATGATATGATCAAGCAAGATTTATTTTGCTAATTTTATATCTATTTTCAACCCAGAGGTAGTTACAGCATAATGCATCCTTCTCCGCGCTGGGGTTCTTCTGTTGTGTTGAGATTGCAAGATTCCAGATTTCCAGCCTGTGGTATTATTAGCTGAATATTCCTACAGTTGTACAAAATATTCACAGAGCACTAAGTTGAGGGCGGCTGTCTTAATGATACCTGAAAAGGGAAAGACGGAAGTGATTTAAAAGGCTAAGAAATCTGTTGTTCTGTAGGCTTTTGTAGGTTGGATCTCACTTCATCAGAGGCATCTGACAAAGTGGACTCCAGCTTGTCAAAATTCCTGCCACAATAAATCTGTTAGTCTTTATTTGGAGGTAAGTCCCTTTGAAAACAGCCTTATTTAATTCTGAATAAGCCGAATTGGGATCATAGCGTTCCAAACTCTCGGATTTGTGTTATGACAGATTTAGCGACTTTCCAAACTGTTCAGATGAACTGCTGAACTGTCCTCCTCTTGACAGCTGCCACACCTATTATATGCAACAATAGTAAATAACAAAACCAGGCACCTAATTAGAACATGATTATGCTGTTGAAAGTCTTCACAATCCTTCATTATACAGGTTAGCTTAAGTCAGAGGTCTTCAAACTTGGCAGCTTTAAGACTTGTGGACTATGCTGACTGGAGAATTCTGGGAGTTGAAGTCCACAAGTCTTAAAGCTGCCAAGTTTGAAGACCTCTGACCTAAGTAGTCATATAAAATGCTTTCGGTTGGACTTTTGATGAATCGGAGAGAGAGAGTTGAAACTTCTGTCCACGTGCTCTTTATTATTTGTCATTCACATAAGATTAAAACCATGGATAATTTAAAAGTGTATACCCATTTTGCATTCGTTAGGGAGTGATAAGGAGTTGTCGAAGAAGGAACAAGCTGAAAAATGGATTAAGGATCCAAAAGTCATTGTACCTGTCACACCAAACAGAAGAAAACATGTTAGGAATCAGCAACGGGGGCAAATTTTGACAGTTAATTCAGTGAAAATATAGTAGGGATAGGTCAAAACCGCCAGAATATTTCACCTTCAAATCATACCATTCTGGAGATGGGTCGGTGGTTTCTGGAAGTAATTTTTTCCAAACCAGAAGCTAAAATGTTGATTTTTGGATTTTACCACAGTTCAGAGGGATATAGTTATCTTACCTGGTTGTCTGGCTGAAAAGACAGTTTTTTTATGGTCTAAGAAAAAAAAGAGACCAAAAACACTCTTGAATATTGACGGGTGGGAAAGTTGGCTTCTCAGGGTCCTCTTGTTGAGATACCAGCTTCTCTTCGGTTAAAACTTCTGTAATTATTTTGAATCCATGCTGGCAGTAAAATAATTAGTAGGCCTCACTGTTTTCCTGCGTGGTAGCGTCTGGTGTGCTAAAGGACAACAGCAGAAGTCAATTTTCTTCTCACTGTCTATAGCATTTGTGCTTGTTCTTCTAAGCCAGTGTTTCTCAACCTTGGAAGCTTGAAGATGGGTGGACTTCAACTCCCAGAATCCCCCAGCCATCCCAACACCCATCTTCAAGCTTCCAAGGTTGAGAAACACTGTTCTAAGCAAAAGCAAAGAATCTAATGTTCTTGGAGGTTACAGTCATAAATATAAGAATTAAAGGTAGTCCTCGATTTATAACAGTTCATTTAATGATCACTGAAAAATGCGACTTTTCACACTTAACGACCATTGTAGCATTCCTGTGTGGTCATGAGATCAAAATTCAAATGCTTGGCAACTGGTTCGTACTTATGACCGTCGCAGTGTCCCCGGGGTCACCTGATCCCCTTTTGAGACCTCCCAACCGTATTACTAATGTAAGGAGTGCAGTGACTCACTTAACGTCTGTGGCTAGTAAGGTCGCAAAATGGGGCAAAACTCCCTTAACAACTGTCTCACTTAGCACAAGCAATGTTGGGCTCGGTTGTCGTAAATCGAGGATTGCCTGTAAAATTCAAGGTTACTATTCAGCCTCCTTTCCCTAATCTCCTATTTTCTTGATAATGTTAAGTCACCGACTTTGTTAATTGGGAGTTCTGGGGGAGACAGCTATTCTACGGCTTATTCTTATTTTATTTTTTTTCCATTAATGCTTTGTACTTTCCTAAAACAGAGCTCTGAAAAGACATGAACTCCTGATTTGAGACACACACACACCCCAAAAAAAATCATCTTGGTGTCCTCAGCTGTCTCAAATATCCCCGAGCAGCAATAAATTATTCACTGTTTAAATGCTTAAGCGTCCAGATTATAATTAACCTATGATCTGAGTTGTAATGGTATGCGCTGAACACATTCTGGGCCAAAATAGGGGAATTGAGTGACCTTTAAATGAAACATGACAAACGTATTTTGTGTGCTGATTTTGAGTAATTCTGTACCTTGTAACTGATTGGAACAGGCAAAATGCCATTTCCTGCCTGGCTGAGATTGGTTTCATGGGATATTGTTCAAACAATTTTATTCTAAGCCTCTAGCCCTGAAGTCGGAGGCATTGGCGGCGTAAGAAATATGGGAAAATTGGAATTAAGTAAGTAGCAAAAGTGAAATTCTCCGCCTTAAAAATTACATCGGCCTTTATTTTGAAAATAGAAGCGGCGATGACTGAAATAGTGACAATAATCTCATAATCTTTCGATAATCTTCCCTGCTTAGTTTTTTTTTGTGGCCCTGTTGCCTGTTAACACATAAACACACTCTGATTATTAGTTGGGCTGAGAAGGAGCAAAAGGAATCTGTTGGGAAGCTCAAATATATGTATATTTCGGAAAGATACATTGTAGGATGTAAAAGGAAATGGAAGGAGAAACGAAGAAGGCATGATTTTGATCAGGGTTATTAGCTGTGAGGATTAAAGCTGGCTCCGTCAGATTTTCTTCTTGTTAGTAGTACAATGGACACAATTCGATTTTTATTTTGTCTCCTTTTTTTAAAAGAGTTGTGGCACTTCTTCCTGCTAAGTTTTACAGATGGGATTCTGAATCCTCCTGTTCCTTGGACCCAGGGGTGAAATCCAGCAGGTTCTGACATGTTTTGGAGAACCGGTAGCGGAAATTTTGAGTAGTTCGGAGAACCGGCAAATACCACCTCTGGCTGGCCCCAGAGTGGGGTGGGAATGGAGATTTTGCAGTATCCTTCCCCCAGGAGTGGGGAAGGAATGAGGATTTTGCAGTATCCTTCCCCTAGGAGTGGGGAGGGAATGAGGATTTTTCAGTATCCTTCCCCTGGAGTGGGGTGGGAATGGAGATTTTGCAGTATCCTTCCCCTGCCATGCCCACCAAGCCACACCACGCCCACAGAACCGGTAGTAAAAAAAATTTGGATTTCACCACTGCTTCGGACTAGCACCTTTTTCTACGTTTCTCCCTCATTCTAGAGGCCTGGAAATAGACAGATAAAGGCTTAAGTCCAATGAGAAATATCGTAGTCCTCTAGAACAGTGGTCCCCAACCCCCGGTCCGCGGACCGGTGCCGGGCCGTGGAGTACCTGGCACCAGGCCGCACAGCGGCCGGGGGACATGAACGCTGCAGCGCAAAGGCTCCTGGGCCGTGCGCAAAAGCTCCTGGGCCGTGCGCAAAAGCTCCTGGGCCGTGCCCCCACCCCTGCGTGCACTCAGCGGGCCGCGGTGATAAAAAGGTTGGGGACCACTGCTCTAGAAGCATGGTTTCCGTCACAGGTCTGTAAAAGCTTTTGAGGCAACTGCTATCCTAGAATCTCTGGAGTTAAAAATTGCACGGATTATAATCCCTCGTGTAAAAAGCACATCATTGCAAGCGCACGGTGCAGTGCGCGGAACAAATGTGGCTGATTCTGTGGCGAAACAGGCTCTTGGCTTACATTGTCTCCGGGTGTGTCCAAGCGGCAGTTCTACAAACATATGCGGACTGCCAATCTCTCCGGCCCTCCTGTTTTTGACCATTTGGCATCTCCTCCTCCTGCCCTTCCCTCCATAATATTAGTACAGTTATGTGGGCATATGTTCCATACAGCCAGAGCTTCATTTGGAGCCACGTGCCAAAGAGACCGAGGAAGAGAATATATTTTGAAGCGAGCTTCTCTGCTGCCTTTTGCCAATTTTCCAGCTTAGCGTATAAAAATCCATTGGAGTTGTCGTATGATTTGGCTTGCTACGGTGTCACCTTTCAGCATCTGTTAATTGCCCCCTGGGCATCACCTTGCCTTGGTATTTGAGAAGGGCAAACAACAGTACAGAGGCAGCCCCATCATGATATAGGTAGTCCTCAACTTACAACACTTAGCTTAATGACCGTTTGAAGTTACAGCGGCACCAAAAAATGTGACTTAGGACTGTATTTCATAGTTGCAACCTTTGCAGCCTGCCCATAATCACGTGATCGAAATTCAGATGCTTGGCCACTGGTTCATACTTACGACCGTTGCTGTGTCCCTGGGGAGAATCACATGTCCCTTTTTCCGACCTTCAGACAAGCAGAGTCAATGGGGAAGCCAGATTCACTGAACAACTGTGTGACTAGCTTTTCAGCTGCAGTGATTCCCTTAATGGCTGCGGCAAGAAAACTCGTAAAACGGTGCAAAGCTCACTTAACAAAAGTCTCGCTTAACCACATAAATTTGGGGATTCAGTTGTGGCCGTAAGTCGGAGGACTACCTGTGCGTGTCCTGTTCATTTTGGAAGGATTGTAGCCTCGCCGAGCAGCTTGGCGAATTTGAAACAACTGGAAGGGTGATGGGCTGTGCTGAATTTTCCAGGGGCAGGAAACAGGCACTTCAACAAAACCTGGTCCTAAATTGGGGATCCCTCCGAGCCAGGGTACCCATTCCTCACCGGCCTTCAAAAAAAAGAAAAAATAGAAACTTCCTTCCCTTCCCTTCCAGGCTGATCTAGGCAGCTGCAGCTGAGGTCGCTCAGCCTTGCAGGGAGAAAAGCTACCCAAAGAAATGAGTTATTTTCAGTAGCAAAGTTAAGAGCCAAGTTTCAGTTTGCTGGGAGGTTTGTCAGTATTACAGTTCACTTTGCTGTGATGAATATGGACATTCCAGCGCAGCAGTGTTTCTCAACCTCGGCCATTTTTAAGACGTGTGGACATCAATTCCCGGAAATTCGGGCGTTGTCATCCACACATCTTTAAATGGGGCAGGTTGAGAAACTCTACTCTAGTTACTTGAGAGTTATCTCTTCATCTTCTGGTCTGAGTGTATGAAGAAGAGCCATGGCAATAAGCACCAAGGTGTCTCTTCAGCTGCTTTTGTTGTAAGAACGGACTTCTTTTCAAAAAAACAGGGCTAAAATCTATATATTACCTTCTGTTGAGAGGTAAATGAAAAGGGACATGGTGGCTCAGTGGCTAAGATGCTGAGCGTGTCGATCGAAAGGTTGGCAGTTCAGCGGTTCGAATCCCTAGTGCCGTGTAGCGGGGTGAGTTCCCGTTACTTGTCCCAGCTTCTGCCAACCTAGCAGTTTGAAAGCATGCAAAAAATGCAAGGAGAAAAATAGGGAACCACCTTTGGTGGGAAGGTAACAGCGTTCCGTGCGCCTTTGGCATTGAGTCATGCTGGCCACATGACCACGGAGACGTCTTCGGACAGCGCTGGCTCTCCGGCTTTGAAACAGAGATGAGCACCGCCCCCTAGAGTCGGGAACGACTAGCACATATGTGCGAGGAGAAACTTTACCTTTACCTTAAGAGGTAAATGAGCAACCTGGTTTGCTGAGAAAGGCAGGCTATTCATTCTGATCCAACAGATTTAACCCAACTGTCTTCTGCAAACTCTTATTCTTTGTTCTGCCTCCTGCAATTCTGAATTGGCCTCTGTATGAAGTTCCCTAGCCTCTCGGAGCTTGTCCCTTCGTGGTGTATTCTGGTGACCTTTCATTCTTCTTCCTGTTGCTGTAATTTTATTTTCATTTTTAATCTTTTCATTTACAGGTACATGTCGCAGGGCAAACACGCAGAAGCCAGAGAGCTCATGTATTCAGGGGCTCTGCTCTTCTTCAGCCATAATCAAGTAAGACCGATTTAACATGGTGTGAAAGATGGTTCTACGAACAATCAGCATGGAGAAGTTGGGGTGGGAAAGGAGATGCCCATCTCCAGTTGGCAGCCAGGAGGGCAAGATAACACATTTCCAAAGTGTACCATCTCTCCCCAAGAGCCCTTCGAAATTTGAAAACGGGCTACCTTATTACTGGCCCACTCCAGAATTATTTTAAGATAATGCACTCACCAGTAAAGAAGAATGTCTGAAAATCAGGGTTGAAATGAGGAGTCCTTGGTGCTCTCTGAGCTTGGTTATTTTCTTACAGACGTTTCATTACCCAACTATGGGACATTATCAGTGCTAGTCATCATCACTAGCGCTGATAATGTGACCTAGTTTGGGTTAATGAAACGTCTGCAAGAAAACAACCAAGTTCAGGGAGCATCAAGGATTCCACCTTCCTCCTCCTCCTCATCCTCCTCCCTTCTGCTCCCCCCCCCCCCAAATCCCACTCCCTTCTGGCACTCCCAAAACAGGCTGGGCATAGCTGCTCAGATTCTCCCCACCCACCCACTACGTACCTACCGTATTTTTCGGAGTATAAGACACACTTTCCCCCCCTAAAAGAGGCTGAAAATTTGAGTGCGTCTTTTACTCGAAGGTAGCTTTTTCGAAGCTTTTTTTCAGCCCTAACGACAAATGAAGCGATCTTCCTTGCTTAGCCTGCTTTTCTCATTGCTTCTCTCTCCGACGATCAGCTGTGTTTTAGAAGCTGTTTTTCAGCCCTAACGAGGCGCTAGCGAGCAAAGCGATCTTCCGGCTTTGCCTGCTTTTCTCATTGCTTCTCTCTCCGAAGATCAGCTGTGCTTTAGAAGCTGTTTTTTATCTTCAGCACTCAAAACTAATGTGCTGAAGCTGACCAGACTAAGGACGCTAGCCAGATGAATACCTGGTAGGCAGAATTTTCCTATTTTCCTCCCGAAAAACTAAGGTGCGTCTTACACTCTGGTGCATCTTATACTCTGAAAAATACGCTACCTGTGAACTAAAATGTGTAGTAAGTACTTCCAGCTTTGGGGAGGCCATGGGATACTTTCTGGAGCCCAGATACCTCAGAAATAAATTTTTGGGGGAAGTGTCTGGCCTCCTGGGAATGGTTTCTACCCCGTGAGTGAGGTAGAAACTCTAGTGGGTGCCTACATACATGGCTGGTTCACACATTCCCTTGCTCCATCTGGCTGCTATTCTTCCCTTCCCCCCAAATATCCTTTCTGTGAGCCTGGCTTCTCTGGTGCTCATCTGTTTTCCCCACACACACCCCTCCTTTTTCCATATTACCTTCTGCAACCCTCCGAAATCGCAGTTCTGCTATCTTTTAAGCATCTTGCTGCCCCTCGCTAATACAAGCAATATTTAATTTACAACCCGACGAAAATATTTCCTCCCAGCCTCACCAGCCTTTTATTTTCCCCCTGATAACCTAGGAATTCATTCAAATGCTTCCGCTTCATTTTGTTTTCTTGTTTCGTTTTAGCAAAATAGCGCTGCTGATCTCTCCATGCTTGTTCTGGAATCCTTGGAGAAGTCAGATGCAAAAGTGACAGATGAGCTATTAGGTGAGTGTTTTCCCCTGCTGTTGTTGTTCCCCTTTTATTGTTCCACTCTGGAGACTTGTGATATATTGCCAACAAGTCCTGCTTTCCAATTCCATTTTGCTGTGGTTGGCCTGTGCTCTGAAATTGTCCTCTGAAGATTAGACCGATTTTAAACCTAACTGCGGTTGGACAGATTCCTCTAAAACTCTGTTTTCCAATCTTGGCAGACTTAAGATGATTAGACTTCAACTCCCAGAATTCTTCAGTCAGCGTTCTGGGCGTTGAAGTCCACCCATTTTAAAGCTTCCAGTGTTGAGAAATATTTCTCTTAAAAAGTCTCACATGAGCTGTTTTAATGGTGAATTGTCCTTTCACTATTTTCTCCCTTTTAATTCACCGGAATGCCACCTCTCACCGCATCCGTAGCTATCCTGACTAGCTTCAGTCTTGCATCTGTGGGAATTGGGATGTGTGTGATTGCTACATTATTTAAAGATTTGTCTATTTTTTTTTCTAAGTCTAATCACCTCAGTGTTGTTTGTCCTAAGCCTTGCCTCTTTGACTTGCCTCTAGAGAACCTGGCAAAAATGTTCAGTCTGATGGATCAAAACTCGCCCGAAAGAGTAGCTTTTGTGTCCAGAGCCCTGAAGTGGTCCAGCGGTGGATCGGGGAAGCTGGGACATCCAAAACTACACCAGTTGTTGGCTATCACGTTATGGAAAGGTGGGAATCCCGAGTTGAGCTGCTTACTCTTGCAATGTGCCTGGTTTATACCCTTAAGAGTTGCACACAGCAATGGATCTTGGGTGAGGGAACATCTGCCCCCATGAGGCTGCTTCTGAGATCAGTTTTAAGGAGTTGAGGTCCCTACATCTTAAAAATTCCTTCTCTACTGGCTGGGGAGTTGAGGCCCACACATCTTAAAGTTGCTGAGAAACACTAATTTAGAGGGAGGGACCTTCAACCATTTTGCTAACCCTGTCAGGGGTCAGCAACCTTAAACACTCAGAGAGCCCTTTGGACCCGTTTCCCACAGAAAAGAAAACACCGGGAGCCACAAAACCCTTCCCGTGCCTGACTATTTTCTGAGCGGCCACAAAACTAGCATATATAGTTGAATTAAAGATTCTGTTTTCTTCTGAAACTTTTCTTTTCTTGGATTTATCCATGGTTGGCCTACCGGGGGGGTCAAAAAGCTTAATAAATTGTGCATTGGCGGGTGTCGCACATTGGCAGTTGTGATGCATTTTTTGAGCGACAGGGAGCCGCAGCAGAGGGATGAAAGAGCCACATATGGCTCCAGAGCTGCGGGTTGCTGACCCCTGACCTAAGTCAAAAGAAGCATCCTGTATACTTACAAGAACCCAAAAATTAAAATATAAAATTACCATACTTTTCGGAGTATAAAACACCCTTTTTCCCCCCTTAAAAGAGGGTGGAAATGTTGGTGCACCTTATACACCGAATACAGCCATTTTTGGCCTCCCGAAGCTCCGCCCTACACATCCCGGTTTTGGCCCCCACACGTCGCATTTTTGCCCTCCCCAGCCCCCAGGAGCACTCTGCAGGCCTCCCAAACCCTCTGCACGCCCCGGTTTTGTGAAAAACGGGACACGCAGAGGGTTTGGGAGGCCTGCAGAGTGCTCCTAGGGGCCGGGGAGGGCAAAAACTATTTTTTCGTTGTTGCTTATCTCTTCAAAATCTTGGTGCGTCTTATACACCGGTGCGTCTTTATAGTCCGAAAAATAGGGTACATTTTCTGTGGCACACTTACACATTTTTACCTGATTCAGACTTCTCGCTGTATTTTTTCCAAAGTAAAATAGACCATAAAAATAGTGACCTCAGTTGTAACCTGACTTCGGTTTGTTCCATAACCCAGAAGTGATTGGATGCTCGTGCCATGCCAAGAAACCATAATGGATGGACCCCAACGGCTGCCCCTCACGCAGCGTGGGAAGCCGGTTGGGCTTACCGCAAGGCGTGAACCCATCAAGACATTCCTTCGGTGGTTCTGCTGAAGAAGCACCCATCCCAAGCTGACCTTTCTTTCATGTCACTTTTCTTCTAGAGCAGAACTATTGTGAATCTCGCTATCACTTCCTGCACTCCACAGACGGGGAAGGTTGCGCAAATATGTTGGTAGAATATTCCTCCGCCAAGGGATATCGCAGCGAAGTGGACATGTTTGTAGCTCAAGCTGTGTTACAGTAGGTGTTCCTTTCTGATCTTGGATCTTTCAGCCGGAACTGTCGTCCTTGATCTGCTATGACTGAATCAAAGCATGGGTTGACCATTTGTTTCTCGCCCTCAACTCTTTGGCCATCGGCCTGTAAGAAATTTGATTTTATCTTCCAACCAACCTTCTCTAGAAGCTGTTTTGGTCTCCTTTAATAGTTGTCGCAAAGATGCTTTTCCAAGAAGGCATCTAGACTGGAGTTTTTTTTTCCTTGAGGAAGAAGAAGATGTTTCTCATCTCATCCAAGAATTATTGGATGAGAAGTGAAACAACTACTACTGCTACTACTTCTCTTCCTTGTCTCCTCTTTCTCCTCCTCCTCCTCCTGTCCCCTTCCTCCTTCTGTCCTCCACCACTTCCTCCTTGTTCTCATCCTCCTGTCCTCCTCCTTTTCCTCCTTTCTTCTCCTCTCTTCTCCTCCTCCTCCTTTTACTCCTCCCTCCTCCTCCTCTTTCTCCTCTTCTCCTCCTCCTCCTCATTCTTCTCCTCCTTTTACTCCTCCCCTCCTCCTCCTTTTACTCCTCCTGTCCTCCTCCTCCTCTTGTCCTCCTCCTTTTCCTCTTTCTCCTCCTCTTTCTCCTCTCCTCCTCCACCTCATTCTTCTCCTCCTCTTCCTCCTCCTTTTACTCCTCCCCTCCTCCTCCTTTTACTCCTCTTCTCCTCCTCCTCATTCTTCTCCTCCTTTTACTCCTCCCCTCCTCCTCCTTTTATTCCTCCTGTCCTCTTCCTCCTTGTTCTCTTCCTCCTCCTCTTGTCCTCCTCCTTTTCCTCTTTCTCCTCCTCCTCTTTCTCTTCCTCCTCCTCCTGAAAAAAAAACCACCAGCCTCTTTGAGACAACTGTGACCCGAAGGACAGAGAATCTCCCCACAGACCCACTTAATTAGTTGTGTCCTTCGTTTCCGGTTTCAGATTCCTCTGCTTGAAAAACAAAACCAGCGCCCTGGTAGTTTTCACGACGTACACGGAGAAGCATCCTTCCATAGAAAGCGGGCCCCCCTTTGTACAGCCCTTGCTTAACTTCATCTGGTTTCTGCTGCTGGCGGTTGACGGGTAAGCGCTTCACAGAGCTGCCAAACACGCCCTTCCTTCTTCTTTTTTTTTTTTTTTTTTTTTTTGAACTCTTCAAGTTTCACAAGTGTCTCTGTGTGTTGGCTGTCTCTTCTCTTTTAGAGGAAAGCTGACCGTATTTACAGTATTGTGCGAACAATATCAGCCTTCGCTGAAACGGGATCCCATGTATAACGAAGTAAGTTTTATCCCAAGCGGGATTGTCTGTTTTTCACATTCCCCCCCCCCCTTTATTTCTCTGCCCGTATTTTAATCTGATGAGGGTGCGACTCCCAGCTAGTTACGCAATGGCAACATGGGATGGAAACAGACAAGTAACGTGCAGGTTTGTTTAAAAAACAAGACCTTCATAAACTCTGGGGATCTATTCAAACAACTGATAGAATATTTGCAGCTCAGGGTTCACTGTAGGGTCCCTGGTGCTCTCTGGGCTAAGACGTTTTATTACCCTACTAGGTAACATCTTCCGGGCTAGAAGGGAGTGGGAAAATTGGAGAGCAAACCCCGTTCCTTTCTAGCACAGATGATGTTACCTAGTTTAATAATGAAACTTCTATAAGAAAACAGCTGCAATATAAGGATATCTGCAAGAGGGATCTAAAGGCCCTGGGAATGGACATTAATAACTGGGAAACCTTGACCTCCGATCGTTCAGCTTGGAGGCCAAAGACGCAGCCTGGCCTTCTCCAATTCGAAGAGACACTTGTTCGGCAGGCCGAGGCAAAGAGGCAGTCCCGGAACCAGCGAAATCTGGCGGCTGGGCAGGGGACAGAATGGATCTGCCCTCAGGGTGGAAGGGATTGCCACTCTCGAATTGGCCTTTTTAGTCACACTAGATGCTGTTTTAGGACCTCTTTCCAGAGCACGACACCATAGTCTCTTGAGGCTGAAGGATGCCAATGCCAACAAGAAAACAGCCAAGCTTAGAAAACACCCACAGTCCTCCTCTTCCTCCTCTCCACAAACCCCACTGCCTTCTAACCCAGATGATGTTATCTGGTCTGCAAGAAAACAGCCAAGCTCAGAGAGCACCAAGGACCCCCGTATCTATTCGTATTCCTGAGAGAAACTGTTTGAAGATGTGGGAGGCTACGCAGCTCTTCCACCGGGGAGTAATTTAGAGGCTGTGCCTCATCCCTGAGAAAGACCTTTTCTGCACAGTGAGAATCTCCCTTCTTTGCAACCTCTTACTAGTGAAGAATGGTGTGTCTCCAGGTTGTTTTGGACTCTGAATAATGAATTCAGGTTGCCATTCCCATCCCAGCAGTCCCTTCTCTAAAATCAACCCTCCACTTGTAGAGGAGAAGTGTCTGGAGATCCTAGAGCCATGATGGTGAATCTGTGGCACGCAGGGTCCTCTCTGCGGGCACGCCAGCCGTTACCCCAGCCCAGCTGCACCACACATGTGTGCGCACCTCCCGCCAGCCAGCTGGTCTTCTGCTCTCCGTCGCGGAGGGCGGTGCACATGCACTGGGATGCTCGCATTGCATTTTGGGGGTTTGCGTGCTTGCCCTACCATGCCCCATTTGCGTGTGGGCGCTCGCATTGCATTTTGGGGGTTCGCGCACACGCACGTGCTTTGGGCACTCGGCAGCAAAAAGGTTAACCATCACTGTCCCAGAGCAACATTGAACCATGGTCGACATCCCAGCAAATGTTAATGACAAGTAATTATATCCTGTAGACAGAGCATTGGGCCTGGCTTAGTACACGGCGCCTAAGATGAGCCACGAGTAACGTTTCTTTTCCCCCTGTGCTTCCTTCAGTACCTAGACAGAATAGGACAGCTCTTCTTCGGTGTCCCCCCAAAACAAACGTCATCCTACGGAGGACTATTAGGTGAGTTGAAGACTCAGGATAAACCTTCTTGTCTCCAGAAGAAGGGGGGGGGAATTAGCTTGTTTTTCGCTCTAATGGCTTTCTTGTTGGCATGGGGAGGGCAGCAATGGGTAGATCCAAATGGAGATCTTTTGTGTGAGTTTAAAAATACCTCTTCCTCCTGGATGGTTGGTCCCCTCTCCTTGGCTCCTTTTAATTAAATGGTGTTATCCAGGGGTGGGATGGAAAAATTCCAGTGAAGAGGTTGTAAAAACATGCTTTCAAAAGGCTCTGATGATCCCAGCTGAGTTGCCTGATCAGCAGACTTTTTTTTTCTTTTAAATGCCTCTGACGATCAGGCAACTCAGTTTGGATCGTTAGAGGCATTTAAAAGAAATAAAGGGGTTTTTTTTCTTTTAAAAGCCTTTGACAATCCCAGCTGAGCCGCGCGATCATCAGAGGCTTTTTTTTTTACTTTTAAAAGCATTTTTTGGCCAAAGAGTTTGTAGAAAAAATGCTTTTAAAAGTAAAAAAAAAAAGCCTCTGATGATTGTGCGGCTCAGCTGGGCATGGGGGGAGGCGCAGGGGTTTTTGCTACCGGTTCTCCGAACCACCCGCCTCCATCGCTACCGGATCGGGCGATCCGGTCCGAACCTGGAGCATTTCACCCCTGATTTAGAGGCCCTCCGTCTTAAGGTAACATCTGGGTGAATTTCCACCCTGGGCCCATCATCCAGTGAGCATCCCCTAAAGCTTTTGGGTTTCCTTCCTTGTCCTGTGATTCCCTCCCTTAGGCAATCTTTTAAACAGCCTCATGGTAGCCGGGGAAGAGGAGGAAACGGAAGAAGAGCAGCAGGAAAACAGCAGCCCCATCGAGCTGGATTGAGATCCTCCTTGAATCCCTTGGAATCCAGACCACGTGCTCACCCGAGACTCCCACGATGACGACGACGACGACAAAACGAAACGAAAACAAACAAAACAAAAAAAGAGAGAGAGACATTGGGGACGAATCCTGCGGTCGTTCCTCGTCAGATTCAAGGGGGCCACCTCTGTTATGTTTAAAAGAAGAAGGTTTGCTGAGATGTTCATAATGTTTTGGTCTATATTATTTATGTAAAAACAAAAAAAACCCACAACCCAATGCGCTGGGGATAGGCAGGAGAGAGAAAAAAAACGGATTTTGTTGCGATCATTAGCGGACTTTTTTGAACGCCGGCAGCAGACTGAAAAAGGCGCGCCTTCTCTGTGGTTTTCTGAGCAGTATTTCCCTCCTCTTTCCAGGCCCACGAAATAAAACCAGAACACACATTGGTTGCTTTATATATATAATATATACATATATATACGGTATATATATTTTTCCCAAAGGCTACCGTTTCATTCCAGCCAATTCACCAATTAAGGACTTTTGATTGTCAAAGGAGGGGAGGGGAAGAAGGAAAAATGTGGTGGAGTTGTTGTTGAAAATTCAGGCAGTTTGCTGCTCATGAAGGCATCCCGTAGACTGGTGCCAAAATAGTAGTAGTAGTAGTAATAATAATAATGAATTTTCAGATGAGCCAAAGAAAAAATTGCTACTAATTGAAAAAGAAAAAAAACAAGGACTTACACCAAATTCATATCCATTGTAAAGGGGGAGGGGGTTGGGAAATGATACATTTGAGTAAATTATAGCAAGGAACAGGCCGAGCATAACTTGGGGCAATGTAAATTTTCTATTAAAAAAAATATGTCATTTAACCCCAACTTGTGGAAGGCATAGTCAAAGGAGAATTTTCAGCCTTCTAAGGGTATGAACTGCAGCTAAAATCCTGTTATTTTCCTAGAAAGACGGTTGTTTAGTCCGAACATCCAGCAATCTGCAGCCCTGCTTCCGAAAAAATAATACTAAATCACTCCCTTTTGGCTGGCGAAGAAAGCATGCACATATTAGAAGCGAAGAGGGATCCTTAGGTGAAGGGGATCTGCAGACCTTTTAGATTATTTATTTTGACGGGATGATCCATTGATCCATTTTTAACCCTTCGTGTGCAAAAGAAAAAAAAACGACAAGTTAGCTTACCAAACCCCTCGTAACGGGCTTCGTGTAACTCTTTTTAACATCCTCGTCTCCGTTAACGCACATCGACACCAGAAGTTTAAACCGTACAATTACAAAAAAAAAGAAAGAAAGAAAGAAAAAAATGGAGGAGGGGACGTTTTATATTTTCACATTTAAAAAAAAAAAAGGCTTAGATTAATACGGCGATCATGCATGAAAGGGGAATATTACGTTTTTATTTACTGTAAAAAAACAAAACAAAACAAAAAAGATGGATTTGTGTTAATTGTTGAGTATAAAATAAATACTTTATACCGGATGTGTGCTGCTCTTACCTGGGGAGCATGGCTAAGCATCACTTGTATTTTACAGGTCTCGTATGAGAGCCTTAAAACCATGATTCTTTTATTTTCTGCGGTAGCTGGCTATGATTTCAACTGTCGGGGATCTTTCTGCCAGATCTTATTTTTCTCAAGCCTTTGTCCTATCAGCTTTTGAGTGATACGGTGGCCTAGAGGTGGAACTCTTGCCTGACAATCGGGAGGCTGTGAGTTCGATCCTAGGGAGAGGCAGATATTTCTCTCTCGGGACACGTTGAGATTATATCTGCTGAACAAAACTCCGCACTGGCGACAGGTTGGGCATCCGGCCAGTAAACACTCCATTCAGTTGCCCAGACTCCACCCAGCAAGGGATTATGGGGGTCATTGAAAGACGATGATTGTCCTACCAACTTTTAAACCTAGCCCTTGACTTACGATGCCAGCTGAGCCCAAAATTTATGTTGCTGAGCGAGACATTTGTTAAGTGGGTTTTGCCCCATTGTACGGCTTTTTCTGGCCTCCGTTGTTAAATGAACCACTTAATAAGTAAACCGCGTTGTGGCTTCCTCACTGACTTTTCTTGTCAGAAGGTCGCAAAAGGGAATCATGTGATCTTGGGACACAGCAATGGTCCTAAATACAGTTGCCAAGCCCCTGGGTTTCGATTGTGTGACCATGGAGAAAATTACAAGTGTGAGGGCTGTGGTTGTAAGTCACTTTCTCCGGTGTCGTCATAACCAGGAACAGTCCCTAACAAAGGAGAATAAGTAGAAGGACTAATGCAGCGTTAAAGACACAGAAGCCAGCAGCTCGCTTTTGACAGCATATAGTAGATAAATGTATCAATTGCAGTAGTCTAGCAATCCGCAAACCTATTTTATGGTAAAATCGCGGATTTGAATTCGTTTTTCTCTCCTTGTTTCTCGATTGATGTTTAGCAGCTGTAGGAAAATAGGCAACTTTGCAGCCCCTAAGCCAAATCTCTCCATTCGGCACCCAGATTTAATTTTCCTGCTTTAGTTTAAGTCACTAGGTGGTGCTGAAGCTCAGATATATAGATATATAGATATTATTTTTTCCCCCACTTGGAAACAAAAGGCCTTCGTGACATCTTCAGGAACAAACCCACCCAAAGCCAGGCTCCTAATTGGTCAACGAGAACGAAGAGACGATGATGTGATCCGGTTCCTTTTTTCTCCCCGCCTCCTTTTTAGTCCTTTTCACCAGAACGAACCAAACTTTCACTGACCTTGAACGTGGTTCGTTTCCCTCGGTCCGCTGTGTGTCAATTGTGCAAGCGTGAAACTGGAGGGGTTTTGCCCAAAAAAAAAAAAAACGGGGAGGAAAACCCGTTCAGTTTTGTAACGGCTGGCTGGATCACAGTTCAGGATCCTTTTGAATATAGAGGGGAAAAAAAGTTTCTGCTTTTAAGTCTCGGCGTTTTAAAAAAGGAAGCCCATCATAAAGCTGGAAGATCATTGACAGCCAGCAAAGAACATTTTGAGGATGGTGCAGATTTTTAAATATGGCACGGAAGGCAGTTTTCAGCTTTTGCCCTACCGGTATTGGGGGGAAAAACCCCTATTCAGAGAATCACTCCCTGCAAAAGATCCCCATTTGTTTTACGCATCTGATCTGGTCCTTTCTGGTGGGGGAAACAAGAACATTAGCTAGATATGGAAGCACTCTGCACTCTAGAAAGAGTGCAGAGAAGAGCAACCAAGAGGATTAGGGGACTGGAGGCTAAAACATATGAAGAACGGTTGCAGGAACTGGGTATGTCTAGTTTAATGAAAAGAAGGACCAGGGGAGACATGAGAGCAGTCTTCCAACATCTCAGGGGCTGCCCCAAAGAAGAGGAAGTCAAGCTATTCTCCAAAGCACCTGAAGGCTGGAGAAGAAGCAATCGGTGGAAATTCATTTAAGGAGAGAAGCAACTTAGAACTAAGGAGAAATTTCCTGACCATGAGAACAATTAATCGGTGGAACTACTTGCCTCCAGAAGTTGCGAATGCTCCAACACTGGAAGTTTTTAAGAAGATGTTGGATAACCATTTGTCTGAAGTGGTGTAGAGTTTCCTGCCTAAGCAGGGGGTTGGACTATCATTATTTACTTTAAATCTGCATTTGCCGCGTTTAAAAGTCCCCAATTTTTCTAATGCCCTGCCTAAACCAAGCCTCGCCAAACTTGGCGACTTTAAAGACTTGCGGGCTTCCAACTCCCAGAATTCCTCAGCCAGCATGGCTGTGACTTGAGCAATTCTGGGAGTTTAATAAAAGTCTTAAAAAGTTGCAGGGTTTGGAGAAACCTTGCCCTAGACTAGAGCGACCGACGGCAGTCTTGTCTTTTAAGATGCTGTGAAGTCGATTAACTAACCATGATGGGGCAGTAGTTAGAATGCATTATTGCAATCTAACTCTGCCCACTGCCAGAAGTTCGATCCCGACCGGCTCAAGGTTGACTCAGTCTTCCATCCTTCCAAGGTCGGTAAAATGAGGACCCAGATTGTTGGGGGGAAATAGGCTGGCTCTGTAAACCGCTTAGAGGGGGCTGCAAAGCCCTGTGAAGCAGTATATAAGTTTAAGTGCTATGGCTATTTCTATTGCTGTTGCCCTTCCTTTCTTCCTTCCTTCCATCCTCCCTCCCTCCCTCCCTCCTTCCTTCCTTCTTTCTTCCCTCCCTCCTTCCCTCCCTCCCTCCCTCCTTCCTTCCCTACCTACCTACCTCCTTCCTTCCTTCCTTCCTTCCTTCCTTCCATCCATCTATCCATCCATCCATCCATGGTGCACAGTGGTTAGAATGGAGTATTGCAGGCTAACTCTGCCCACTGCCAGCAGTTCGATCCTGACCGGTTGACTCAGCATTCCATCCTTCCTAGGTCATTAAAATGAGGACTCAGATTGTTGGAGGAAAATAGGCTGACTCTGTAAACTGCTTAGAGAGGGCTGCAAAGCCGAGTGAAGCGGTATATAAATCTAAGTGCCATTGCTAGTGCTATTTCTATTATTCCTATTCCTATTCTAGAGCCCTGGTGGCATAGGGATTAGAATATAGTATTGCAGGCTGACTGCCCACTGCCAGGAGTTCGATCCTGACCGGCTCAAGGTTGACTCAGCCTTCCACCCTTCCGAGGTTGGTTAAAATGAGGACCCAGATTGTTGGGGGCAATAGGCTGACTCTGTAAACTGCTTAGGGAGGGCTTTCAACACTGCAAAGCAGTATATAAGTCTAAGTGCTATTGCTATTAAAAATAACCAAGACTTTGAAGCGGTATATAAGCAAGTGCTGTTGCCGAGTGTGATACGGTCAACGTTCATCCTCTTTCAGTTAAATTAGATCTTTCAAGTTTCTTTCAGCCTAGCTCCCCTCGGTGTTCCCTTTCAAGATGGGTGCTGGCAAGAGCTGACTTCTCCATACAGTTGCCCAAAGAAGATTGCTTCAGCCACCTAACCAACCTCCGGAAGGGCCTGATGGTTTTATCTCTTGAGGTTCTCCTTATCACCTCCTTAGAGCCTCTCTTTCACTGGAGTCCTTTGTTTTATGAGACAAGGGCAGCTCCGTACATTTGACAAATAAGTACAGGGGAAAAAGGAAGAAAGCACCGTAGAGCCTCCACAGTTCAACCCTGAACCACAGTTACTCTCTTCTAAGGAAGGACTTGTAGATGGCTCTTGCAAACCAATGAAATGGTACTTCCTCTAGAGGTTGCGACACGTTTCCTGGGGAGTGATGGAGTTGCGAAAGACGTGTGGCGAAACACACGAAGAGCCTGTTAAAAGAACTTGATCAAACTGCCCGGTTGATCACAGGAGAATCTGGCCTGTTGACCTTAATCAAGCATCAACCTGCCTTCCATTGAGGACCTGTCTACTGCACGAGTCAAAAAGAGGGCTGTGAAAATATCTACAGACCCCTCGCATCCTGGACATCAACTGTTTCAACTCCTACCCTCAAAATGACGCTATAGAGCACTGCGCACCAGAACAACTAGACACAAGGACAGTTTTTTCCCCAACGCCATCACTCCCCTCAACAGCTATTTACTAAGTCTGCACTACTATTAATCTTCTCAACGCTCCTATCACCCATCTCCTCTTATGACTGTATGACTGTAACCTTGTTGCTGGTATCCTTACGATTTTTATTTATTTATTTATTATTTATTAGTCCAATTTATGGACCAATTTATTAGTCCAATTTATATGCCGCCCTTCTCCGTAGACTCAGGACGGCTTAGAATGCATTATAGCAATAGCCTGCATACTTTTATGTATATACCTGCTTATTAGGGCTTTCGGCTCCCCTTAAGCGGTGTTGTTCTATACAAAGCTGGCTTATTGCCCCCACAATCCGGGTTCTCAATTTACCTACCTCGAAAGGATGGAAGGCTGAGTCAACCTTGAGCCTGGTGAGATTTGAACTCGCACTAATTGCAGGCAGCTGGCAGCTAAGTGCTAGCACTTAATAGCACTTAGTCCGCTGCACCACCGAGGCTCTTGATTGTTATAACAATATTGTTTCCTAATATGATTTGATTGCTTATTTGTTCCCTATGACTATCATTAAGTGTTATGATTCTTGACGAAGGTATCTGTTCTTTTATGTACACTGAGAGTGTATACACCAAGAAAATTCCTTGTGTGTCCAATCACACTTGGCCAATAAAATTCTACTCTACTCTACTGTACTCTACTGTACTCTACTCTACTCTACTCTACTGTACTCTACTGTACTCTACTCTACTCTACTCTACTCTACTCTACTCTACTCTACTCTACTCTACTCTACTCTACTCTACTCTGTTTTACAGCAGGGAAGTTGCCACTGGGGAATTCTGGGAATAGGACACACAACTCTGAAAGTTGCCAAGGTTGGACACACCTCTATCTTAGAGGTTTCGAGTTGAGTCAATTGGTTTGATGGACTTAGAAGTGTGCCATGGCCCAACAGGTCACAACTATTGACATACACAAAATGCACCTAACTTTTCTCCGTGTACTTCCCTTGCAGTAACTACAACCATGGTTTTCTCTGCCTACGACACTAGTGGGTATTTTATTTATTTCCCAAGTTCACTTTTTTAAGGAAGGTGTCCGTCACATCTTCATATGAGTTCATTTGTATTTTTTCACTGCCTGCTTTCTTGGAAGCGGAGAATTTTCCATTCTAAAAATAAATCTTAAGTGGCTTTAAAGATGCTCTTCCTCATTTTAACTTTTTTAAAAAAAAATAAGCTTCAAATATTGCACAACGAGAAAACCGTAAGAAACTCTTTAATTTTTTTTCCCCCCACCCTGAACTTAATCAGACACGCCTTGATCAAGCCAACAGGATAATAATTTATTGGTGTGGGTGATAGTTAGTACCACAACTGTCTTAACCATCAAACTTAACAAACGTAACGCACGAGACAGACAAACCTGGTCTTACAGAAACATTGGAAGAAACCGGTTTAAATCCAGACTGTGTCTTCAGATGCAGGAAAACCTAGTCCTGGACTCTTCAGAAGAATTCTTTTGTACCTGACTTGTCAAAAAAGTTGTGAAGGTAAGAGCTGAGCCTGCGGAGGAGCAAGAATTAATATAATCTTACATCCAGAAGATGAGAAACTAGGAGGTTTCAGCCAAAGGGTGAATTAACCTGCTGAGTCAGTCAGTATAAATAGACAATCATACAAAGTAATGGCTACGAACGGTGGGAATCTGGCTTTAGAGGAGAGAGAGGCGCGAATCGGTTGCCGGGTGGCTTAAACACGATGAAAATAGAAGTAAAATTAAAATCCCATATTAGTCAACGATAGTCCTCGTGCAGCAAACTCCTAAATAGCTCCCACTTGCCAAAAAACAAACAAACAAACAAACAAACCATCACAGGAAATCTCTTGCCTATTGAAGCTAACGGAGCTCTGAATCAAACCATGGTTTGCTTTCTAACTTGTGGCTACTTGCGCTGGGTTTAGTCTTTAAGCGGTTTTACGAATGAACGGTTTTTAACGGATGCTTTGTTTGAGGTTGAGCAGACCTGGGTATCTTACGGCTCCCCTGGGCCACGTCTGGCCCTTTCGGTTGTCGCTGTCCACCCCACGGGAAGATCAATCCAAAATTGGAAATCAAATGTGTAAATAAGTGTACGCCGGGCATGCAAAATTGCTGCATTGCTTTCATTTTGAAGACACCAACTTTTTTTTTAAAAAAAAAATTATCTACACACCTTCAGTCCAATTGGTTTGGCCCTCCACAACAGGCCTAATTTCTCCTGTGGCATCTTGGGAAAATTCATTGCCCACCCATGGATTAAAGGCTTCTTCTTGTTGTTGTTAGCTTTGGTGTCTTCTTGGAAAAGTCACTTCTGACATCGAAAGTAGTGAAAACCATCCAACTCCGCCATGAATTGAGTTGGGTTTGTGCTAGGCTTCGCGTAGGATGCAAACTCAAAGGTGGCTTAAGTCTTTAAACCGAGATGAAGCAAATCATAGCTTAGTGCTTTTGTGTGCATTTAATCACTGCTTTGCAGAAGTTCACTCATGGCTGGCCTATTGTCAAAGGACAACTGGCAAAAGTTTGTCCCGGTTCATCAGCTTGGCCGTGGTGGTTGGGTGACAATATCCTGAATTCTTCTAAGAAGAATATCGTGAATTCTTCTGAGCAAGGATAATGCTCGCGATGTTCCATCACAGCTACCATCTTGACCTTTTGGGGACAGTAGCATGGATGCTCCTGCAGAGTTCAAAGATGGGGAAATCTAGCTTTTTTCAGTTCCTTATTGAGTCATGCAGATCTGTCCCGGTCCAAAATTGAGAGGCTGTTTTTTTTTTTTTGCATCTCCTTCTTAGCTTGTCCCTTCCTGCTCAAATGTCACGATAAGGGTCGGTCCTTCAAGCATCACAACGTGACAAGAAGCAAAACAACCCCAAAAAAGAGCTAAACCCAACCTCTCCGCATCAAACATCTTCAAGAGGTGTTGAGGAGGAGGGGGTCATTGCTCCCTGATTTTGTTAAGTTTAGCAACGTTCCCAGAGAACAAGTGGAACAATGAATGAGTGGAAGGGCTTGCCCTTCAGAAGTTGTGGGTGCTCCATCATTGGAGAGTTTCTAAGAAGAGATTGGACAGCCATTCGTCTGAAATAGTATAAGATGCTTGAGCAAGAATTGGACTAACAGACCTCCAAAGTCCCTTCCAACTCTATTATTCTTTTAAGGCTGGGCCAGCGGAATGGATGCATTAGATCAGTGTTTCTCAACCTTGGAAGCTTGAAGATGGGTGGACTTCAACTCCCAGAATCCCCCAGCCAGCAGCGGAGTTGAAGTCCACCCATCTTCAAGGTACCAAAGTTGAGAAACACTGCATTAGATGATGCCACCACGTATTTGACAGCAAGATAACGGAAGTCCATTGTCCAAATTTCATCACGTACAACCTCTTTCTATCTTCCCTCCTCCCGTTCCTCCTGCCTACTCCCAGACCAGAGTTTCTGCATCACGACCGGTACCTTCCAACGACGGTTTCTAGGTACTGCCACAATCTCTGAACGTGAATCTTCTTGGAACATGTTCCGCACAAGGATATAACCATAATAGCCCAGCCAAGAGCCAAACAGAAGAAAAGAAAAGAAAGGAAATAGTACATTCTGAATACGGGGGATGAAGCACCAAAGATTTGTAACCGACTGACAACCACTGTTCGCAATTGTAATGGATGATGGATTTGTTTTATGTTCTGTTTAAAAAAAGAAAAAGAAATTCAGAAAAAGAAAAAGGACATTGCGACAGGATTCTTCCAAAACGTCAGACACAATTTTTTTTAACTAGTGTGCCCAGGTTATTCACCCGTAAGTGTTCAAGAACGACATTCTCAGAAAAGTGCTGTTGCCTGTGATTTCGGTCTCCTTTGGACGGACAGCATCATGATCCGCAGCTCAAGCATTTGAATTGCACCTCCCATCTTGTGGTCTAAGAGGATTCACTAATTCATATAAATTACGTTTTCTTTTCTTTTTCTTTTTTCTTTTTGGTCATTGCTAGCCTCGGCAAACAAAAACTTAACAACAAAACCAACGTCCTGGTGCGTTGTAAACTAATCTTGCTTCGACGTCGTCACTTAGGGTTTATGCTTGAAATGGGCTTCCACTGGAAAGGAAAGACACAAACAAAAGAAGAAAGATGTCAGGTTTCGATGTCGTCTCAAATAAATTGCATTTCCAAACAAATAGTCTTTGATGAAATCTTTCATTTATTAAGCACGACAATCTGTCCCCGATTAAGTCGTAGCCAACAGTGACTTCCTGACCCCAAACCTTCCCTTTCCGTTCCCCAATTCTCTGTGTCTCATTGGCCATCTTCCAAATCACTCTCCCCATATCTACTACTTCAGCTCCCAGGAATGTCCCCCCTCCCAACCCATCTCCTAGGGGATATTATCTTCAGGGAAAATAAGTAGGTGAAAAGTCAAGCGTCCTCTTGCCAGCTGCCCCCTCTTCTCCTCCTTATGTCAGCACTGGAACGAATGTAGTTTGAAGTGCTGACATCCGGCCCCTCCCCCTTCATATTTCCAGTGAGGCCTGTTGCAAGACAAACAACAAGTTAAGTACCGTTACCCCGTCCGAGGGTGTGTCCCGCCCCCTCATATAATCATTTGATAATTATATCATCAAAGAAGCTGTTTGTCAGCCCTGAAGCTGACCTGACCGAGGCCATTTTGAGAATTCAGCGCTGACACGGAGAAGAGGGACAGGGAGGGGGCGAATAGATAGTTGAGGTGTTGTAGCCAAAACAAAATACTTTCTCATGGAAACCAAGGACGTTCCTGCAGGTGCTCAGAAGGAGGGGATTGGAGTCACCTAGCAACTGGACTGTATCCTGATTGGACCATGTGACCGACCGTTTTGAGAAAGTGGCAAACTTTCACTTTTAATTAGGTGGAAAACCGCGGGAATATTCAAAGTCGGTTTTCCACCAGCCTGTGCCAATATGACATATCCAATAAAGGTATTCTTTGAGGAATCTACCTGCCTCGGAGTTTTGTTTGCTACGGGTATATTACTTGGAACCCTGACAGCCTCTTTACCAAAGACAGGTAGTCCTTGACTTACAACGGTTTGTTTAGTGACTGAGATTACAACGGCGCCAATTCCAGTTTTGATGAAGGCTTCCGTCAAATATCGTACGAGCGATGGCTCCTCCCCCTCACCTGCGTATTCCTGCGGCAGCATTGGCCTGTTGATCAGTTTCTGAAAAGCGGAGATCCACTCCAGCTGATCGCTTTTGGTCTCACAGGCAAAGAGGAACTTCCGGTCAGGGGTGATGATGGTAATTCCGTACTGATAGTGATTTCCCTGGGTTGACGGTGGGAGCCCTTCCAGGACCTTGTAACTGTTTTCTTTACTCCCAATAAAAACCTCTCCCCTGGCGAAAGCATCCTGAGTAGAGGACAAAACAGAAGGACTCCGTGTTTACAAAGGAGTGGAAGGATTAACCTGGGGTTTTTTATTCCTGCAAAAATTAACAACGGAGACAAGATCTGAAGCCCAAACCAATCATCCTTCCCTTCCCTTTCTCAACTGGGGCTCCATGAACAGTCACGATTAGGAGGGAAAAAAATATTTTCTTCTTTTCTTTCTTTCTTTCTCTTTCTTTCTTTCTTCTCTCTTTCTCTCTTTCATCTATATCTATATATCTCTACTTATCTCTATGTATCTATCTTTATCTATCGCTATACCTACCTACCATTTTCCCAAAAATATGACCTATCCCAAAAGTAAGCCCTAGTTTATTTTTCTGTCTGTCTATCTGTCTGTCTGTCTATCTCTCTAATCTCTATATCTCTATGTGTATCTATCTATCTCTATTTCTATCTATCTCTCTAATCTCTATACCTCTCTGTGTATCTATCCATCTATCTCTATTTCTATCTAATCTAATTGTTTTTATTTCATCAAGCTGGCCTGGCCTAAATCATCTCCTCTTTTTAATTTAAATTTTAAACATAAATGTTAATCTGTTTAATTATGGGGTATTTTAAAATCCAGCCTAAATTATTTAATTCGTTTTAATTTATTTTAAATTTTGTATTCTTGTGTTTTATCTTCTGGCTGTTCACTGCCCTGAGTCCTTCGGGAGAAGGGTGGTATAGAAATTTAATAAAATAAAAATAATAAATAAATAAATAATAATCTCTATATCTCTATGTGTATCTATCCATCTATCTCTATTTCTATCTAATCTCTATATCTCTCTGTGTATCTATCCATCTATCTCTTAATCTCTATACCTCTCTGTGTATCTATCCATCTATCTCTATTTCTATCTATCTAATCTCTATACCTCTATGTGTATCTATCCATCTATATCTATTTCTATCTATCTCTCTAATCTCTATACCTCTATGTGTATCTATCCATCTATCTCTATTTCTATCTATCTAAAGTAAGATCTAAAGAAAAAAATCTCTCTCTCTTCAAACCGGAAGAGAGAAAGCAGAATAATTATTTTAGAAGAAAAGAGAAAAAAAAAAATTGGAAAAAAAATATCTAGAGAGGCTTGCAGCCAACAGGGTGAAATTGGCCTCAAAGAGAGAGTCCTGCATCTAGACAGAGGGGGGGAAAAAAGAGCCAGTTGCAAGATGGGGTAGATCTGTTTTGGCAGTGAAAAGGATCTGCGTGTTCTGGTACTTCGAACGTTGAACGAGAGCCAAGAGTGCGAGGCAGCTGTTTAAAAAAAGGCAAATGCTGATCGTGGAAGGAATTAAAGAACGGATTGTCCCTTCCTTCCCTGCTTTGGTCAGATGCCACTTGGAATATGATATCCAGCAAGGCGTTGAGGAACTGGAGAAGACAACCAAGATGGCCAGGCGAATGGAAACCAAGCCCTACGTACAGTTGAAAAACTCAAAGGAATTAGAATGTTTACTTGTTGGACAAATATTTGAAGACTGCTGGTGTATTTGAAGAGTTGTGAGGACGGAGGAGGAGGAGGGGGGGGCTGTGGGGTCCTTGGTGCTCTCTGAGCTTGCTTATCTCTTGCAGATGTTTCATGACCCAACTAGGTAGCATCATCAGTGCTAGAAGGGAAAGGGTTTTGGGAGGAGAGGAGGAGGAGGAGGAGGAGGAGGAGGAGGAGGAGGAGGAGGAGGAGGAGGAGGAGGATTATTGTGGGGTCCTTGGTGCTCTCTGAGCTTGGTTGTTTTCTTACAGATGTTTCATGACCCAAACTAGAGAACCTCATCAGTGCTAGAAGAGCACTGGATAGCTCAGCAGACTAATGCATTGTAATTTAACTCCAGCTGTCTGCAATTAGTAAGTTCGAATCTCGCCAGGCTCAAGGTTGACTCAGCCTTCCATCCTTTCTAAGGTAGGTAAATTGAGGACCCAGTTTGTGGGGGCAATAAGCTGACTTTGTATAAAATATACAAAAGAATGAAGGCTGTTGCTTAACGCATTGTAAGCCGCCCTGAGTCTCCGGAGAAGGACGGCATATAAATCAAATTTTTAAAAAAAGAGAGGAGAGTAGAGTTTGCAGAAAGGAGGAGGAGACGAGACTTACCAAAGGGTCCTTAAAATACATTAATCTTCTATCATCCATGGTAAACCAGCGTTTTTTGAACCCTTCTGTTTGCTAAAAGGGAGGAAATGGGAAAGAAAACCTTATTAATAAACCAACGATAAATATGTTTATCTCAAATACAAAGCAGATACTTTTATTTTCCTTCATTTTTTTTTTTAAAAAAATATATTTTTAACCTTAAAGATGGTCTTGTTGATGCACTTGTAGGAACTAACTAGATAATTTAAAGAAAAGGGGAAAAAATTCAGCACTCATATTACTTCTTTCGGACTATATCAAGAAGAGGTGAAGGGGTTAAGCTCATGACTCCCGGAGCCCTGATAGTTTCCTAAAATAAGAGTTTATTAAAGAAGTCGCAATTGGTTGGATTCCAAGGTTATAAAAAGCCTACAACGATGGCTTATTTGTGTCTGTGTATTCAGGCAACACACAGAGCTACGATCAAACAGAAGAAGATTACAGGTTCAAATTCCAGCTATGATAACCAGTCGGTAATAATTATTCTTCCAATTTATCTGCTTCAAAAAAAGGAGGAGGAGGAGGAGGAGGAGGAGGAGGAGGAGGAGGAGGAGGAGGAGGAGGAGGAGAAGAAGAAGAAGAAGAAGAAGAGAAGAAGAAGAAGAAGAAGAAGAAGAAGAAGAAGAAGAAAGAAGAGCATTTATAGATCAAGAGGAAGGGAGGAGGAGGAGGAGGAGGAGGAGGAGGAGGAGGAGGAGGAGAGGAGGAAGAGAAGAAGAGAAGAAGAAGAAGAAGAAGAAGAAGAAGAAGAAGAAGAAGAGAAGAAGAAGAAGAGCATTTATAGATCAAGAGGAAGGGAGGAGGAGGAGGAGGAGGAGGAGGAGGAGGAGGAGGAGGAGGAGAGAGAGAAGAAGAAGAAGAAGAAGAAGAAGAAGAAGAAGAAGAAGAAGAAGAGAAGAAGAAGAAGAAGAAGAGAAGAAAGAAGAAGAAGAAGAAGAAGAAGAAGAAGAAAGGCAAGAATACAATGCTGGCCACAGATCCCTAAAAATGCTTATCTTTTTGTTTTTTAAAAGACAAGTTTCTAGTCCCTATGGCCAAGTTCTGGAAGTATGTGTGGTTTATGCTTGCATGAATCCTGACAGCTGGGGAAATGTGTTTGCGTGTGTTTTCCTAGCCTGAAAGAAGCAGAAAAGTTGAATATTGAAATATAAACCTAAACTTCTGCCTTCCTTTTGAATCTCTGCCACGCTCTGATATTTTAATTTCCCTTGGGACCCCCCACCCCACCCCGAGAAAGGGGCGGAGGGGGATGAAGCATCTTGCAAAAACAATGCACCATTTAGATTGTGCTGATTGGATTAAAATGGTTAGCAGCGACAGGGCCAATCCATACAAATATCTCTCTCTCTCTCTCTCTCTTTTTTTTTTCTTTTTCTTTTAAAAGACAGCTCCAGTTAAAATCTGATGCAAATCTTGGGCTTGTTTAAATTTGTATTTAATGACTTGGTTAAGCACAGAGACGGAGGAGGCCTTGATTAAAACTCTCCTTGGCTCACAGCAACAAGAAAATAATTAATTTTCTCGGTTCGCCTTAATTAGGAGAGAGAGAAAGAAAAAAAAACTGCAAGGCATTTTTTTTTTAAAAAAAAGGAATAAACGTTTTCTCCTCCAGAAGCTGACTGGAGAGCAGAGAAATCAGAGAAAATGTTCATCTGGACTTGGAGAAAGAAACCCAGGTTTTAAAAAAATCTCAATTTTTCGGCTTAATCAAACCCTGCAAGTCTATTGTGTAAGGATCAAAAGAAGAGAGGAAAAACCATTAAAACGATCTGTAGTTTTTGGGAAGAAGATATATAGCTTATAATAATAAATGCAGGCTCCCCAGGGACGTTAATAACTCCATTTTGAATTTGGGAAGCACAATATTTATACCCTGTTTCTCCAAAAATAAGACATCCCCTGATAATAAGCCCAATCGGGCTTTTGAGCGCACGCGCTGAAATAAGTCCTCCCCAAAAATATTTAAATGCAGAACTGGAAATCAGGTAAGACGGCAAGAGGAGCCCCGTCTTGCTCCATGCGCCCCAAAATAATAAGACCTCCCCGAAAATAAGGCCAAGCGCTTATTTCGAGGTTCAAAAAAATATGACAGGGTCTTATTTTCGGAGAAACACGGTTAGCTGTAATCTTTTTTTCAAAGGTGGCGAGCATGAGATCGTCTCCTCTCCAATCCCAAGATGTTTTAGCCAGCCAAATTCCCAAACCGATAGTAATGTTTACTCTTGCTATTATGGGATGGTCTATTAGGAGATATTCAGCTGGTCTGTTGAGCGGAGAAATAACTTGGTCATTTAAGGAAGCTACTCGCCGTCAGCCCTTGTTTCAAGATCCACCAAGATCCTATTTTGGGGGTTCACGATATATGGGAAATATCAGCTTTCTAAGGCAAGCTAAATTTGCCAATCAAATTCCTTTTGAATATGATAAAATACCTTTTTAAGGCTTTCAATAGACTCTCGGGCAGGGGTTCCCAACCTTTCGGACCTCAGGGACCACTAACTTCATAATTTTAAATCCCGCGGACCACTAATATGATCTGCCTAATGGCCGGATGGGTAGGCGTGGCTAGGTGGTCATGTGACTGGGTGGGCATGGCCAACTCAATGTCACTCATGTCAAGGGGCATCTCGCTGGCCTCTACTCGCCCCTGCCCTCCTGGCCACTCCTCGCCTGCCCGCCTGGGCTCCTTAGGACCCCAACAGGAAGCAGTTGTTGGAGCTAAGCAGCCACCATGAGAAAGAGTTGGCAAAACAGCTCAGGTCAAATTGGATCTGACCGAGAAGGAGGCTCAGCAGAAGCACCTCACTGAGGACTAGGAGCATAGGCTTTCCAAGCAGGGGGAAGACCCGTGGGAGTGCAAGGCCAGTTACTGGCGCCTGGAGGCTCAGCGGGCTGAGATGGTCAGCCAGTTCCAGGCCATGATGCGGTCCCACTGGAATGAGGCCCTCCGGCTCTTCGCCACCAGCAGCATTTCCCTCCAGCCTTCGCCCAAAGCCCCACACCAGGAGGCCGAAGCAGACCCCAAATCGGAATTTCTGCCCCCCTCCGACCCACACAAAAAGACCCCAAAGGGGGAGACTCTCTGCAGCAACACAAATGTTCATTGCACGTATTCGGCCCAGGGGCCGTAGTTTGAGGACCCCTGATTTAGTGCAATATTTTTCTGCGGACCACCAAAATTTTCTCACGGACCACCAATGGTTCACGGACCACCAGTCAGTGACCACTGTCCTAGCCAAAGCACACAAGCACAAGGGAAATATTTCAGCCATCTCTTTGTAGTTCACAACGTAACATGCTATGGAGCAGAACTGATAAAAAAACATTTAAAGGAAGGCAATAACCAACCTAGAAATGTAACGTCTATGGAGATTCATCAGTCATCCAGGTCACAGTTGTCCCAAAGGTGTTTTTTTTTTTCAAGAGGCAACTGGACTTTCTGGTTTTTTTCTTTTGAAGACATTTCCCTTCTCATCCAAGAAGCTTCTTCAGCTCTGACTTGGATGGTGAGGAATGGAAGTCAGAGCTGAAGAAGCTTCTTGGATGAGAAGGGAAACGTCTTCAAAAGAAAAAAACAGAAAGTCCAGTTGCCTCTTGGGGAAAAAAAAAAAAGCAATTTTGAGACTTGAAATGTAATCCAGATCCCCATGATTCGTGCACAATATACTAAAGGAGATCAGGATTTATAAAGTCACTTTCTTTTCCCACCCCACATTGTCCAATTGCATTTGACCTTAAAGATTAAATTGGTCTTACCTTTGGCCCAGTTTTCTCCATGTAGCCTTCCTTCAGATAATTCCTTGAAAGTTTTGGCACCAGCTAAAATGTTCAGATGATGGAAGAGGAAGGAGATCAGAAGATCAGAAATATGAGGCAGTGCCAATTGGAGAAATGAAGCAGCAGGAAGAATAAAATCACATAAGCCACCCAGAAAAGCCTTGTTAGTACAGTGGTCTAAAGCACCCTGTTATTAAGACCAGCTGCCTGCAATTACTGCAGGTTCGAATCTCGCCAGGCTCAAGGTTGACTCAGCCTTCCATCCTTTCTAAGGTAGGTGAAATGAGGACCCAGTTTGTGGGGGCAATAAGCTGACTTTGTATAAATATACAAAAGGATGAAGGCTATTGCTTAACGCATTGTAAGCCGCCCTGAGTCTCCGGAGAAGAGCGGCATATAAATCAAATTTAAAAAAAAAAAACAGCAGAGAGGCAGAGGAACAGGAGGAGCCTGTTCCTAGTGCACATATGAGAAGAGCTGCCAGAAGGCAAGACCAGCTAAAGCAAAGAGGACAACTCAGGAGTAAGGCCAAGAGATGATTGGCCCCTCCCATATGGCTTAAAAGACTAGCAACAGCTCTTGGGCTCTTTGTCGGAAAACAACGTTGATAGACTTATTCTTGTCTTGCTGCACTTATCTCTTGTTGGTGTCTTCTGCTTCTGAACTTTTGCCAAGAGAAGCCTTTGGCAGTTTGCCTAATTATACCAAGGTTGGTGATTAGACTGAAGAATTTGTGTTATGAAGAGTTTGTTTTAATTTAGTTTGGACTACACTGAGAATGAGTTAATTCTCAGCTGTTCTAATAAAGTCTGTTTGTTTTGGAACTGTTTGCATTGATTACTACCTATTTGGGACTGGGTCGCAACATTAACATAGGTAGACTTCAACTCCCAGAATTCCCCAGCCAGCTTGCTGTTCAATCTAGACATTCTCCTGGTGTGTGGACTTCAACTCCCAGAATTCCCCAGCCATGTTGGACTGGCCTTTCTTGGGAATTCTGGGAGTTGGGAGTCCACACATCTGGAAGTTGACAAGTTTGAGAAACATTGGTAGAAATAATTCCGGGGAACAAGAAGAAGAAAGAAGAAATGCTGAGCTCACGTCAATATCGCTGGCTCCGGGGAACGCCACTTGCAAGTAATGGAATCGCGCGGCCCGGATGGCGTTGAACCAGTCCGCCATTTCCTGAAGAGCAAGAAAACGGTTGTGTAAATAAATGTGCACCAGTGCACACTTCAGAGGCAATCTCTATGATTTTTCCTAGAGCTGACTGGGATTGGATTTTAAATGCAGCTCTTCCCACAATCGCTAAATCTCATTTCTCCAGGTTCCACTTTCAAAATTATTCTATTTCATTCAATGGCAGTTTTTTTTTTTTTTAAAGAAACATGTACAGTATATAGCTGCATGTGCTGCAGTTTAAAAAAAGAAGATGTAAAGTAGTTTGAGTCAGAAATAATATTGTGTTTCAAATTAATTTCAAGAGGTTCAGGAAGGGAGAAGGGTTACCCTTCAGTAAGATAGCAAGAGAGAGAGAGAGAGAAATAAAAGAGAGAGAGAGAGAGAGAGAGATGGGTTGATGGATGGGTGGATGGACAGATGATAGGGATAGAGACAGAGAGAGACAAATAAGAGAGAGAGAAAAATAAGAGAGAAAAATAGGGAGAGGGAGAGAAATAGAGAGAGAGAAATGAGAGAGAGATAAGAGAGAGACAGAGAAATATAAAGAGAAATGAGTGAAAGAAAAATAAGACAGAAAGAGAGAAATAAAAGAGAGAGAGAAATGAGAGAGACGTAAGAGAGAGAAATAAGAGAGAAATAAGAGAGAAATAAGAAATATATAGAGAAATAAGAGAGAGAAAAATAAGAGAGATATAAAAGAGAGAGAGAAATGAGAGAGACATAAGAGAGAGAAATAAGAGAGAAATAAGAGAAATATATAGAGAGAGAAATAAGAGAGAGAGAGAGAAATAAAAGAGAGAGAAATAAGAGAGAGAGATGGATTGGTGGATGGGTGGATGGACATGATAGAGGTAGAGAAGAGAGAGAGAGAGAGAAATAAGAGAGAGAGAGAGAGAAATAAGAGAGAGAGAGATGATTGATGGATAAGAAGACAAAGAGAACAATATTGGGTGGAGAATTGTCTTCTTAGCAATTATCTGGAGTCATCCCTGTTGCCATCACAAGTCAGAAGGGATGCACAAACAGACACACACACACACAGTCTCTACTCGCTGCTCCTTTTGGCCACATGCAAACCAACTCTCAGAGCTGCTTCCTTCCTTACTTCGGGGCCCCCACCTTGCCATCTTCATGGTAAACAAAAATATTCCTTGTGCTGTTGTCCTTCAAGTAGGTGATCTGTAGCCCGTGAGGGTTTCCGATTTTCTCAGGCTGGAAGGTGGCGTTGAGATGCTCAATTTTCATAATCGCTTTGGGTTCTTTGGCCTGGCGAGCAAAAACCACAACAACACATTAACCACAACTGCAATGTTTGAGGGCTTCGCTATGATATCTGTGACGCATCTGGTACACAGGTAGTACTCATCCCAAACAAAATTGGGAGAAGTAATTTCGTAATCCATGAGGAATTAACATAAGGTCGGGATTTCAATCGAAGTGACCAACCTTGGCAATTTTAAGACCTGTGCACTTCAACTCCCAGAATTCCCAGGCACATTCAGTAAACACAGAAGAAATATGGGGGAATCAGTGGACAGATGGCCATGGTCTTCCCAACTGCAATGGATGGCTGTGAAAGTTGGACCATAAGGAAGGCTGAGCGCCAAAGAATCGAGGCCCTTGAACTCTGGTGCTGGAGAAGACTCCTACAAGTCCTTTGGACTGCAAGGCGATCCAACCGGTCAGTCCTAGAGGAGATCAACCCTGACTGCTCTTTCGAAGGCCAGATCCTGAAGAGGAAGCTCAAATACTTTGGCCACCTAAGGAGAAGAAAGGACTCCCTGGAGAAGAGCCTAATGCTGGGAACGATGGAGGACAAAAGAAGAAGGGGACGGCAGAGAACGAGGTGGCTGGATGGAGTCACTGAAGCAGTCGGCATGAGCTTAAATGGACTCCAGAGGATGGCAGAGGACAGGAAGGCCTGGAGGAACGTTGTCCATGGGATCGCGATGGGTCGGACACAACTTCACAACTAACAACAACAACAACAGTGAATAGATCTCCCAGACAGATTAAGCGGCTTCTGTTTTTAATTGCGATTCACCTCAGCAATGCAAAGAGTCTTTTAAACTTTCCGAGAAAAGGATCATTTAAAAAAAAAAAACCCATTCAGATGGAGCACTATGAATTATGAATCAACACCCGTTTGCTCTTATTTCTGGCTCCAGATTTCCAGAAGGTCCAGAAGCAATCATGAAGTCACCATCCTTATTTCTTTGCCAACCATGGGAAGGAGCTGAGTCATGTCTATGAAGAGATGACTCAGCAAGTTGTCCTTTTTTTAAATGTGAGGAGCTATCAGGACCTTGGACAGCACCAGCCATGATGCCGGCTGGGGAATTCTGGGAGCTGAAGTCCACATATCTAATTATCAACGCTGGGCTAGACCCTTCCTTATTCATGGCCTTCTGTCAGACAGAGATGTTCTACTGCGGTGTTTATTCAACCTTGGCAACTCTGTGGACTTCAACTTCCAGAATTCCCCAGCCAGCCTGCTAAGAATTGAAGTCCCACCCGTCTTAAAGCTGTCAAATTTGATAAATCCTGCTTTGGTGGATCCTGTTGGACTAGTCTCTTTTCCTCTCAAGGTCCAGTGAAGTTCTTTCATTCAAAGGAGAACCTGTCCATCCCTTCATCTTTATTCGACGTTGACCATAGGCCATCTTTTGCCTGAGTTCACTTGACATGCTAAACATACAGCCAGTTAATACATCAAAAGACCATGTTTGCATTTGCACGATGGGCTGAGTCCCACAAAATCCACCAAGTTTTGGAAGAAGATGGTTCAACGCCATAACAATTGAGTTTCCCGCCACAAACAAGACTACCATTATCCCAATCTCCTTCAGCCCTAACCCAACCTGGTGAGAACTCCAGTCTTCCACACCTACAATCAGAAAAACTAGCATTATCCTCCTATCTGAAATGGTTGTCCTCTCCCACTAAGTATGCAGCTTGGGAAGGAAGCACGGCGTGGCAAAAGTGGATCTGGGATTGTTGTGGTCCACCAGCAGCCTGCGGAGCTGGCAGCAGAATCGGACAGTGAGGAGGCTGGGGAGGACAATGGGCCAGTCCTGGAATCAGGGGAAGGCCCGGACAAGGGCTCTGCATCGGAGGCAGAGATGGGGCCAGGGCCATCTGGGAGCGATGCACGGACTCCTGAGCCCCCAGAGTCGGATAGCAGAGATGCAGAGGAACAGGAGGAGCCTGTTCCTAGTGCACGCATGCACAGAGCTGCCAGAAGGCACGAACAGTTAAAACAAAAGGGACGCCTCGGGAGTAAGGCCTGGAGATGATTGGTCCCTCCAATAAGGCTTAAAAGAGCAGCAAAGGCTCTTGGGCTCTTTGTAGGAAAGCAACGTTGCTAAATCTGTTTCCAGTCAGCATCTCTTGTTTCTGAACTTCGTGGGGCTTTGCCAAGAAAGGCCTTTGGCAGGATGCCAAAGAAGGTAAAGGTTTGTGATAAGGCCGAAGGACTTTTTCTGAAGGACTTGTTTTGGAATTAATTTGGACTAAGCTGGGAATGAAGTAATTCTCAGCTGTTATAATAAAATAGGTTTGCTTAAGACTAATTGTGTCTTTTAATGACTAAATGAGCCTAGGTCACAACAGGGATCTAGTAACCCAATTGAGAGGGTCGAGTGATTGAAGCTGTGTGGGATTAGTTTTGTTTTGGACTAGATTTAGCCTCCTTGGAGTTAGCGGATAGGATCTGCTGATCTCTCTTTGGCGTTCCTTCAACCGACGAACCTTTGAACCATTAACTCACTCCCAAGTTAGCACAAGGCCCGTGAGAACTTAGGAGCAGAGCCTTATTCTCATGTCCTTCCAGAATATAATGTACCATATATAATTAATTAAAATCTACAAACGAGAGACTGGGCAGGTTCTCCTCAGTTTCCCTAAGTGACCCACTCTTCAAAAGAGGGCCTCTCTCACCACCACCAACCGCCATCAATCACCTCTCTTACATCATTTCTGTTGTAGTACTTCAGGGCTCCTTCCCGTTCCGACAGGACAAATTTCCTGCTCAAAAACTGCCCGTTGTCACGTCCCCTCTTCCACAGATATCCTTCCCGGTAGCCTGTGTAGAAAACAGTAAGAAAAAGCAGGGTTTTCTACTGGAAGCAGGTGGACCTCTTTTGTGAAAAGAAAATGAAACCTGGATTGTTCCTTTATAACAGACTGTCTCCTAGTAGAGATAACAGGTTCAGTTTCTGCTTTGGCCTGGCAAGATTCTGTCTGTAGGCGAACAACAATAAAGAAACTGCTCAGAAGGAACTCCAACAGTGGTGGATTACTCTCGGTTCTGTCCGGTTCTTGCGAACCGGTAGTAAAAGCAGCGGGAGGCTCCGCCCACCTGCCCGGATGTCATAATGGAAGATCTGCGCATGCAGATTCGATCTGCGTACGGGCAGAAGTTCCCATTGCAAACCGGTAGTAAAGGTAAGTAGAACCCACCCCTGAAATCCAAGTGTTGTTCATATAACCCAGGACAGTGGTGAGTTCCTACCGGTTCGCCGCGGATCGGGCAAAACGGTAGCGTTGTCGTTGGATTGGATTTTGGATTTTGGATTTTGGATTTTGGATTTTGGATTTTGGATTTTGGATTGTGGATTGTGGATTGTGGATTGGATTGGATTGGATTCCATTTCATTCCATTCCATTCCATTCCATTCCATTTGAAACGTTTATTCTATTCTATTCTATTCTATTCTATTCTATTCTATTCTATTCTATTCTATTCCCATTCCCATTCCCATTCCCATTCCCATTCCTATTCTTTGCTTTTTAGTGTCCTTTAGAAGGCAGGGCAGATTGAGCTACTCCTTGGTGCAACTGAGGAGGAAAACAAGAGTTTGTATGTTCCATCTTGAGACAATGAGGAGGGAGAAATGCCAAAGTTCTCACGAGGACACCGTGAAAGCTGTTGTGTGTTGCCCCACTCCCAAAAAAACCGCCTTCTTACCCTAGACCCCAGCTTCGTGACCCCCACGTTCCCAGCTGCACCGTTTCCACCACACACCCACTGCTTTATTAACAACAATGCTATTGTTGAGCTCTGAGCAGAACGAAGGATTTGAGGGCCTGGCATGAAAGAGGCTAATTCTGTGCATTTTCCTTGGGAGTCAAGAAGAAGAGAGCATCTTTGTCCGTAGCTGGTGTGTTTTTGCACAATGAGCATCAAACATCTTCTTTTACGCTTCCACACCTCAGCCTGCATCTTTTAAACCAGCGGTCACCAACTGGTGGTCCGTGGAACACTGGTGGTCCGCGAGAAAATGGTGGTGGTCCACAGAAAAATTATTTGCATTTTTTTAATGTTGCACTAAACCAGGGGTCCTCAAACTACGGCCCCTGGGACAGATACGTGCAATGAACGTTTGTGTCGCTGCAGAGAGCCTCCCCCTTCGGGGTCTTCTTGTGTGGGGCAGAAACTCCGACTTGGGGGTCTGCTTCAGCCTCCTGGTGCAGAGCTTTGGGTGAAGGCTGGAGGGAAGGGCCACTGGTGGCAAAGAGTCGGAGGGCCTCGTTCCAGTGGGACTGCATCATGGTCTGGAACTGGCTGACCATCTCAGTCCACTGAGCCTCCAGGCGCCGGTACCTGGCCTTGCACTCCCTCAGGTCTTCCCTCTGTTTGGAAAGCCTATGCTCCTAGTCCTCAGTGAGGTGCTTCTGCTGAGCCTCATTCTCAGCCAGATCCAATTCGAACTGAGCTGTTTTGCCAACTCTTTCTCGTGGTAGCTGCTTAGCTCCAACAACTGCTTCCTGTTGGGGACCTACGGAGCCCGGGTGGGGAGGCGAGGAGTGGTTGGCAGGGGAGGGGCGAGTAGAGGCTGGCGAGGCGCCCCTCGACGCGAATGACATCGAGTTGGCCATCAAGTTGGCCATGCCCACCCAGTCACATGACCACCTAGCCACACCCACCAAGCTGGTCATTAGGCAAATCATATTAGTGGTCCGTGGGATTTAAAATTATGAATTTAGTGGTCCCTGAGGTCCGAAAGGTTGAGGACCCCTGATTTCAATGGTTCCATCAACATTGTAGTGTCCATGCCAGCCTCTTGGGAGAACCCACTACTCACTTCTGGAATATACCCTCCACCTTCAGAAAACCTTAATTTGAAGTTACTGGTGTCCCCCAATGCTTGGAACTCCATTTCTTCCCTTCAAATGCTTGGGATCTTCTCACTCTTCAGATATTGTTGGACTCCAGCTCCCATCGTCCCCACCCGACACGACCAATCGTTTGAGATAACGGGAGTCATAATCATCTCTAAGAGATCATCACCCACTTCTCATCCTTGAGTTAGAAGAGTTAGAAGAATTCAGGAAAGTCCTCTCGACCAAAAATCTCTGGGAGGACCATCTACACAAACCAAGCTTCTTCAAAAGCCATAAGTCCTGGTTTAAAACTATCTTGACGATCATGGCTTGTTATGGGGGCACCAAGTAATCTTCAAAGGCAGGAATGGGCAGGAGGGGAAAAAAACAGCCTCCAGATTGTTTACGAAGCCGTAACATTTAGTTTCGCAAGTGTTGTGTGACGCTATTTCGGTGTCTAACTCGTTCACCATATTATAACTTCGGCTGTTTCGGCTGTTGTCTAGTTAACATTTCCCCCTCCTTCTCTCTCTCTCTCTCTCTCTCTCCCTCCTGCAAGAGTCTCTGGCTTGTCCTTGTAAGGAAGGGGTGCCCACTGTTTCTCATTTTCTGCACACAGTTGCCAACACCAAGGAATCAGGAAGCAAACAGCTTGCCTGTCAGAGCTGCAAATCCTAGAGGCAGGCTGACTACGCCAACAGGAACTCCAACACTGGAAGTTTTTAAGAAGAGATTGGACAACCATCTGTCTGAAATGTTATAGAGCAGTGATGGCTGACCTTTTTGCCATCGTGTGCCAGGAGCGGGGAGGAGCGGGGGTCGCGCACACGCGTGCCCACACTCATAATTCTATATGCCCCACCCCCCTGCATGCATGCGTGACTCCCCCACTCCCCCTCCGCTCCTGGCACGTGATGACATGCCCGGTAGGCCCGTTTTTCTCTCTCCCCAGGCTCCAGAACCTTTCTAGGAGCTTGGGGAGGGCATAAACAGCCTTCCCCACACCCCTCCGGAGGCCCCCTGGAAGCCGGAAACAGCCCGTTTGCTGACTTCCACCAGCCAGCTGATTTTCGGGCTTTGTGAGCCCACCGGAAGTCAGCAAACGGGCCGTTTCCTGCCTCCCTAGGGCCTCCAGAGGGGTGGGGAAGGCCGTTTTTACCGTTCCCAAGCTCCTAAAAAGGTTCTGGAGCCTGAGGAGAGAGAAAAACAGGCTTTCCCCACCACCCCCAAGGCCCTCCGGAAGCAGGAAACGGCCTGTTTCACTACTTCTGGTGGGCCCACAAGGCCCGAAAATCAGCTGGCCAGCACGTGCATACATGCCGGAGCTGAACTTCCGTGCCCACCAATACGGCTATGTGTGCCACCTGTCAGTTCATGAAAGCTTATTGCCTTGCAATAAAATTTATTAGCCTTCAAAAAAAAATAAAAACCAATACTTCCTGGTGCTTTCTGATTTCTGTTAATGAAGTGTCATGCTCACACAAAACCAGTATTTCTCAGGCCTTAGAAAAGCTTGCATTTTGTCCCAAACGGGATTTGGCATTTCCCAAAAGGAGTGACTGTGTTATTTCTTTTTATTTATTTATATCCTGCTTTTATTATTTTTATGAAGAACTCAAAGTGGTGAACATATCCAACACATCTTCCTTCTCCTATTTTTCCCGTAACAAGAAATCTGCGAGGTGGGTTGGGCTGAGAGGGAGGTACTGGCCCAAAGTCACCCAGCTGGCTTTCATGCTTACGGCGGGACTAGAACTCCCAGTCTCCTAGTGATCGGCCCAAAGTCACGTAGCCGGCTTTCATGCCTAAAACAGGACTAGAACTCTGAGTCTCCTAGTGTTTAGCCCAAAGTCACCCAGCTGGATTTCATGGCTAAGGTGGGACTAGAACTCCCAGCCTCCTGCTTTCTAGTCTGGTGCCTTAACCACTAGACCAAATTGGTCCTCTCAACTTTTAAGTCTGACTTAAGTTTATGTGAGCCATTCCCACCATACCTGTAATTTATTTCCACCCTACACTCTGGCCAATCTCTTAAAACAGGTAGAACGAAACAAAGAAAAAATCAGTTTCCAAATGAATACGAGTCTTGCTAATTTTAAGACTGCCCTGAGCTCACGCCAATAGTGGCTTTCTTCTGAACAAGTGGTCCACATCCTGTTTGGCCAGCTAAAAATAAATCAAATTACTCAGGTCTTTTTAGTGCGTGTGCTAGGTTTACTTTCCCCTTCTTCTTCTTCTTCTTCTTTCTTTCTTTCTTTCTTTCTTTTTTTTTGGTAGGAAACACAAGTCTCTTTTGCACACTTACATGGCAAAAGCATCAAGAACACAGCTGGAACATAAGGCAAGAAAATGAGGAGGTTGAGAAACCCTGATTTAACCAGGGTTTCTCAACCCGGGTTTGTTCACTAGTTGTGAACAAACTAACATGTAAAATCAGGATTCTATGTAATCCTTGCTCACGATAATCAGTTACTCCATTTTGGACCAATCACAGAACTATGGTTAAAAGTGGAAGTAAATTGGGAAGTTTTCCCCAAGAGGCTTAAGTCAATAAGAACTTTGAACAGTAAATATTTAGATTCATACTAACACAAATATATATATATTCCCAATTACCTGCAGAATAAGGCTCCTGCTTCTCGGTGAAAATGAATTCTTCCCTTTCGTATTTAGCCCTGATCCATTGTTCTCGTAACAGTCTGACCAAAAAATGAAAGAAAGAAAATCAGAAAAAGCACTGATTTAAAAAGCACTGCAATGATGAATTTTTTTCACCTAAAGCAATATCCTCCAGCAATACCTCGGTTTACAATCACAACTGAGCCCAAAATTTCTGTTGCAATTAAGTGAATTTTGTCCCCTTTTAGCACTATAAACTCAATCAATATGCGACGAATTCCGTAATTCATGTTTTGTTCCATTCACACATAAACATCTATTTTTCTTTTTTTTTCGACAGGTTAGTTTAAACCTGGAAGGCTTTTTCGGGACAAACAAATAATGCAATTTAGTTACCTAAAACAACAACAACAAAGCAAAACACAGCTATTGTTTTCATCAGTAACATCCAAGAGCTGAGTAAATAATCCACCTGCAATCTCATGCGAGTTAAGAGTTTTCAATCCGTCAAGTTTCATTGCAGTTTAAAAAAAAAAACAAATCCACAGAAAGCAGCTTTCGGGATGAAGATGATAGTCGCTCCGGCGTACCTTGGAAAATACTTCTCCCCAAAATGCTTGAGCAAAAGGTGGATACTTACAGGCAGTCCAAAAAAGTTGGCTTATAATAAAATGGTGGGATTTTGGATTCGTATTTAACTTTGGAGAATGTGTTCCCCGTGGAAGCCATAAACTGCAAATAAACAGAGATATATTTAAAACAGTTAGTCCCTTTTAATAATTTAAACAATGCAGTCAAAAGACAAACAGAGGTAGATGCAAGCATTTCGTATTGACTCATCAGTACCTACATTACAACAACACAGTTGAAAAATCAGCCTCAAATGTAAGAGCTAGCAAGAGCATTAATTAAGCCTATAACGTATGCAAAAAAGCAACCAATGACAAGCCTTATGCCCACAGAAGGCGCAGATTGACATATAAACAACCAATGATAAGCATAGATAGATAGATAGATAGATAGATAGATAGATAGATAGATGGATGGATGGATGGATGGATGGATGGATGGATGGATGGATGGATGGATCGATCGACAGACAGACAGACAGACAAATAAATACACAGACAGACAGTATCATAGATAGATAGATAGATAGATAGATAGATAGATAGATAGATAGATAGATAGAGATAGATACCATAGACAGATACCATAGATACAATAGATAGACAGACAGACAGACAGATAGATAGATACCATAGATAGATAGATAGATAGATAGATAGATAGATAGATAGATAGATAGGGATGGATGGATGGATGCATGCATGCAATGCATGGATGGATGGATGCATGGATGAATGGATGCATGGATGGATGCATGGATGAATGGATGCATGGATGGATGGATGCATGGATATAGATAGCTAGATAGATAACTAGATAGATAATAGATAGACAGACAGATAGATTTTTTTTTATTTGATTTATATGCCACCCTTCTCCGGAGACTCAGGGCAGCTTACAATGTGCTAAGCAATAAGCAGATAGATGATAGGTAGGTAGGTGGATGGATGGATGGATATAGATAACTAGATAGATGATAGACAGACAGACAGATATGGATGTATGTATGTATGGATGGATGGATATAGATAACTAGATAGATGATAGACAGACAGACAGACAGATATGGATGGATGGATGGATATAGATAACTAGATAGATGATAGACAGATAGATAGATTATAGATGATAGGTAGGTAGGTAGGTAGGTAGATGGATGGATGGATATAGATAACTAGATAGATGATAGACAGACAGACAGACAGATAGATAGATAGATATGGATAGAGATAGAGATAGAGATAGATAGATAGATAGATAGATAGATAGATAGATAGATAGATGATAGATAGATGTGTGTGTAGCGTATGTATATATGTGTTATGTCTGTGTATGGATAGATATATACTTTCTTTTGAGAGCAGGCAACAGAATTTCATTTTTAACGTAAAGCACGACCCCAAATCGTGATCTTATCGATCTGACCTTCGAACAACCCATTACCTCAATTTGCGCCGAGTCCCATTCATCCATACGGACGGATTTCACCTTGCTGATCTGGGGGATGTTGCGATGGATCCCCGAACAATTTAAGCAAATGAAGACCCCCAGCGTGTGAGAGGCCCAGTCTGGATCTGCGGAGAACAAAACATTGGAGGAAGAAACAAAACATCGCGACGTGTTAAGCCGGTGGGGGGGGGGGGGAAATCTGGCGTTAAGAGAGGAAATTGGGCAATGAGCTTAGGCGGTTTTACGAGCAGCGTGTCATATATGATATCACTGCGAAGTTATTGTCACACCCAAAGACGATTCTCAGATCACAATCAGCCGTTTTGATCGGGGATTCCAACCATCCTGCTTTGTTGTTGCTGTTGTCTACACACCCTATCGATACAGGTAGTCTTCGACTTACGACTTGTTCATTTAGTGACCGTTCAAACGTTACAACGGCACCGAAAAAACGAAGACTGTTTTTTTCACAGTTATGACCTCTCCGTGGTCGTGTCATCTAAATTCAGATGCTTGGCGACTGGTTCATATTTATGACGGTTGCAGTGTCCCTTGTGTGTGTGTGTGTGTGATGTGATCCCCTTTTTGTGACCAAAGTTAACGGGAAAGCCAGATTCACTTAACAACCAGGTTACTAACTTATCAAACTGCAGCGATTCACTTAATAACGGAGACCTGAAAAGGTCGTAAAATGGGGGGAAAACTCACTTAACAAATGTCTCACTTAACAACAGAAACATTGGGCTCCATTGTGGTCATAACTCGAGGACTACCTGTATCACAGTTTAGAACAGATGTTTTGATTCTAAATAAGAGTCTAGGAATCATGGCGTTATTATTAAGGTATATGACGTTTCCAGGAAGCGGCAGCGGTGGGAAATGAGATACAGGTCAGGACAGTCCTTGTTTAGTGACTGCCTCATTTAGCGAACGCTTGCGATTACAACAGGGATGAAAAAGTACTTTGCAACCAACCCACACATTTAATACGACCCTGGCATGTCTGAAAAGCCCAGGAAAGCTGGGATCAGATCACAGGCGCCGTCATAGTGTCACTTAGCGACTGCTTTGCTTAGCAACGGAATTGCCAGTCCCCGTTGCGGTCCCTAAATGAAGAGGCTTCACGGCTTGCAAAAATTCAACGGCGGAAGGATTTGGGTTGCAAATATGAAGCACCGTGCTCCATAACCATAATTTTCCCTCCCATTTCCTGGGAATGCTAGGATAAAACCCAAGATTGGGAGATTTTAGCCGCCCTGAGTCTCCGGAGAGGGACGGCATATAAATTTAATAAATAATAAATAAATAATAATAATTTTTTTTTGCACACCAAAAAATATGCCAGGTTCCTAAATTGCCCTTCCTAAAAGGAAAGCATGAATGAAAATGAAACCTCATGATTCTGTGCAAAGGATTGATCCTCCTATGAACTGCCTAAGCGGCCATCGCCAGCAAACTGATTATCCATCTAGTAAGTCATATGTTTATTTATTTTATTTTATTTTTACAAAAAGTTGGGGTGGGGTTTCAATCTAGCTGTTTCAAATAGGACCCCTTACAGGTAAAGAACCCAGTTCCCCCCCCACCCCGTTCCCTAAAAAGAGCAAATCTGTGCAATAACACTAACCATATATCCGGAGCCTGAGTGGCGTAGGAGGCTAATGCCTCCTACTAAGGCAGCATTTAACATCCAGCTGCCTGCAATTACTGCTAGTTCAATTCTCACCAGGCTCAAGGTCGACTCAGCCTTCCATCCTTTCTAAGGTGGGTAAAATGAGGACCCGGATTATGGGGGCAATAAGTTGACTTTGTATAAATATACAAAAGTATGAAGGCTATTGCTTAACGCATTGTAAGCCGCCCTGAGTCTCCGGAGAAGGGCGGCATATAAAAATAAATTTAAAAAAAATAATTGTGTAGGTGTGTGCTGAGACAAAAAAAAAAAGAGAGGCATATACTATTTGGCGTTTCGAAAAGAAGACTTCATTGGCACTTTTTACTACCAAGCGGATCAGAAAAGGGGAGGGGGGTTTCAGAGTAATAATCCCTGGGAGGTCGGATTCACCCCTGGAGTACCTGGACTGGGCACTGGATGTCCAGAGTTGCTCCTGGATGACCAGTTCTCCGCTGGGCATCGATGGAAGGCACAGAAACATTGTGGTCGCTGGGCGAGGTCTCCAGGAGTCCAGCGGCTCGGCGGTGGCGGCGGGCTCTGATCCATGGGCACTGGACTCAGGACGAGCAGGGAAGCCTGGTGGAGGTCGTAGGATCGGTGAGTGTCTGGCTTGGTCTTCTTCCCTCGGTCTCGTGCTGGTGGTAGGTAGTGCGGCTCGTCTGGGGTTCATCGCGGGGCCAGTGTGGTGCCCGTTGTTGATCGGTGGCTGCTGCAGGCGGTGGTCATTTCCCCGTTAGCCCTTCGCATCTGTGAAGTCTCCTCACGGTTTGCGTGTGATGCTTGAAAGCAGAGCCAAATGCTGCCGCTAGAGTTTCAATAGCTTTTTCTATCTCGAGCTCGGTAGGCGAGCTCCTGGTGTTTTGATTTTGTTCTTCGTTGTTGTTTTGGAATATTCTTCGTTCCTTTTGGGGTTCTTGCTAGTTCACGCCATTGGATTTAAATCCAGGCTCCCCATTGGTTGCTGGCCATTCAAAGATGGCCACCGGGAAAAGGGCACGAAAATGAATTCGGCCCAGTCTGGCGTGTCTGGCTGAAAGAGCTCCTCTCTTACCGGGTGGTGGTCTCTTGTGCTTGTTCCTGGGCTTCCATCGCTGCTCCACGGTCTCCTAGAAGGCTTTGGAGTTTCGCAATGAGCTCTTGGTTGCTGGTAGGCATTTCCATCATTTTTAGTATGGATAACCTGAGTTCGTCTCTCTCTTGCAGTGCGTCCCTTTTGTGATCACTTGTTATTTCCTGTTGTCTTTTGTTCCTGAGTAGTGAGTCCGGCTCGAAGTCCTGCTCACTTTCAGCTGGTGTGGTTCTTGGTATGGCACCTCTGGGTGTCAGTTGTGCAGCCATTTGCCTGGTGAACGCTCTGGTGTTTATTCTGCTCTTCTTTTCAGAATAAACAGTTCGTTCAATCATTATTCAGAGTTATGGGTAACCATCCTCAGCTACCAATCTGTTAAGCTGATGGATCTAAACCAATAACTCACAAGACAATATGATATCTTCCATTAATTCTTTTATTGTAGGCCTGAACTAATCTTAGGCTTATTCAGTTAATAGCAACTGAGCTTTATCCTTCTCTTACAGGTATACATCTGGAACTGCTGGATGGCCTCGTGTGTGACCTCTTATACCCAAGGGGAGGAGTTAGAGGTAAGGTGGGATTGTGGGAGTAATGGGATATGTGGTTGTGTTACCCTTGCAGGGCTGTGGGGAATTGGGATACAAGAGAGTTAGACATTTTACGTGACAGACAATGTTGTTCCAAAGATCAGTTCTAATCCCCTTTTCTCTCAGTATCAGTTTAAAGATGGAAAAATCTCTTTTCCTGCATCAAATTACATCTAACTGGGCAACCACTTCTTGCACAAGACAAAATCTGCTTTGTTGGCTTTCAGGTCAGCTTTCACAAATCAGTTTCAATGTCCTGTGTAACATTAACAAAATATTATTAAAAGCTGGGCACTGCCAGCCTGCCTGGGCAATCATGAGTGCAAAGATAGACTATGGCATAGACTACAAACCTTAAAAGAGCTTAATAAGGATCCTACTTGGCCCCTGCCATTAAGTCTGGTATATTAAAACACAGATGAGGCAATAATGGGAAGGAATCATAATACAGAAGCTATTAAAATGCACTATTAAAATGAGTTTAATGAGCAGAAATTAATATCTGTTAGGGCCGTTCTGACCTCCTGTCATACAGTTTCCATTTATGTCTTGTTTGGTGAAAGTTCTTGGAGGTCAGGAAGGAAGAGGCGAGACTGATTTATGCACAAGACATTGTCATAAAGGCAGATTTCTAGAATGAGAGATATATTAAATCTAATGAAGGGAAAGCATGATTACCAAACCAGTAAATCTTCACCATGACTAAAGGATTCAATATTCCTCAATGTTTTCGTTCAGACAATATATCAAGGGAGGGTGGGCAGTATTTAGGCACCAATGGAGTCTTTATCCATGGTAATGACAAATGCTGAACATTAGCAACTATTTATGATCAGGTCAGAAGCTGCATGATGAGCTACCTATTAAGATAACAAATATCAGATGCTAACCAAAGAAAACCCAGCAAAAGTCTGTGTGTTCCATTTGCTCAAAGACATTTTCAGGACTGTATACTTCATGGCCATTTGATCACTATAAAGGTAGTCCTTGACTTATAATAGTGGTTTTAGTAACCATTCAAAGTTACAATGGCACTGAAAAAAGTACTTATGTTCATTTTTTTTTTTTTTGATTTATATGCCGCCCTTCTCCGGAGACTCAGGGCGGCTTACAATGCATTAAGCAATAGCCTTCATTCTTTTGTATATTTTATACAAAGTCAGCTTATTGCCCCCACAAACTGGGTCCTCATTTCACCTACCTTAGAAAGGATGGAAGGCTGAGTCAACCTTGAGCCTTGGAGAGATTCGAACCAGCAGAAATTGCAGGCAGCTGTGTTAATAACAGGGTGCACTAAACCACTGTACTATCAAGGCTCTTATCTGTCACACTTATAATGGTTGCAGCATCCCCATGCTCACGTGATCAAAATTCAGACCCTTGGCAGCTAACTCATAGTTATGATGTTTCAGTGTCCCTGAGATATGTAATCACCTTTTGTAAACTTCTGACAAGCAAGGTCAATGGACAAGCCAGATTCACTTACCAATCATGTTGCTAACTTAACTGCAGTGATTCACTTAACAACTGTGGCAAGAAAGATTGTAAAATGGAGCAAAACTCACTTGACAACTGTCTTGTTTACCAGGACAGAGTTAACAGTGGTCATAAGTCAAGGAGTATCCATAACTGACTCACAGTAGTAGCAATGCCTACAGCAGGCATGTCCATCCTTTTGGCTTGCCTGGTCTCATTGAGTGAAGAGGAATGTCAAACTTGAAATTGACAAATGTGTAGCCATTTTAGTTAGCTTTATTTTATACTCATTTATTCCTTCTCTTTCTCCTTGTTTTGTAAGGGGTTTTTTTCGGACTCGCCACATTCTTAAGATGGAAGAAGGGAATAGATAGTGAGCATTGTTTTTACTAGGTGATCTTCTTTCCCATGGGAATGAAGGCTGTCAGCAAGCTGAAGGTGGAGTTTGATGACATCGGGCAATGTTGATTTTGCTTTCATTGGGGAATGTGACTTTTGTGAGATGTTTCTAATTTTCAATATTACGTGGTGTAATTCCGGTTTGTGTCAGATCCAGAATTACAACAGTCTTTGCCAATTTGATGTCTACATAAATAAAAGAAATTTGTTTTGGAAGATGGACTTTGCCTATTTCTTTTTTTTTTTAATGGGTTTCATAACTTGGAAACCTGACAAGGAATTGTGTTGGGCCACATATGAAATATATAATATAGTTAGTGTATATAAATAACAAATTTTATTTTTCTTATATTTTTTCTTTATGATTTTGTAGGATAGCATTGCTAGCTGTCTACAGCTGCATGAGGCCCATGGCCATGGGTTGAACACAGTGGGGGGTTCCTCCTGGTTCGGCCCAGTTCGGCGGAGCCGGTAGCGGTGACGATACGACGTCACCGAACCGGTTCTCTTTGTTCCTGCCCCCCCCACGTTATTCTTACCTTTTATTTGGCCCTGCCCCCAATCTATTCACTGCCTCCCAAGTCCCAGCTGATCAGCTAGAAGGAAAAAAACTGTTTAAACTCTTGCTGTGGGGCTTCAAAGGGCCACCCTACAGCTGATCAGTGTTAAAAGGCAGTGTGGTGGTAGACCAGTGCGCTCGAAAAACAAATGGGTAGACCGGAACTGTCCAAGAAGAAATGGGTAGACCGGTACAGCTCTGCAAGCAGTTAAAAGCCTGGTAGACCAATACCTCTGCTAAATCCTAAAGAATTGTCACATGACCATCAAACCACGCACACAAAATAAGCCATGTCCACAGAACCGGTAGTAAAAAATTTTAGAACCCACCCCTGGTAGAACATCTCTGGTTTACAGCATGGAAAGCCCTCACAGATTCTGGATAATATGCATCCATTTTATGGCAGAATTGTCCCATCAACAGGTTTAGTGAACAGCACTCAAAAACTAGTTTTACGTGAGAAAAGGCTGCAATTATCTTGGGCGTAAAAGAGGATGACAAGTCAATTTATTCCTGTTGATAGGCAAATCACAATTTTAAAGACTTCTGTGTCACTGTAAACATGAAGAAGTTTGTAAATGCTCATCATGAGCAATTGATTAAGTCAATCATGGAAAGCACCTTGTTGCTACTGTTAGTGAGGGATGACTTTCAGGAATCAGCTAAAGCAGAAGCAGGCAAACATTGGGTGTCAAGAGCCTTGCTGACAGCCTCCATTCCCACGGGAAAGAAGATCACCTAATAAAAACAGGGTTTGGGGTTTGTTTGCTTGTTTGTTTGAGAAACTGAGGGTTAGAGTGGATGGGGCAAAGAAAACATAAATCCCACACATGGAGAAGGCAGAATTTAAAGAGGAATTGCCATTTTGCAATTTTGCCTTGAGTTTATTTGAAACTTAAGGAGCTTTTCATAGAAGGGAATTGCTTTTAGAAGTGCCACACTGCATTTAGAAAGTGTTTAAGGTAGGATCTCCATACATCCCAAAGCTGCAAGTTGCCTATGCCCAGGATAGGGTAAATATGAAATAGGGGATCCTATATGGTTCCACAAGCATTATTGGATATGGCAATCACATTTGTGCGATTTTGTCCAACAGTCTGGATACAAACTGTTGTCCTTGAGGTTGGTGCGGTGGCTCAGTGATTAAGATGAGGAAAGCCAGCAGCCCAGGTTCGAGACCTGAGCACCATGTGATGGGGTAAGCTCCTGTAAGTTCCGGCTATATGCTTAAGCTCTCAGTGAACCAAAAAGAAAGACTTAAACGGAGGCTTGAATAAGAATCAACATTTAATCTTTGATCAAACACAAAAGGCTGGGTAAAACCATTCCAAACACATACAAAGATATATATATATATATGGGAGGGTTTACATCTTCAGAGAAGATGTAACCACTTTTATACCTTTAAAGCACCAGTTAGGTCCCCAACTCTGGCCCCTAATTTATGTTTGTGTATTCTTTGTTGCCCTGCAAAGGAATCTAAACTTCCAATTAGTCTTATCTTAAGCATTTCTTTGTTTACTTAATTGGCTACTTAGCCCCTGGCTCTGGAAGACCAGATCTTATCCAGATCAAACATAAATTAGGACTGAGGTGTAATTTATCCCTTTGTTGATGGCTAGTTTCAACTGAGATACGTACCATGCTTTTAGATGGCACAGAAAGAGATTGATATGAGTTCAGGTCAAATGGCAGGGACATACGTTTGACAAATACCAGATATATTTCAGAGGCCTAATGACAATATGTTTGTAACAGGAGATACAAATAGAAAGGAATAATATATGTGATACAAATACAAAAGCACAATATATATGTTACAGGAACCTAATGATTACAGAATAACAAGCTTTTACTAAATCTAGTATATCAGTATTTTATATTCTATCTTTATTATTGTTTCCCTACACTCCCATCCTCACCCCAGCTGCCCACCTAGCAGTTTGAAAGCATGTAAATACGAGTAGATTAATAGATACCACTTCAGTGGGGAAAGTAACAGCACTCTGTGACATCACACTGGCTACATGACTGCAGAAATGTCTTCAGACAATACTGACTCAATTGTCTAGAAATGACAGAAAAGTTACTGGCCCAAAGTCATCAGATAGCTTTCATACCTAACACGGAACTAGAACTCACAGTCTCCTGGTTTCTTGCCTGATGCCCTAACCACTATACCAAACTGCCTCTTTACATTCTAAATTCTGTTAACTCTCTTTAAATATTCATTCAATCATTCACTCATTCATTAAAAACTTTTTACATTGCATAAAATAATCTCAGAGAAACAGGGTAAACCTACACACAATACACAGTTTAGCAGCACATGAAAGACAAATACAATTAATAAAACTTCAGGTCCACAGCTTATGCTGAAAGATAACCAAGATCAATGCTTTCTAGTTTCCAGGAAGATATTCCAGGAAAAAGAGACACCACCCAAAATATCACTTCTCATTATTCCATAGGGAAGAACAATCATTTAGCAATGTTAGTGTCCTCCTGTGTCAGCTTTATAAACTTACATTGGCTGGTAAAAAGTACCACCAATACTGTCACTAGCAATTAACAGCATTTAATTTTGAGGATGAGTTGGTATAATCAATTATGTCTTTTAATTTGCTAGATAGCATTTTACAGAGCTTAATTTTCTGCAACTACACTTTTCAAATTATCTTCAGGTGATGTTCAGAATATAATCAAACATTCCTTCCAGAGCATTTGGCACCAAAAATATAGCGTCTCCTTCCTCTAAATCAGCGGTTCTCAACCTGGGGGTCGCGACCCCTTTGGGGGTCGAATGGCCATTTCACAGGGGTCGCCAAAGCCCTCTCTCGCCCCTCCCCCACGCCTTCACTCACCCTCACTCTCTGCTCTGTTGGATCGCTGGCCGTTCGCTTACCCCGCCCACTCCCAATCTATTGCTGCCTCCGGAGTCCCAGCTGATGGCTAGAGGGAAACAAACCAGTGGTGGGATTCTGCCGGTTCTAGGTGGTTTGGCTGAACCGTTTGTTAAATTTAGATAGATAGATAGATAGATAGATAGATAGATAGATAGATAGATAGGGAGAGAAAGAGATGATAGATAGAGATAGGTAGATAAATAGATAGATGGAAGGAGGGAAGGAGAGATGATAGAGATAGATTAGATTAGATAGATAGATAGATAGATAGATAGATAGATAGATAGATAGATAGAGATTATATAGATAGAGATAGAGATGAGAGAGAGAGAGAGAGAGAGAGAGATAGGTGGATAGGTAGGTAGGTAGAGAGATAGAGAGATAGATAGCAATAAAGATTTTTTAAAGGAAGAAAAATAATCTTAGTACAAAGTAGGTGGGGGAAGTAAATTTTGTGGATCAGATCATCCACAGGTGGGGCATTTTTCATCCACAATTTTTTATCCACAATCGTGTAACGTTCAGGTCCTTGCAAAAATGAGCGGCACATTTCTCCCCCATTCTCTTTTGAGTTTCAGCTTAATTTTAAATCTAGCTTTCTATGGAATTCGATTCCCAACACAATGTTTTTCAACCTTGGCAACTTTAAGATGTGTTGAACCTCAATTCCTGGGAGTGGAAGTCTGGCACATCTTAAAGTTGCCAAGGCTGAGAAACACTGCCCTAAAATGTATATAGTTTACATGTATAGATACAGATTATGCAGACACACAAACATACACACAAACGTATGCACACAAAGGGTGTATAGTAGTCTGTATAGGGACGTCCTTTCCCCTTCTTTCGTCTCGTGCAACTTTTTCTTCACTCCCGGAGAACGGCCCACGTCAGCTGTGGTTGTGGTCTTAGAGTGAACGTCGTCTTAGGGACATTCAGGTCCAAGTCAGTTTCTGTAAGCCCAGGCGGAGGTCGGAAAGTGAATTTCTGCAGCAGGCCCGTGAAGAAGAGGAAAAGCTCCATTTTGGCCAGACTTTCGCCAATGCAGTTCCTGCGTCCTGTTAAAAAAAAGAGAGAGAGGAAGAGGAGATGGAGGAGGAGGAGGAAGGGAAGAGGAAGAGGAAGAGAAAGGAGGAGGAGGAGGAAAGAGGAGGAGAGGAAGGAGGAGGAGAAGGAGGAGGGGGAAGAGGAAGAGGAAGAAGAAGAAGGAAGAGGAGGAAAGGAAGAGGAAGAAGGAGGAGGGGGAAGAGGATGAAGAGGAAGAAGAGGAGAGGAAGAAGGTGGAAGAGGAGGAGGGGAAGAGGAAGAAGAAGAAGGAAGAGGAGGAAAGGAAGGGGAAGAAGGAGGAGGGGGAAGAGGATGAAGAGGAAGAAGAGGAGAGGAAGAAGGTGGAGGAGGAGGAGGGGAAGAGGAAGAAGAGGAAGAGGAGGAGGAAAGGAAGAGGAAGGAGGAGGAGGAGGGGAAGAATATGAAGAAGAAGAGGAAAAGGAAGAAGGTGGAGAGGAGGAAAAGAAGGGGTTGGAACTTCCAGCCTAGGAAAAGGTGTTCTGAAGAGTTTCCCAAACACACAACTTTTGTGCAATGGCAACACTATTTTCCTTTCAGGAAAAGCTCCTGATGGAAGGCGGTTCTCTTCGCCGCAGTTATTGCCACGTTGGACCCGGGGAGTCTCCCAGCGCTCAAAGTCTCCAAGAAGGTCTTAAATTACCTAAAGAATAAGGCACGAAGGCGTCTTTCTTGACGAAATTCCCGCTGGGATCAAGGAAGTGGTTGGGGTTGAATTTGTGGGGGGTTTCCCATTGGCTCTGGTCAAGCAGGACTGAAGTCAGCGATGGGATGACCATGGTTCCCTGGAGAAGGACAGGAAGGAGAAGATCAGAACAGGAGCCTCCAAGCTGTCTCAAATCTTTTTTCAGCTGGTGGACGTGGGGTCACCTGGAGTTAAGACTGAATCATAGGCACCACAAATATGGATCCCTTACTACAAGAGTCGGCAACCCGTGGCTCTGGAGCCGCATGTGGCTCTTTCATCCCTCTGCTGTGGCTCCCTGTGAAGCGTTAAACGATTCGCTTAACGACTGTGGCAAGAAAGGTCATAAAACGGGGCCGGAACTCGCTTCACCCACATCTCACTTAACCCCAGAAATTTTGAGGGCTACCTGTGCAGGTGGGGGGGAGGGGGAAGGGAGTTACCTTGGGGAGGAAGTAGCCTCTGAAATGGGTGTCCACGGAGGTGCTTCGTGGCACGTGGGGCAGGAGGGTGATGAAACGCTGCACCTCGTGGATCACCGCATTGGTGAAAGGCAGGTGGTGTCGGTCTTCATAGGTGGCCCAGTGGCCAGGCTTCACCACTCGCCCGAGTTCCTCTTGGACCTTCTCTGAAGCCAGCCCAGCAATAAAAAAAAAGGAAACGCAAACACCGTCTAGCCCAGTGTGTCAGCACTTCAAGCTGCATTTACTCTAGTGCTGACATGAGAAGGAGAAGCGGAGGCGTCTGGAAAGGGACGTTTGACTTTTCACCTACTTATTTTCCCTGGAGATAATATCCCCTAGGAGATGGGATGGGAGGGGGGAAATTCCTTTGAGCTGGAGCAGTAGATTAGGGGTAGAATGACTTGAAAGATGGCCAATGAGTGCAGGGGAGTGGGGAACGGAAAGGGAGAGTTTTGGGGCTGGAAGTCAGTATTGGCTTCGATGGAGTCGGAGATAGAATGCCGTGCTTAATAAATAGGAGGTTTTCTTCAAAGACTTGGTTTGAAATGCAATTTATTTGAGACGACCTCGAAACTTGACACAGTGTTTCTCAACCTTGGTAGCTTGAAGATGGGTGGACTTCAACTCCCGGATTCTGGGAGTTGAAGTCCACCCATCTTCAAGCTACCAAGGTTGAGAAACACTGGTCTTGGCCAAAGCCAATCTGTCTGCTTCAATTTCACGCCATCCCTCCTCCTCCTCATTCGTCCACACTGGATTCCAGCCCATTTCGACATGATTTTGTTCTCTCTCTCTCTCTCTCTCTTTTTTTTTTTAAGTCTCGGCAACAAGCTCTCTCTCCCCCTCCCCCCGTTTTACTATCTTCCTGTACTCGTGTTTTGCTAGCAATGAACAGGTGAGCGAATTCCCCTGTGTAGAAGGCATGTTTTATTCTAAGCGTTTTGGTATCTCCTTTTTCTTAAGTTAGACTGGTTTTTTTAAAAAAAAAAAATGCAGGGGTCTGGAGCTGTGAGATGTCTTGCGAAACTTTTGAAAGGGTCACTTCTCACCTGCAAAGGTGTTCTGGGTTCATATACTGGTGTAGAAAGTGTTACCTGGTGAAGTTCTTAGTAAAGCCAGTTTCGTGGTTGCTGTAACCTCCTTTCCTTTCCTTTCCTTTCCTTTCCTTTCCTTTCCTTTCCTTTCCTTTCCTTTCCTTTCCTTTCCCTTTCCCTTCTTCCTTCTCCATCCTTCTTCCCTTCTCCTTCCTTCCTTCCTCTAAAAGATCTTCCCTTCCCCTTCCTACCTACCTTCCTTCCTTTTCCCTTCTCCTTCTTCCCTTCCTTCTTCTAAGATCTTCCTTTCTCCTTCCTTCCTTCTTCTCTTCTCCTTCCTTCCTTCCTTCTTCCCTTCTCCTTCCTTCCTTCTTCCCTTCTCCTTCCTTCCTTCCTCCTTCCTTCCTCTAAGATTTTCCCTTCTCCTTCCTTCCTTCCTCCTTCCTTCCTTCCTTCTTCCCTTTTCCTTCCTTCCTTCAAGAGATCTTCCCTTCCCCTTCCTTCCTTCCTTCCTCCCTCCTTCCCTCCTTCCTTCCTTCTTCCCTTCCTTCCTCCTCCTTCCTTCCTTCTTCCCTTCTCCTTCCTTCCTTCCCTTCCTTCCTTCCTCTAAGATCTTCCCTTCTCCTTCCTTCATCCTTTCTTCCTTCTTCCCTTCCCCTTCCTTCCTTCCCTTCCTTCCTTCCTCTAAGATCTTCCCTTCTCCTTCCTTCCTTCATCCTTCCCTCCTTCCTTCCTTCTTCCCTTCCTTCCTTCCTTCCTCTAAGATCTTCCCTTCTCCTTCCTTCCTTCCTTCATCCTTCCTTCCTTCCTTCTTCCCTTCCCCTTCCTTTCTTCCTTCCTCCCTCCCTCCCTCCTCCCTTCCTTCCTTTCTTCCTCTGAGAGATCTTTCCTTTCCTTCCCTTCCCTCCCTTTTTTTGCTTGCTTGCTTGCTTCAATCCATTCTCTTCCACTAAATTTGCAGCTAGACAACCCTTCTCTAATTTCCTAAGACAGACCGCATGAAATTGTCTTTCCCACTTGTGCTTCGTCTCTTGGAGTTTCGTTTATCGCTCATCGTTTGACCCAAACACACTCTGAGAATTGAAACCATGGACTTTGCGGGAATCCACGCCACGCTACCCTCCATACCTATGCACGCTAGAAGAGTGGAAAATCACCACAACAAAAGAGAGCAACAACTCACTTTGGATCTCCGGATACCTCATGGCCAACAGGATAGCCCATTGCAGAGTTGTGGCTGTGGTTTCTGTCCCAGCCATGACGAGATCCAGAATGGACGCAATTAAATTATCTTCGTGGAAAAGGTTCTGTCTTTTGTTCATGTCCTAGGAAAGGGCATAAGTATGGGGTGAGACGAGGGGACATGATGGATGTTATAGGTGCAACACCTCTGGTCCACCCACAACTTCTGGAGGCAACCCGTTCCACTGATCAATTGTTCTCACTGTCAGGAAATTTCTCCCTAGTTCCAGGTTGCTTCTCTCCTTGATAGGTTTCCATCCATTAATTCTTATCTTACCCTTACAAGTGCTTTGGAGAATAGCTAGACTCCCTCTTCTCTGTGACAGCCGCTCAAATATTGGAAAACTGCTGTCATATCCCCTCTAGAGTGGTGGGCTGCTCCCGGTTTGCACCGGTTCGCAAGAACCGGTAGTAAAAATTTGTAGTAGTTCGGAGAACTGGTAATAACATTGGCTGGCCACGCCCCCGAACCGGTCCCTGGCCCCGTCGCCGCTCGCTTACCCCGCCCACCTCATGAGAGGCTTTTTTTTTTTTTTACTTTTAAAAGCATTTTTTCTACAACCTCTTCAGCTAAAGAGGTTGTAGAAAAAATGCTTTAAATTTTTTTTTAAAAAAAGCCTCTGATGATCGGGCGGCTCGGCTTTTAAAAGCATTTTTTCTACAACCTCTTCAGCCGAAGAGATTGTAGGGGGAAAAAAAATGCCTTTAAAAGCCTCTGGCGATCCCAGCTGAGTTGCCTGATCGTCAGAGGCTTTTAAAAGCGTTTTTTTTTCCTGCAACCTCTTAAGGTTGTAGAAAAAATGCTTTTAAAAGTAAAAAAAAAAAAAAAGTTGGCTACACCCACCCAGTCACATTACTCTCCCACCAAGCCACGCCCACAAAATAAGCCACACCCACAGAACTGGTAGTAAAAAAAATTTAGAACCCACCCCTGCCCTTAGTCTTCCTTTTGTTAGACTAGACATTCCTAGTTCCAACAAAGGGAAGATGTTTTCCTCTGCCATTCAGACGTATGAGATCAATAAACCTAAGAGTCATTTCGATGGCGTGGGTGATATGTAGTCCTAATAACATTCCTTTCTCAGAAAGTCAAGGTCATCTTGCCCTGCACCTGGAGGGGTGTGACTGGGAGGCATCTCCAGTTGGGATGGTGCTTTGATTGGACCATGTGATGGACTTGTGGGTGCTGGGCAGGGACTTGAACTTTCCTTTGGGTGGAGAAAACCTGGAAGCTTTCAGATTTGGGTTTTCCCAGATGTGCCAATAAAATGGTACTTTGAGGAAACTCAAGCCTTGGAGTCTTCTTTCGTTGGGGGTGTAAATTGAAACCCTGACACTAAGATAGTAGTCACCATGGTATTATGGGCGAGGCACATCATTTGACCACCATCTAGACTTTTTGGATGGCATCCGGCTGCCCACACCCTGTTTGCAAGCTTTGTTACTTGCGCCGGGCACACCTGTTCCTGCTTAAAGACCAAAGCTTCTGTGTAGCTCCTGAGGCTGTTGCCGTTGAGATCCTGTCTGCTACTCTTGATGTAATCTCGGATGATCACTCGGACGTCTTCGATCTTCCGAAGCAAAGTCTTGTGAGCGTTGAAGAGAAATCCCAGGAACGGATAGAAGTTGAACAGCTAGTCAGCATCAAAGGCAGGAAAAGGAGAGGAGAGAAATATAAGAAAGACGAAGGACCGTACATCCCTGCTTGCAAAGGAGACCATTAAGATGCAGAGTTTGCAGATGCCAAACTTTTGCTGATTCTAACTCATTCTAATAATTCCTCCCACCTAACTTTTTTCTAGTCTTTTTTTCATTGTTATTGTTGTGGCCCGTCAGCTGGCAGCAGACTCGGACGATGAAGAGGTTGGGGAGGAACTTGGGCCAGTCCTGGAGTCTGGGGAAGGCTCTGATGGAGGCTCTGCATTGGAAGCAGAGATGGAGCCAAGGCTGTCCGACATTCCCCAGCTGCCTTCGGAGTCAGAGATAAGCGGGGAAGAGGAACAGCTGGGGCCTGTTCCAGATGCGCCTATGCGCAGAGCTATCAGAAGAGGAGAACAATTGATTATCAGGAGTCGACTTGGGAAGCAAGGGACACGTGGATGCTGAATGGCCCCTCCCTGACTGGGAAATTAATATAAGTAAAAGGGGACACGTGGTTGTAGGAGAAAACTGTTCGTATTTCTTTTGGAATTTACATTCCCCTATGACCCTGTCTCTCCCCTCCTCCCTGGCCGTGTCATAAATCACATTCTCCAATTAAAGCCTTGGTAGTACAGGGGTTTAAGGCACCCTGTTATTAAGCTTATTAAAACCAGTTGCCTGCAATTACTGCAGGGTTCGAATCTCGCCAAGGCTCAAGGTTGACTCAGCCTTCCATCCTTTCTAAGGTAGGTTAAATGAGGACCCAGTTTGTGGGGGCAATAAGCTGACTTTGAATGAATATACAAAAGGATGAAGGCTATTGCTTAACGCACTGTAAGCCGCCCTGAGTCTCCGGAGAAGGGCGGCATATAAATCAAATTTAAAAAAAAAAAAAAGTAAAAGGGGAGTGGTGGTTGTAGGAGAAAACTGTTCGTATTTCTTTTGGAATTTACATTCCCCTATGACCCTGTCTGTCCCCTCCTCCCTGGCCGTGTCATAAACCACATTCTCCAATTAACCACTTTGGCTGGCTGTGTAAACCCAAAACTCTCCTACTGATTGGGGTAACCCAAACATCTGTGGAATGTAGTGTCAGTTAGGGAAATAAATCCGCTCCATCACTTCTCCCTCCCTCCTGCTCATGGCAACTTGAAAGCTTTGCAAGTCGACACTGGGACAAGTCACGGGAGCTCACCCTGTTACGCGGCACTAGGGATTCGAACCGCCGAACTGCCGATCTTTCGATCGACAAGCTCAGCGTCTTAGCCCCTGAGCCACCGCGTCCCTACTGTGCGACGTAGCCGTTGCCAATTTCCGTGGTGCAGTCATGGCCGTGCTTTGGAGTTTGTTAAGATTTGTTGGGGAAGGGAAACACCAGCTTACGTGTAAAGTAGGAGAGCCAAGCAGACACATCACTTCATCGATGAGTCTTAGGAGAGTGACAAAATTCGGGGTGTTGTACTCAAACCGTTCCCCAAACAGCAGAACGAAAGTGATGTTGGTTGCAGCAGCGTTGAATGTTCTCAGGTCGAAAGGTTCGCCTTCAGAGTAAAAGAGAGGAGAAACTGGTATCGGTGGAAACAGTTGAAGTTGTTGGGTGCTCCAACACTGGAGGTTTTTAAAACAAACTTGGATAACAATTTGTCTGAAACAGTATAGGGCACTGATGGCTAACCTTTTCCGGACTGAGTGCCCAAAGCGCGCTTGAACCCCCAAAATGCTTTGCGCGTATGCCCCCCAAGCATGCGCCCCGCTCCCGTGTATGCACACACCCCTGCAATGCCCCCCGCATACACATGTGGCCTCTTGTATGTGCCCCACCCCTCCATGCATGCGTGTGCACCCCCCTGCACATGCCCCGCCCTTCCACACATCCGTGACAGAGACCCTAAAACCAGGTGGCTGACGGGAGGTGTGCACCCATACGCGGTGGAGCTGAACTGGGGCGATGGCTCATGTGCCCATCGAGAGGGCGCTGCGTGCCACCTCTGGCACACTGCCAAGGTTCACCAACACGGGTATAGGGTCTCTTGCTTGAGCAGGGGGTTGGACTAGAAGACCTCCGAAGTCCCTTCCAACTGAGTTGTTATGAAGAAATTGCTCCGTTGCAGAAATGCCGGTAACTATCCCTTTCGCATCGATAACTCTTGTTAAAGAAGACTGTGGGGTTTGTGGCTGGAACAAGGGGTTTTTTTGTGACCTAGGCTTACTGAGTCATTACAAGACACAATTAGTCCCCCCAAAAAACTATTTTATTGTAACAGCTGAGAATTACGTTCATTCCCAGCTGAGTCCCAGTTAGTTGCAAAAAAAGTCCTTTGGAAGAAGTCCTTTGGGATAATCACCAACCTTTATCTTCTTTGACACATTGCCAAAGGCCTTACTTGGCAAAGCCCCACGGAGTTCAGAAACAAACGAGAGATGCCGACTGGAAACAGAGTTAGCAACGTTGCTTCCCTGCAAAAGACCCAAGTGCCTTTGCTTCTCTTTTAAGCCTTATGGGCGGGGCCAATCATCTCCTGGCCTTACTCCCGAGTTGTCCCTTTTGCTTTAGCTGCTCTTGCCTTCTGGCATCTCAGCACACGCGTGCACTAGGAACAGGCTCCTCCTTGTGAAAGGGGGGCGGAGCACTCTCCTCCCTCGTAGCTGGCTCAGTCTGCGTTGTTCTCGCCTTCTCTCTTTCCTCCTTGCTCTCGGATCAGGAGGGGGGTAGTCCTTGGTCTTCTCTTGAACTCTCCCTGAGGTCTGCAGGCCTTACTAATTCAGAGAAGCCTTGCCTGGACTGACACTGCCCTTCCCCAGTTTCCTCCAAGGCCAACAGAGATGGCTTCTGGGTCTCTGTCGGCTCTTGTTCCAGCTCATTTTCATGACATGACACTCACCTTGGAAAGAGTTAATATTCTCTATCAGAAAACCGAGCTCTTCGTGGATGCATTCCTCAATGTGTTTTTTCCCCACCCCAAGGTTGCGCATGGTGGACACCGTAAATTTTCGGGTAGACCTCCATAACTCTCCAGTGGAGAAGAAAACCCCTGTTGGGGAAGATAGAAGATACGATTGAAGAGAAGATCCAGGGCTATCCATTAAGTCGTAGCATGGAAGATTTATTCAAGATGAATAAATCTTGAATCTCCTATACACAGGAATTTGGTCAGCTAGAGTTCAATACTAAATTGGCACCAGATAAGGGTCAATGGAATTCAAGAGTAGTTGGACTTTGATCACTTGCGGCAATTTAAGGACTCTAAGCTGATGACATGCTTAACTCCACCCTCAATTCTGGCTGTTTTTCTCCTACAGCTACCTTCTGTTCCCATGGAAATTTAGGAAATTTAAATTTATTTAAATTTAAGAAATTTAGGTGTGCAAACTCCACAAACATCTGCAAGAAAACAACCCAGCTCTGAGAGCACCAAGGACCCCACAAAGTCCACCAAGAGGAGGGAGAAATTTCAGATGAGAAGTCAACCAAGATACACCTTGGATGCAAGCCATTCAAGTTGACGAGTAGCCAGGAAATTGGGATTCTCCACTTGTTGATCAAAACTATAACTCCCAGGACCTCGAACCCAGCTCAGCTGCAGTTGAACAATGCCAGGAATTGTATTTAGTAAGATCTAGAGCAGGAGTCTCCAAACTTGGGAACTTTAAGTTCTATTATTGAAACTGCCAATCTTTCGGGACAGATTCCGTCTACCTATTCTCTGTTTTCCCTCATACCACCCTGCCCAGAAATGTTCAGCGTCCTACATCTGTTGAAGTTCTTCACAGGGGCTTTTAAACACAAATGATTAGCAATGCCGTGCTGACTTCCACCAGGAAATAAGATTGGGATAACCAGATCTGAAGGTACATTGTGTTTTAGTTTTCCTTCTGGGGGGGAGGGGAAACAACAGCGAGCGTTTACCGTTTCCATGCTGAATTTCCTCAAATATAGGTATGGAAGGCCTGTCCACAAATTCCTCAGTGAAGTTCACAAGAGCATCCTTCACTGCTTCGTAGCCTGTCAACACTACCACTTTCTTGAACCCGAAATAGAGAGTAAAGACGGGTCCGTATTTTTCCGCAAGCTGAAAGAGAGCCAAGAGAAATAGAACGACTGGGTCAAAAGAAAGCAAAGGAAGTCTCAACAGTCATAGGCACCTTGGGTGCAATCCAGGGGTGAAATCTACTTACCTTCTTTACTGGTTCGGAAGTGCACGCGCTGCATCACATACGCACACAGACCTTCTGCGCATTCACAAGACCCTTGGTAGTACAGTGGTCTGAGGCACCCTGTTATTAAGCTGGTTATTAAGACCAGCTGCCTGCAATTACTGCAGGTTCGAATCTTGCCAAGGCTCAAGGTTGACTCAGCCTTCCATCCTTTCTAAGGTACGTAAATTGAGGACCCAGATTGTGGGGGCAATAAGCTGACTTTGTATAAATATACGAAAGGATGAAGGCTATTGCTGAGCACATTGTAAGCCGCCCTGAGTCTCCGGAGAAGGGCGGCATATAAATCAAATTAAAAAAAAAAAAAAACCTTCTGTACATGCCCAGAAGGTAAAAAACACATTACTTCCTGGTTAAAACCAGGAAGTAATGACCTCCGGGTGGGTGGGTGGAGCTTTGCTCCACCATCGCTACCAGATTGCTGAACCACTGGCCAAGATTGCTACCGGATCGGGTGAACCGGTCCGATCCGGGAGCATTTCACCCCTGGTGCGATCCCAAACCAACTGGAGAACCATTTGCCCAACATCGGCATTGACCAAACCCCCATCGGTCAATTGGAAAAGGCAGTTTTGCTTGGAACAGCTTACATCCTGCGATGGGACCTATAATGCGATCAGACATCCACATCTGCCTCTCCCAGGTCCTCAGCTAGGACTCAACAGATGGACAAAAATGTCAAATCCGGTCTAAACATCTGGTTGATTGTGTGACAAGCCATGATACAAATAACTGATTATCTGGAGCATTCTTTGAACACCATCTGCATTGACAAAATCCCCATCGGTCAATTGCAAAAGGCAGTTTTGCTTGGAACAGCTTACATCCTCCGACAATATCTGTAACACCATCAAACATGCACATCTGTCTATCCCAGTTCCTTGGGAAGAAATGGGGTGGACAAAAATACCAAGAATCCACTCTAAACCGAGGTGGCGCAGTGGTTAGAGTGCAGCACTGCGGGCTACTTCAGCTGACTGCAAGCTGAAGTTCAGCGGATCGAATCTCACCGGCTCAAGGTTGACTCAGCCTTCCATCCTTTCCAAGGTCGGTAAAATGAGGACCCAGATTGTCGGGGGCGATATTCTTACTATGTAAACCGCTTAGAGAGGGCTGTAAAAGCACTATGAAGTGGTATATAAGTCTAAGTGCCATTGCTATTGCTAAACATCTGTCTGGCTGTGAGACCAACTCTAATAAGAGGTTTATTGATTACCTGCCCATGTCTTAGGGGGCCATTTTTAAAGATGGGGCCACAAATACAACTCTCAGAAATTAGGAAATAGCATGATGGCCAGATTCTCTCTTGGGGTCTTATCAACAATTAGAGTTTATTTTACTGATTAGCCCTTGGGCCATATCAAAGTGCAGTGTTCCAGACACAAATTATTACTAAAATCTGATTTAAAAAAAAAACCAATTTAAAATGGGATTGGATAAAATCACAATTTAAAAGGAAATTGGAATAAAATACGATTTAAAAGGAAAATGGAATAAAATACAGTTGTAAAAGGAAATTGGAATAAAATATAACAATTTAATATATAGATAAATAAAATACAATAAAATTGTATTTCACTGTGCACCCCGACAATCTACCAAATAAGGCTCTATCAAATAAAACACAGAAGGATCTCACCGAATCGTGGATGCTTCGGCCTGATTTGAGACAGATTTGCAAGGTTTATTATCCAATGGCAACTGGAGGCAGAAATGGACTTTTTCAGATTCTGACTAATTAAAGGCACCCGATTCACCAGCCTTGCGCTCCAACAAACCAGTTTGTTTATTCCCATTCTGGTTTATGAAACTAGGGTAAGGTAAAAGTAAAGGTTCCCCTCGCACATATGTGCTAGTCGTTCCCGACTCTAGGGGGCGGTGCTCATCTCCGTTTCAAAGCCGAAGAGCCAGCGCTGTCCGAAGACGTCTCCATGGTCATGTGATCGGCATGACTCAACGCCAAAGGCGCACGGAACGCTGTTCCCTTCCCACCAAAGGTGGTCCCTATTTTTCTACTTGCATTTTTTACCTGCTTTCGAACTGCTAGGTTGGCAGAAGCTGGGACAAGTCACGGGAGCTCACCCCGTCACGTGGCACTCGGGATTCGAACCGCTGAACTGCCGACCTTTCGATCGACAAGCTCAGCGTCTTAGCCACTGAGCCACCGTATCTCTCTAGAAACTAAGGCAGGGGGCTTAAATATGCAATGTCTTGTTCAAGGTCAACTCTCTGGGTTGTGCATGAGTGTGTGTGTTTTGGGGGGTGGTATCTGTGTGTGTAATGCACACAGGTCCACACACTTGCAAAAGCCACACCCTTTCCAATAACTTTCAGAAGTCAATACTGGAAGGCTTGTAATTTTCTCCTTTTAGGGTGGCAACCCCCCACCAGCCCCCGCCTTGAGCAACTGAACTTTAGAACGATTCTGATTATTCGATTCCAGCTCCCAGACTTGATATTCACTCCTTTTTTCTTAAGAGCAAACAGGTTTTCTCGGGTTAATAAATATGTATTAACACGTCTCACAGTGGCATTGCCAGAGTCAGCCAATATCCACCCCACCTCACATGGATAGACCAAGCTGAGCTCAAAAGAGATTTAACTTGGTAGTACAGGGGTTTAAGGCACCCTGTTATTAAGCTTATTAAGACCAGCTGCCTGCAATTACTGCAGGGTTCGAATCTCGCCAAGGCTCAAGGTTGACTCAGCCTTCCATCCTTTCTAAGGTAGGTGAAATGAGGACCCAGTTTGTGGGGGCAATAAGCTGACTTTGTATAAATATACAAAAGGATGAAGGCTATTGCTGAGCACATTGTAAGCCGCCCTGAGTCTTCGGAGAAGGGCGGCATATAAATCAAATTAAAAAAAAAAAAACTCTCTTGCTCTCCCAGCAGTTCCAGCCTAAAAAAATTACCTCCATTCCTGTCTTGGCACTCTATAAACATAGACTGCAACAACATCCATCCTAACCTGCCATCAAAGTCAGTAGAATAGTGTGCAAAAGTATATTGACCCAGACAATACACTCTCCACCAAGCACTTTTGGATGTTAAAGAAAAAAATCGTAGATAAAATTATATATATTAATGGAATAGAATAGAATTCTTTATTGGCCAAGTGTGATTGGACACACAAGGAATTTGCCTTATTCTTTTTCAAATGTAAGACAAATTTAATTTGCCTTTTTCTTTTTTCTTTTTCTTTTTTTAAAAGTCATTAGAATGGGAATGAGCACTATTGCAATTTGGGGAAGCAAGAGAAGGATTCTCAGCGTTTTATGTTAAAGCCGCGTTGTAATCATTGCTATTTCTACGAGCAGAATTTGCTGCTTCTCTCCCATGAACTGTTCCTTGGAGGGAAATTGCTTGTGCTCTCCTAACAAACAAGCAAGCAAGCAAGCAAACAAACAAACATCATCAAAAAAGCACAACAAAGAATGTTCTTTCTGCGCCAACTCAGAAAGCTCATCACTCCGCTAAACAAATAATTCCCTCAACATTGTCAAACTATTTACTAAGTCTGCACTACTATTAGTCTTCTCATCGTTCCCATCATCCATTTCCTCCCACTTATGACTGCATGACTGTAACTTTGTTGCTTGTATCCTTACGATTTATATTGATATTGTTTCCTGATTGCTTATTTGTACCCTATGACTATCATTAAGTGTTGTACTTTATGATTCTTGAAGAACGTATCTTTTATGTACACAGAGAGAATATGCACCAAAGACAAATTCCTTGTGTGTCCAATCACACTTGGCCAATAAAGAATTCTCTTCTCTTCTCTTCTCTTCTCTTCTCTTCTCTTCTCTTCTCTTCTCTTCTCTTCTCTTCTCTTCTCTTCTCCTCCTCTCCTCTCCTCTCCTCTCCTCTCTTCTCTATTCTTATTTGTACCTTATGACTATCATTAAGTGTTGTACCTTATGATTCTTGAAGAACGTATCTTTTCCTTTATGTACACGGAGAGAATATGCACCAAAGACAAATTCCTTGTGTGTCCAATCACACTTGGCCAATAAAGAATTCTATTCTATTCTATTCTATTCTATTCTATTCTATTCTATTCTATTCTATTCTATTCTATTCTATTCTATTCTATTCTATTCTATTCTACAAACAAACAAACAAACAAACAAACAAAACTCCTCATTTTTAGACCTCCAAGAATGCAAGCAAGGCATTCATTCCTAAGGAATTTCAAAGTTAAGAGTTGAATGAAATGCACAGACACATGCGTGCACGGACAAACACCTGTTTTGTTTCGCACCAAGCAAAACTTGACAAATAGCTCAAGCAAACACTAAACAAACCTACACAGGATTCACATTCTGCATTCCGGTGGAGCACCGTGTCGACTCCACTGGTTTAAAACCAGGAGAAATCCTGGAGAAAATAAAATAAAATAAAAGATCTTAGCATCCTAAGAAGGGGAAACTCTGGAATTTGCACCAGGGAACCTGTCAGCTCTCTTCTCTTCTCTTCTCTTCTCTTCTCTTCTCTTCTCTTCTCTTCTCTCTTCTCTTCTCTTCTCTTCTCTTCTCTTCTCTTCTCCTCTCCTCTCCTCTCCTCTCCTCTCCTCTCCTCTCCTCTCCTCTCTATTCTTCATTCCAATATTCTCTTCTCTTCTCTTCTCTTCTCTTCTCTTTCTTCTCTTCTCTTCTCTTCTCTTCTCTTCTCTTCTCTTCTCTTCTCCTCTCCTCTCCTCTCCTCTCCTCTCCTCTCCTCTCCTCTCCTCTCTCTCCCTCCCTCCCTCTCCCCCCTCTCTCTCTCTTACCTTTAGCAAGGACTTGTCCTGCCTTTTAAAATCCAGCAAGTGCAGATGTCCGATGATGGGAAGCGGCCAAGGGCCGGGCGGCAATTTTAAAGATGGTTTTCGAAAGAGAGCCGGCAAATAGGAGGATGCGAAAAGCAGCAGAAAAAACAACAGAACGACAGAGGCGGGGAAAGAAAAAAAGAAATCCAGCAGAGCCATTTGCAAAAGAGGAATGAAATGTTGGCTCAGGTGTGGCGGAGAGGAACGTGGGCATCGGCTTGGCTGGCTCGTTTGCTCAACCCTTTGCCAGCACTAAAGCTTTATAAGTCGGGCTGCAGAAATGTGAAGAGAAAGTTAAACCCCACCCTCTTTTAACCACTTCTGGAGAATGTGGTTTAAGCAGTTTGCGATTGGAGGAGAAAAGCAGTTTTAAGTTACCAGCTCCGTGTGTCAGGCAGGTAAAAGCAATCATCAAAGTTATAATTTTGGAGCCCCCCTCCGGTTTTTGGATCGCATTCAGTAGCCAAAGGATTATTTTCCGGAATGGGTGCATGTGATGGGGATATCATGAGTGGGAAAACATGATAGTATCCGTCTGCCAAGAATGCCGAGTACAACCGATTGGCCAGTAAGCAACTCAACTCTTCTTCAGGTCTTCCTCTGGCTAACCTTGCTTTCACACATCCATAATGGTTGGTGGCCCCCTTCAAGGTCCTACAAGGCTTGGGACGTGCTTATTTGAAGGACAGTCTTTTCTCATCTACCCAACTCAGTAGACCAGGGAGGAAGTTATGAGTCCCCTCTCTTAAAGAGGTCCATCTAGAGTGACCAAGACGTACATGGTGGCTCCCTCCTTGTGGAACATCATCCCTGCAGATATAAAATTGACCTCATCTTGACATCCTTTCTCAAGGCCCTGAAGACATAGTCCTGGTGACCCCAGGTTGATATGGGGACCCATCAAGCGATTCGTTTGATTGTTGCCCCTGGGGTGTGTTGCGGGGGATTCAATGGGTTCTCTATTTGGGTTTTTATATCTGTAAGCTCTCCAGGTCTCCGTGAGTGTATTGGGCATATAAATGTTCGTAAAGCTATGGAAAATCTAGACAGCATACTAAAAAGCAGAAACATCACCCTGCCAACAAAAGTGCGTATAGTCAAGGCGATGGTTTTCCCAGTTGCAATGGATGGCTGTGAAAGTTGGATCATAAGGAAGGCTGAGAGCCAAAGAATGGAGGCCTTTGAACTCTGATGCCGGAGAAGACTCCTGCGAGTCCCTTGGACTGCAAGACGATCTAACCGGTTGGTCCTAGAGGAGATCAACCCCGACTGCTTCTTAGAAGGCCAGATCTTGAAGAGGAAGCTCAAATGCTTTGGCCACCTAATGAGAAGGAAGGACTCCCTGGAGAAGAGCCTAATGCTGGGAACGATGGAGGGCAAAAGAAGAAGGGGACGGCAGAGAAGGAGGTGGCTGGATGGAGTCACTGAAGCAGTCGGTGTGAGCTTCAATGGACTCCAGAGGATGGTAGAGGACAGGAGGGCCTGGAGGAATGTTGTCCATGGGGTCATGATGGGTCGGACACGACTTTGCAACTAACCACAACAAAATAAAATTAAAAATAAAATAAATAATGGATCATATTGGGTATCAATGGTACTACGGATTCTCAGAAACCTGAGTGGGGTTTCACTGCAAACAAGTCCCAACCCAGGGGTGAAATCCAGCAGGTCCTGACAGGTTCTGGAGAACCGGTAGCGGGAAATTTTGAGTACTTCGGAGAACCGGCAAATGCCACCTCTGGCTGGCCCCAGGAGTGGGGTGGGAATGGAGATTTTGCAGTATCCTTCCCCTGGAGTGGGGAGGGAATGGAGATTTTGCAGTATCCTTCCCCTGCCATGCCCACCAAGCCACGCCCTACAGAACCGGTAGGGGAAAATTTTAGATTTCACCCCTGTTCCAACCCTTCAACTTCATATTTCTGTTGAGTTTCTTCACCTGGCAGGTTGGCTGTGGCCTCCGACTTCTTCTCCGCAGTAGGTGCTCCAACCAGATGGAATATATTTCTTTGTGATGCTTGACTGGAAATGTTTCATCAAGAGTTGAAAGCAGAGGGCAGACCCCCCCCCCCCGTCTGTCCTGCTTGCAGTTCTCCAAAGAATGCAGAGCAACCGAATTCCTGGCTTATGTATATTTATCAAAGTCTGGAATCATTCATCAGCAGTTCCCCAAAATTCCATCTTGGGGTTACCGAAGGAACAATGAAGCGTAAGGTTGGTATTGTACAAGGCAAATGAAAATAGACACAACATAGACCAGACCCAACTCAGGCAAATTTTCATCTAAATTCTCTTCTCTTTTGAAAGGGGCAAAAGAGAGAGTACATTATAAGGAATCCTTATAACATCCCGGACAAATAGTTGTGTGATCTTTTCTTGAAAACCTCCATCGTTTGATCGTTTGTCCAATAACAGAATAACAGAGTTGGGAGGGACCTTGGAGGTCTTCTAGTCCAGCGGTCACCAACTGGTGGTCCGTGGACCACCGGTGGTCCGTGAGAAAATTTGGGTGGTCCGCAGAAAAATTATTTGCGTTTTATATATTGCACTAAATCAGGGGTCCTCAAACTACGGCCCCTGGGCCGGATACGTGCAATGAACGTTTGTGTTGCTGCAGAGAGTCTCCCCCTTCGGGGTCTTTTTGTGTGGGTCGGAGGGGGGCAGAAATTCCGACTTGGGGTCTGTTTCGGCCGCCTGGTGTGAGGCTTTGGGTAAAGGCTGGAGGGAAGGGCCACTGGTGGCAAAGAGCCGGAGGGCCTTGTTCCAGTGGGACTGCATCATGGCCTGGAACTGGCTGACCATCTCAGCCCGCTGAGCCTCCAGGTGCCGGTCCCTGGCCTCGCACTCCTGTGGGTCTTCCCTCTGCTTGGAAACCCAATGCTCCTAGTCCTCAGTGAGGTGCATCTGCTGAGCCTCCTTCTCGGTCAGATCCAATTTGAACTGAGCCAGCTGTTTTCTCCGTAGCTTAGCTCCCTGTTGGGGCCCTGAGGAGCCCGGGCGGGGAGGCGAGGATTGGCTGGCAGGAAAAGGGTGAGTAGAGGCCAGCGAGGCGCCCCTTGATGTGATTGACATCGAGTTGGCCATCGAGTTGGCCACGCCCACCCAGTCACATGACCACCTTGCCACGCCCACCCAGCCAGTCATTAGGCAGAACATATTATATATATTATATTATATTTATATTTATTGAATTTGTATACCGCCCTACTCCCGAAGGACTCAGGGCGGTGAACAGCCAGATAAAATACATATAATACAAATGTTAATAAAAGCATTAAAATACAATTAAATAATTTGGCCCGAAAAATGAAATTTAAAACACCCCAAATTCTTAAGACAAATTTAAAATTAAAGAAGTTTAAAAGTTTAAAAGTTTAAAAGAGAGGTTAGGCCAGGCCAGCCTGTTGGAATAGAAACGTTTTTAGGGCGCGGGAGAAGATGCGTAAGTCTTGGATCCTCCGTATCTCCGGGGGGAGCTCGTTCCAGATGGCGGGTGCCCCCACAGAGAAGGCTCTCCCCCTGGGGGCCACCAGTCGACATTGTTTGGCCGACGGCACCCGGAGGAGCCCCTCTCTGTGGGAGCGTACTGGTCGGTGAGAGGCTACTGGTGGCAGAAGGCGGTCTCGTAAATACCCACTAAAATATTAGTGGTCTGTGGGATTTAAAATCATGAATTAAGTGGTCCCTGAGGTCCGAAAGGTCGGGGACCCCTATTCTAGTCCAACCTGCTCCTCAAACAGGAGACCCTATACAATTCATCTATTTCTATCTCTCACTTTTTGACTCTTCACTCTCTATCTCTTCTTTCTGTCTGTCTGCCTGTATCTATATCAGTGGTGGGTTGCCCGCGGTTCGCACCGGTTCTATAGAACCGGTAGTAAAACCTGCAGGAGGCTCTGTCCACCGATCCCGACGTCATCAAAATGCTTCGGCGCACGCGCGGAAGAGCGTGCGCGCATGCGCGAGCGAAGCAAACGAGCACGGGCGGCCCCGTTGCGAACCTGTAGCAAAGGTAGGTAGAACCCACCCCTGATTTATATGTACAATATCTCTCCCTCCCTCCTTCTCTCTCTCTCTCTCTCCCTCCCTCCCTCCCTCTCTCTCTCTCTCTCTTTCTCTCTCTCTCTGTGTGTCTGTTTAAATGCCAGGCTGACTTGACATGTATTATCCCAAAGGATTATTGCTGCACTGAGACACACCTCAGGTCCCCACAAGGTATGGGTGCCATTGCCCACCGAATTTGGCCCCCTGCCCACTATTGACAGCATGTTTTCCATTGCGAGCTGAAACTATGTTGTACAAACGTCGCGGCTTGCTGAGAACAGGGGGCGGGAACGACCCAGTGACGCAAGTCGCTTCTCCAGGAGACGCTTCTGTTGGGTTCGACCTTCTGCCTCGCAGGCCTACGTGCTTCTCTGGCCGAACACAGCCAAGATATGTTTTTGTTTCCCCCCACCCCACCCCCTCAATGATGGCTTTCTTCCATCCACTTATGTGTAAGAGCTTTCAAAATTGATCTTCTGCTCAGGAACGTCCCTTGAACTCTCTTTATATTTCATAGCTGGCTGGGGAATTCTGGGAGTTGAAGTCCACGGGTCTCCTCCTCTCCACAAACCCCAATCCCTTCTAGCACTGATGATGTTGCCTAGTTGGGGCATGAAAGTTTTAGAACAAAACAACCAAGTTCAGAGAGCACCAAGGACCCCACAATTCTTTTCCTCCTCCTCCTCCTCCTCCTCCCCCTCCTCCTCCTCTCCATAAATCCCACTCCCTTCTAACATTGATGTTGTTACCTAGTTGGGTCATGAAAGGTTTAGTACAAAACAGCCAAGCTCAGAGATCACCAAGGACCCCATATTATTATTTCTCCTCCTCCTCCTCCTTTCCTCCTCCTCTCTTCTTCCTTCCTCCTCCTCTCTTCATCTTTCCTCCTTCTCTTCTTCTTCTTCCTCCTCCTCCTCCTCCTTTCCTCCTCCTCTCTTCTTCTTTCCTCCTCCTCCTCCTCCTCTTCTTCTTTCCTCCTCCTCTCTTCCTCTTTCCTCCTCCTCCTCCTCCTCCTCCTCTTCTTCTTCTTTCCTCCTCCTCTCTTCATCTTTCCTCCTTCTCTTCTTCTTCTTCTTCTTCTTCTTCCTCCTCCTCCTCCTTTCCTCCTCCTCTCTTCTTCTTTCCTCCTCCTCCTCCTCTTCTTCTTTCCTCCTCCTCTCTTCCTCTTTCCTCCTCTTCCTCCTCCTCTTCTTTCCTCCTCCTCTCTTCCTCTTTCCTCCTCCTCCTCCTCCTCCTCCTCCTCCTCTTCTTCTTCTTTTTCCTCCTCCTCCTCCTCCTCCTCCTCCCTCCTCCTCCTCCTCCTCCTCCTCCTCCTCCTCCTCCTCCTCAATATAACAGCACCTTGCAAATACAGTTACAGGGGTAGAATCCCCCCCTCCCCTTTGTTGGATACAATAAATTAATTTGCTTCTCAAAAAAATCTCAGCAATCTTATTTTTCGACGCTGGTTTCTCCACTCCTGATGGGAAAGCTGGTGCATCTCCCCCAAGGGATTAATACCTGTCAGCGACATACCTGGGTCCTGCCCGAAGGCAGGTCACCTTAGAAGACGAACGATGTGCCTTGTCTCTTAACCACAGGTACAGTTTGACAGCTGAGCTCTTCGTTCCTGTGATTCGTGCTTTACTTTTAAGCCTAACGTGTTTGGTAAAAATGTGGGCTGGCTTAGGCGTGTGTATTATAAACCATTTTCAAAGACGGCTCTTAAAAGCCAAGAGATTAATCTCATTGAAAGGCAAGCTATTAAGCATGGCTTTCCTGTCAAACAACAGCGGGGCGAGAATTTCCTTAGCAGGTGTACGGCTAAAAAAAGAGAGAGAGAGAAAAAAAAAGTTAATGACTTTTCTTCTTCTTTCCATCCACGATTTGGGGGGGGGGTGTTTCTTCAGAGGCCTTTTGTGTTCAAGGTTTTTGTGCTCCAGGATTTGTCTTCTAGGTGTTTTTCCTGTCACCACAAAGGTTAATATTTGCCTGGGGCCCTAAAGAAAAATTTTAAAAAAAGCTTCCCACACGCCCTTTTGCTTTCGCTGGCTCCTAATTGTTAGGATTTTTATCCAGTGAGGTTTTTCTGGCTCCGGCGGTCGATGGATGAGACTTTGTAAAAAAAATAAATAAATAAATTTTAAAAAATCTTTGGGCGGTTTTATCGTGCTGATAGCAATAAAAATAAAGTGCTCTGGGAGAGATCCATGAAGCTGGAAGAGGGTGGCTGAATGCAGTTTCTGGCAAACTTGTTTTTTTAAAAAAATACACTCTAAAGTGGACAAAAATATATTGTTATGTAAGGAATAAATGTCAGAGAGCTAGTGTGATAGAAAGAAAGAAAGAAAGAAAGAAAGAAAGAAAGAAAGAAAGAAAGAAAGAGAAAGAAAGAGATGATAGATGAAAGATAGATGATAGATTAGATAGCTAGCTAGCTAGATAGATGATAGAAGTTAGATGAGAGATAGATTAGATTGATAGATGATAGATCAGATTGATAGATAGAGTTAGATGAGAGATAGATAGATCAGATTGATAGATAGAGTTAGATGAGAGATAGATTAGATTGATAGACGATAGATCAGATTGATAGATAGAGTTAGATGAGAAATAGATAGATTAGATTGATAGATAGATAAGAGATAGATCAGATTGATAGATAGTTAGATGAGAGATAGATAGATTAGATTGATAGATAAATGAGAGATAGATCAGATTGATAGAGTTAGATGAGAGATAGATTAGATTGATAGAAATAGATGAGAGATAGATTAGATTGATAGAGATAGATGATAGATAGATGGTAGATAGATAGATGATAGATATGACAGATAGATAGATATTATAGATGGATAGACAGACAGACAGAATTTTACCACACATGAGCACCAAATATTAACTGACAATTTTAGGCAAGGCATCTATTCCGAGAGAGAGAGGAAAATAGCAATAGATTGCTGACAATTTCTCAGTTTTGTGTGAGATTTCTTCCAGTTTTCACTCCTGTGAGTAAGCTTCGTAATTCTGTAAACAATTAGCCCAAAATTATCCAAGATTCCCCAAAGTTTAGCGTCCTCCAAACGATTATCCCGAAAAATACCATTCGTCAGAGGTTTTCATTGAGTTCCTCTGGTGCATTACTAAATTAGCAAAAACACAGAATAATGTCCAGAGAGTGCCAAATATCAGATTACATTCCTTCATGTCTCTGCAAATTACTAAGATTAGGGATTAAGTCTGTTAGAGCTTGCTCGTTGCTGATCACTTCCCCCGTCTTCTCATCATATTTATATATATATTTATACTTATGTAACATGTTTGTGTGCCCAATTTTCTTTAACTCTGGCTTTACACAACTCACAATTCCATGGGGCTGAGACTGAATGACCAAGCTAAAGCATGGTTGAAGATCCTCATGGCTACCCATGGATGTGCCCTTACCATTTGTGGTGTGGCTGATGGAAGTTGGAGTGAACCAACATCTGGAGAACCTATCTCTGGAGTGGAAGTGTTACACTCTGTCTTTTGAATCAGTTTGGTGTAGAGGTTAAGACATTGGGTTAGAAATCAGGAGACGATGAGTTCAGGTCCTGCCTTAGCCATCAAATCTAGTTGGGTGTTCAGGGGACAGTGAGTTCTAGTCCCACCTTACCCATGAAGGCCAATTGGATGACTTTGGGACAATCACCAGGACATGGCGAGTTCTAGTTCTGCCTTAGGCATGAAAGCCAGCTGGGTAACTTTGAGACAATCACCAGGAGATGGAGAGTTCTAGTTCTGCCTTAGGCATGAAAGCCAGCTGGGTAACTTTGAGACAATCACCAGGAGATGGCTAGTTCTGCCTTAGGCATGAAAGCCAGCTGGGTAACTTTGAGACAATCACCAGGAGATGGAGAGTTCTAGTTCTGCCTTAGGCATGAAAGCCAGCCGGGTAACTTTGAGACAATCACCAGGAGATGGAGAGTTCTAGTTCTGCCTTAGGCATGAAAGGCAGCTGGGTGATTCCGGCCAGCCCCTCTCTCAGCCCAACCCACCTCACAAGGCTATAATTATGAGGAAAAACAGGACCAGGAAGGTGCATTGAACTTGTTTTGAACACAAAAATAAATAAAACCAAAGTCCAATGCTCTAAAATAGCCATTATTTGCGTCAGCAGTGGTTGGGGGGGAAGATGGGAATTGTCGCTCAACCCTTCCACTTGTCCAAAAGCATTTGGTTTGACTGTCCCCTTCTGCTTTCTTGCAACGGTTTTAAGTGCATTTCAACCACCTTTGGAGAATCATGCAAGGACCTTGTTTCAGATGGCATGGCTAGTCTAGTGAAGAGAAGGACCAGGGAGGACATGAGAGAAGTCTTCCAGTATTTGAGGGGCTGCCACAGAGAGGAGGGGGTCAAGCTATTTCCCAAACTACCTGAAGGCCAGACAAGGAATAATGGATGGAAACTGACCAAGGAGAGATTCAACCTGGAAATGAGGAGGAATTTTCTGACAGGGAGAACCATCAACCCAATGGAACAGAAGTTGCCTTCAGAAGTTGTGGGAGCTTCATCCCTGGAGGCTTTCAAGAAGAGACTGGGCTGCCCTCTGTCAGAAATGGTGTAGGGTCTCCTGCTTGGGTGAGGTAGGGGGTTGGACTGGATGATCTCCAAGGTCCCTTCCAACTTTTATTATTCTGTAAGATGTCCAGTTTGAAGTTGGGTGGGACATCCAGAGCGGAAAATATTTCTCCTCGTTTCATATTCTCCTTTCGCAGCAGCTCAAGTCACGTGACGAGGATAACAAGTTGGATCAAAGTTTTGTTTGCATTACATTAGTCATTTATTCACAATCCCGGCAAAGCCTATTTTTCACGCTCCCTGCCACCACATAATAACAGATTCATATTTCCAGCCAGTGGTTATATAACCATCCAGGTGGTTTTTTCCCCCATTTATGAGGTGAAATAAGGAATCCATCAGAAGCACAAACAACAATAAGAGATCATTTTATTTCTTGTGGTCAGGCCAACGAAATGGGTTTATAACTCTTATTGTTTCTCCATAACTGTCACCGAGACGAAGAAGAAATATTACCACTCTTAAATCATTACAGGCAATCCTCAACTTATGACGACGACTGGAAATTTCCATCGCTATGTGAAGACATTTGTTAAGGGAGTTTTGCCCCATTTTATGACCTTTCTTGGCCCAGTTGTTAAGTGAATCACTGTAGTTAATGTTATTAATCCGGTTGTTAAGTGAATCTGGCTACCCCATTGACTGTGCTTGTGATAAGGTCGCAAAAGGGGAGCCCATGACCTTGAGGATATTGTAACGGTCGTTAAGTGTGAAAAATGGTCAGAAGTCAATTTTTTCAGTGCCGCTGTAACTTGGAACCGTCAGTAAATGAACTGCTGCTGTAAATTGAGAACTACTTGTACTTATAAAGTAATAAAGGCAACATAAAGAGCTGCCTAATAGCCCGAGAGCTGACACACAGATTAATAAATAAAATATAAAAATAAATGGGTGGCATATAAATTTAAATATAAATATAAATAAGAGCCTTGGTAGTACAGTGGTTTAATGCACCCTGTTATTAACACAGCTGCCTGCAATTTCTGCAGGTTCGAATCTCGCCAGGCTCAAGGTTGACTCAGCCTTCCATCCTTTCTAAGGTAGGTTAAATGAGGACCCAGTTTGTGGGGGCAATAACCTGACTTTGTATAAATATACAAAAGGATGAAGGCTATTGCTTAACGCATTGTAAGCCGCCCTGAGTCTCCGGAGAAGGGCGGCATATAAATCAAATTTAAAAAATAATCATAAAAAAAATTAATAATTTAATAAATAGAATAATCTATATTTATTTATATTAGATAGGTTAGATACATGATGACAGAGATTATCAATGATAGAATAGGATAGATATAGGTAGGATAATGTCAAGTATTTGCAAGCCATTGGCACACGTGTCATATAGACACCAGTGGAGGCAGAGAGTGTCTCCACCCCTATGTGGAAAGGAGGGGCTTACCCTGAGTATAAAACCCCCTCCAACCTTTTCCACCTCACTCTGTCCATCTCTCTCTTTTCATGTTTGTTCCTCATGAGACTTGATCTCTGTTGTACATAGTTAATATACTTTATCATATGAATAAGTACGTTTAAGACATTTATTTATGCATCTGCCTCTGAACTCTTCTATGCTCCTGGCTGTTTCTACGATCCCAATTCCACAGATGATGATGATGATGAAGATAGACGGACAGACAGATGACGGGTGGATGTATCGATATAGACAGACAGATGATGGATGGATGGATAGATATAGATGATGGATGGATGAATGGATAGACAGATGATGGATGGATAGACAGACAGACGATGGGATGGATAGACAGATAGATGATGGATGGATGGATAGACAGACAGATAGATGATGGATGGATATAGATAGACGGATGATGGATGGATGGATATAGATAGAGATGATGGATGGATGGATATAGACAGATAATGGATGGATGGAGATAGGGATGATGGATGGATGGATATAGAGATGATGGATGGATGGACAGACGGATGATGGATGGATATAGAGATGATGGATGGATGGATAGATAGATGATGGATGGATGATATAGATAGGTAGACGGATGATGGATGGATGGCTATAGATAGATAGAGATGATGGATGGATGGATATAGACAGACAGATAATGGATGGATGGAGATAGAGATGATGAATGTATGGATAGACAGATGATGGATGGATGGATGGATAGACAATAGATGATGGATGAATGGATGGATGGATATAGATAAGAGATAATGATGGATGGATGGATGGATAGACAATAGATGATGGATATAGATAGGGATGATGGATGGATGGATATAGATAATGATGGATGGAAGGATGGAAAAATAGATGGATGATGGATATAGATAGAGATGGATGGATGGATACATAGACAGACAGACAGACAGACAATGGATGGAGATAGAAAGATAGATAGATAAAGGCACCCAATATTGTAACCAACCCTGAAGAATCCAAGGGGATTCTTGGATTCATCCCAGCCCTTGTCCTGCTCACATTTAGATCTAAAACCTAGAATGTTAGGAAATGGGTGGGGGGGGGGAAACCCTGTTCATTGTGGCTTGTTGCAAAAAAAAGGAAAAAAGCTTCCTTCCAGGAAAAGCCCATCTTTGCCCGACAGACTCCTTTGGGCGACGGGTGCAAGGCTTCATATGAGCATCTTGGCTTCTCCGTCCCCCCCCCCCCCCCTGTTGGTTTTTTTTTTTTTTTTGCTGCAAAACCATCATCCGAGAAACCAGCATCTCTGAGCACGTGGCGCCCGATCGCTCAGCAGCTCCCCGCCAGCGTTCGAAAGGGGCGGGGCTGAGCGTTTCCCGCTCGATTCGCTCGGCTTTCTCCTCTTTTGGTCTGGCCTGGCTTGGTTTGGTTCGGCGCTCCGCTGCCAGGCCTGGGCTGGGCTCCCTCATTCCGGAAGTGGGGGAGAACCGCGACCGTAAGGCAGCGTTCGGGCCTCGGCCCGTCGGTTCGTCCGTCGCCGTCATGTCTACCATGGTTTTCGGGTCGAAAAGCTTCAAGCCGAGGGCGCCGGACAAGGGCGCCTTCCCCTTGGATCATTTCGGTGAGGGGAGGGGAAAGTGCGCATGCGCGGCTCTCTTCCTCCCACAGAGACTCCCGGCGATAAGAACTCCCACCATAGAGATGGCAAAACTAGAGCGTCGCCGCCGTCGCTCTCTTAACGCAGGAGTTTCTCAGCGGCTTTAAGGCGGGAGGACTTCAGCTCCCAGAATTCCCCAGTCAGCCATGTTGGCTGGGGAATTCTGGGAGTTGAAGTCCACGCACGTTTAAAGGGGCCAAGTTTGAAAAATACTAGTCCTTGGCTTACAACCGTTTTGCTTAGTGACGGTTCGAAGTTAGAGCGGCGCTGAAAAAAGTGACTTAACGGCTGTTTTTCATCACACTTAACGACCGTCGCAGCATCCTTTGTTGTCATGTGATCAAAATTCAGACGGTTTGGCAACGGACTCATATTTATGACGATCGCAGTGTCTGGCAGCCGTGCAATCAATCCCTCTTTTGTGACCTTCGGACAAGCAAAAGTCCATGGGGGAAGCCAGATTCACTTAACAACCGGGTCACTAATTTAACCGCCGCAGTGATTCACTCAGCGGATGTGGCAAGAAAAGTCGTAAAATGAGGCAAAACTCACTTCACAAATTTTCTCACTTGAGCAACATAAATTTTGGGCTCAGTTGTGTCAAAAAGAAGGATTCGCATCTCGGGATGAGCTACGATGTAGTTTGGTATCTTTAGTAAGCCATAGTTTGTGAAATAGAACAGAATAACAGAGTTGGAAGGGACCTTGGAGGTCTTCTAGTCCAACCCCCTGCTCAGGTGGGAAACCCTACACCACTTCAGACAAATAGTTATCCAACATCTTCTTAAAAACTTCCAATGTTGGAGCTTTCACAACTTCAAGAGGCGAGTAGTTCCACTGATTAATTGTTCTAACTGTCAGGAAATTCCTCCTTAGTTCTAAGTTGCTTCTCTCCTTGATTAGTTTCCACCCATTGCTTCTTCTCCTGCCCTCAGGGGCTTTGGAGAATAGCTTGACTCCCTCTTCTTTGTAGCAACCCCTGAGATATTGGAAGACTGCTATCATGTCTCCCCTAGTCCTTCTCTTCATCTCTCCTAGAATTTTCATCCTTTTTCCAGACTCCTCATCCTGTCTTTGGCATATGCTATTTTTTTGGGATGCGGTGGCTCAGTGGCTAAGACGCTGAGCTTGTCGATCGAAAGGTCGGCAGTTCAGCGGTTCGAATCCCTAGTGCCGTGTAACGGGGTGAGCTCCCGTGACTTGTCCCAGCTTCTGCCAACCTAGCAGTTCGAAAGCACGTAAAAAAATGCAAGTAGGAAAATAGGGACCCCCTTTGGTGGGAAGGGAGTAGTGTTCCGTGCGCCTTTGGCGTTGAGTCATGCCGGCCACATGACCACGGAGACGTCTTCAGGCAGCGCTGGCTCTTCGGCTTTGAAACGGAGATGAGCACCGCCCCCTAGAGTCAGGAACAGCTAGCACATAGGTGCGAGGGGAACCTTTACCTTTATTCTATTGGGGTGCTCTTAATTCCAGGCGTCTTTTACTTTTTCTTCTAAACAAACAAAAAAAGGCTGAGGTTTTGTGTTTTTTGTGTTTTGTTTTTTTTTGTACAGGAGAATGTACGCTTTTCAAAGAAAAATTCATGAAGTGTCTGCAGGCAAATAACTTTGAGAACGGGTTGTGCAGACAGGAGTCGAAAGAATATCTCGAATGCCGAATGGAGAGGTGAGAACTGCTGAGGTTAACGGAGGTTTGGCTCCAGTGGTGGGTTGCCCCCGGTTCGCACCGGTTCTATAGAACCGGTAGTAAAATCGGCGGGAGGCTCCGCCCACTGACCCCGACGTCACCAAAACGCTTCTGCGCATGTGCAGAAGAGTGAGTGAACAAAACTCTCGCGTGCGCGGCTCCGCTATAAACCAGTAGTAAAGGTTAAGTAGAACCCATCCCTGTTTGGCTCGTTCTCCAAGATTCCGGATTGGCTAAATTAGCTCTTCAGACATCTCTGATCTGTGCAATCTCAAGACAGGAAGGACACACACACACACACACACACACACACAGACTTTTTCCCCCCTCTGTGGGAATAAAGCTACTCCTTCTCCAAGTGGCCCAGAGTTACTGTGAGTTGTACCGGCATGCACATTTAACAAACCAAACCAAAACAAATCAAAACAAACCACAACTCAACACAACACACAATACAACACAACAGAACACAAATATATATATATATATTTTGCAGTTTCCTGCTATAACACCAGTGGAACTGCAAAAAACTGCGCTACTCGGAACATCACAGAATAGAATAGAATTCTTTATTGGCCAAGTGTGACTGGACACACAAGGAATTTGTCTTTGGTGCATACGCTCTCAGTGTACATAAAAGAAAAGATACATTCGTCAAGAATCATATATTTTAAGAAGATCCTTGGTTGATACCTAAAATGCTGGCAGCAACCCGTATCAGCCATTAGCACCAATCAATCGTTTTTGTGACACATTTTTAAATATTCAGTTGACTTGAGTTGAATAAAAGAGATAATAATAATAATCTACACGGCTATGGATGAAACATGTAACAGTGATACCCATTGTCATTGGGGTACTTGATACCATGTCCAAGAATTTTACAAAACAAATTGCAGCTTCCTGCAATAACACCAGCAGAACTGCAAAAAAACTGCGCTACTCGGAACATCGTACGTCTTAAGAAGGTACTTGGTTGATACCTAGGACGCTGGCAGCAACCCGTATCAACCATTAGCACCAGTCAATGGTATTTGTGATGCATTTTTGAATGTTCAGTTCACTGAGTTTCATGTTTAATGAATAAAGTATAATAGTAATAGTAATAATAGTAGTAGTAATAATAATAATAATAATAATAATAATAATAATAATAATAATAATAATTGGTTAGGACTCGAGCTGCTGAGCTATTAACCAGCCTCAAAGGCTGTGAATCTCACTAAAGATTAAATAATAATAATAATAATAATAATAATAATAATAATAATAATAATTGGTTAGGACTCGAGCTGCTGAGCTATTAACCAGCCTCAAAGGCTGTGAATCTCACTAAAGATTAAATAATAATAATAATAATATTAATAATAATAATGTAAAAAGTGAACATTGCTTTAAGAAAAGGTTGACCCTCTTGGCAAGAATCACTGTCTGCCAACTGTATATTTTTATTTACAGAAGAAACAGAAATGTACTAATTAAAAGTAAGTGCTGGGATTCGAAGGAAGCTTAAATTTTCATCCTGTACCATGTGCAAGAGCCTTCTGTATCTGTTCTAGAATTTATACAGATACACAGAGAGAGCACTCGATATAATCCTTTGGGGCATGTGTGTGTGTGTGTGTGTGTGTGTGTGTGTGTGTGTGTGTGATTGCTTTTAGAGAGACTAAATTATTCAACAATGGAAATGAACATGACTAAATGTGCCGCTTTGAAGCCTTTAACGATTTATTCAATCTTGTTTGATTTCTTCAAGGGAACTGATGGCCAAAGAGCCACTGGAAAAACTGGGGTTTAAAGACCTAAAGGAAGAGAAACCCGAAGACCAGCCTGAGACAGTGCAACAAAACGCCTCCTGACCCTCAATTCTCAGCCCAGAATCTGCAGCCATTTATACATATATATATATATTGTATGTGGCCTCGTTTGCGTTTCGTTTTAAGAGAAAGTTATTCTCGAAAAAGGTCACAGAAATTCAGCAAATGGCAGATTTGAAGGCATTCACTCCGAAAGGACGGTGAGGTTTGTTTTCCAGCTGTTTCAGTCGTTTTGGCATGGTTGTTCCTTTAAAAAAAAAAAAAGGAAAGAAGATTGCAATGCCTTTTAATAGAATGTTTGGACTTGTGCTGAAACTGATATTAAGAACATTAAAATCAGAAGTTGTGCTGTTAAGTTTTTGTACTCTGAATTGAGTTTTTATTCAAGATTCAGCCTTCTTTTTTCGCTGTCCTCATGCGAGGAATGAGCCGTGCAGGATTCTGGCTGCAACAGGATGTGTATGAGTGTGTTTGTATATATAGGCAGTCCTCATTTAACGACTGACTTGGTTAGCGGCCGTTCACAGTGATTGAACAGCCGCTCGGTGAAAAAGTGCATTTGCAACCAATCCCTCCGTGGTTAATCTTCCCAGTTCAGCAGAAGAGAGGAAAGCAGAAGGAAGATCGTAAGCACAGTTGCGGATTCACTTAATGACCCGAGTCGCTGGTCCCAATTGTGGCCACTAAACGAGGACAACCTGTATTGAAGAAAGTCTCCATTGTCGAAACTGCACAGCCCTTTGAGAGATAAATACACAATGCATTCTCAAATTATGACAACAGTGGAGCCCAAAATTTCCGTTGCTAAGCGAGACACTTGTTAAGTGAGCTTTGTCCCAATTTTACAACCTTCCTTGCACCTAATCACTGCAGTTACCCTGTTTCCCCGAAAATAAGACCTCCCCTGATAATAAACCCAATCGGGCTTTTGAGCGCATGCGCTAAAATAAGCCTACCCCCGAAAATAAGCCCTCCCTGAAAATATGTAAACACAGAGCTGGAAATCAGGTAAGACGGCAAGAGGAGCCCCATCTTGCTCCACGCGCCCCAAAATAATAAGACCTCCCCGAAAATAAGGCCAAGCGCTTATTTCGGGGTTTAAAAAAAATATAAGACAGTGTCTTGTTTTCGGGGAAACACGATATTAAGTTAGTAGCCGGGCTATTAAGTAAATCTGGCTTTCCCTCCTTGACTTTGTTTGTCAGAAGAATCGCCAAAGGGGATCCCGCACTGCAACCGTCATAAATACGAGTCAGTTGCCAGGCGTCTGAATTTTGAGTCATCCATGTGAAAAACTGTACTGTATTTTTCGGAGTATAAGAGGCACCTTTTTTGGGGAGGAAAAGAAGAAAAAAGAAATCTCCCTCTGCCTCTGAGCAATTTTGCCTCCTTGCAGCAAACAGCCTGCTTTACTTTCAGTTTCGTTTTCAGCATAGCTTGATTAGCACAAAGGAAAAAAAAAAAGTCTGCTCCAGCAATTTACCTCCTTGCAGCAAGCAGCAGAGCCCTGCACAAAACAGCTGAGAGCAAAACAGCTGAGAGTCAGGAGGCCGATCCAATCAACTTGTACTAATTAGCCTGTGCTGAAGCTGAAATGGGCTGTTTCTTCTTGCTGTTTGCTGCAAGGAGGTAAAGGCCAAAGGGTGGGGGCCAGTGGGTGGGCGGGGCTACATTCGGTGTGTCTTATACACCGAAGGGGGGGGAAGGTGCGTCTTATACACCGAAGGGGGGGGGAAGGTGCGTCTTATATTCCGAAAAATACGGCAAGTCTTTTTTTTTTTCCCAGTGCCGCGTGCTAACTTTGAACGGTTGCTAAGTCAGCTGTTGTAAGTCAAGGACCGCCTATAGAAGCCGCTGTGTGTGTGTGATGGAGGGATGGGGTGGGGGCATTCTGAAACTATGCAGACCACCTCTTGATCGTTCCTTGGGAAAATAAACAACATTTTCTTGTTCTTAAAAAGATTATGCGGAGAATTCCGCTCCAGGCTATCGCAGAACTCAACGACGGTGGGAAGAATCCGGGCGTCACAATGGCTCCCTTTGACCAAGGATGTCTGCGTGGCCCACAACCTGGATAATAAATGAGGAGAAATAGTTAACAAGCCCCCTCCCAATCGTAGGTCAATCAAAGTGGGGGGAGGAGGAACAAAAACCCAGAGTCTCTTTTTGCTAACGCTCAAGTAGAAGAGCAAAGGAAAAGGTAAAAAGCGGTTGGCATCGCACCTGATCTGTTTCCCCCCCTCCCCAAAAAACCTCTGCCTCCCCCTTGCTTTTCTCCTGTAGCACAGCCAAGAGGACGGAATGAGAAACCTTCTTCAACCAGCCCGATGTGGTTGCGTTATCCAAAAGAGGCGGGTAAGGTTTGTTTAGCTTACCTTACTTTATTGTCATTGCACATGGCACAACGAAATGAAATGCCGTCTTCAGTCTACGTTGGAACTATAAAAACAAAAACACAAACATACCTCCTTTACATTCTATATAAGAGCCTTGGTAGTACAGTGGTCTAAGGCACCCTGTTATTAAGCTGGTTATTAAGACCAGCTGCCTGCAATTACTGCAGGTTCGAATCTCGCCAGGCTCAAGGTCGACTCAGCCTTCCATCCTTTCTAAGGTAGGTAAATTGAGGACCCAGTTTGTGGGGGCAATAAGCTGACTTTGTATAAATATACAAAAGGATGAAGGCTATTGCTGAGCACATTGTAAGCCGCCCTGAGTCTCCGGAGAAGGGCGGCATATAAATCAAATATATCATATATATATATGTTTTCTCAGGTTTTCGCGGGTGTTTGTATGTAGGTCTTTGGTTATTCGGGTCTTCTCCCACGTAAAATTATATATATATAATTGAAATTGAAAACCCGATATGGCACTAGGCCAGGGGTCAGCAACCTGCGGCTCTGGAGCCGCATGTGGCTCTTTCACCCCTCTGCTGCGGCTCCTTGTCGAATCTCTGCTGGGCCCTTTTGACCAGGGCTGCAATGTGAGTGCCCCAGGTTAATTTGATTTTCATGCCTAAGGCGGGACTAGAACTCACAGTCTCCAGGCGATTGGCCCAAAGTCACCCAGCTGGCTTTCATGCCTAAGGCGGGACTAGAACTCCCGGTCTCCTGGCGATTGGCCCAAAGTCACCCAGCTGGCTTTCATGCCTAAGGCGGGACTAGAACTCACAGCCTCCTGGCGATTAGCTCAAAGTCGTCCAGCCTGCTTTCAGTCGGGACTGGAACTCAAAAAGTCGTCTGCTTCCTACCTTGGTGCCTTAATCACTAGATCAAACCGGCTTCATTGTAATATTAATGAAATGAATAGATTAATTTTCTACTGGGAGAAATGCGGATGGGGAAGCAGGAAGAAGGGATGAAGTCATCTTGAATCTCATTGTGTTTTGCTGTTGGGCCAGAGAGAAACACAATGATGCAAGTGAGGACACCAGGGAGAATCTTGCGGTAGGAAAAAAAAAAAAAAAAAGCCGTTGGCGCTACTACTCTGTGTATCTTGGATCAATTTCAGCTGCTCTCTTTCTTCTCTTCCTGATCGTTACACTCCCTGGTCTGATGCGATAGATTTCCCATAAGTTTGCAACAACGGGAAGATCAATTCTTTTATTGATTCAGCCCTCCTGCAACTCCTTTACAGGAGCAAACGTGAATTTGCAAAGGTTTAAAACAAGTCTTCGGTAGCTTTACATTTTGCATCAGTGGTGAAATCCAAATTTTGTTACTACCGGTTCTGTGGGCGTGGCTTGGTGGGCGTGGTATTGCTTGGTGGGCGTGGCAGGGGAAGGATACTGCCAAATCTCCATTCCCACCCCACTCCAGGGGAAGGATACTGCAAAATCTCCATTCCCTCCCCTTCTGGGGGAAGGATACTGCCAAATCTCCATTCCCACCCCACTCCAGGGGAAGGATACTACCAAATCTCCATTCCCTCCCCTTCTGGGGGAAGGATACTGCCAAATCTCCATTCCCACCCCACTCCAGGGGAAGGATACTGCCAAATCTCCATTCCCTCCCCTTCTGGGGGAAGGATACTGCCAAATCTCCATTCCCTCCACTTCTGGGAGAAGGATACTGCAAAATCTCCATTCCCACCCCACTCTGGGGCCAGCCAGAGGTGGCATTTGCTGGTTCTCCGAACTGCTCAAAATTTCCGCTACCGGTTCTCCAGAACCTGTGAGAACCTGCTGGATTTCACCCCTGTTATACATGTAAAATGGGTTTGCCTACATAAAGCTGTATTTTATTGGTTTGACTCATTTTATTATGGCCCCTGCCTCTCAGTGTCGATCAGGAAGGTGTGGATTGTAATATTATTCAATAAATCCGATGCCCGATTCCATGGAGGTCCCCCCCCCCGAAATTGTTTTAAAAGCTCCACTCGTTTTCTTTTATGCCGCAGAATCTGCTTATTCCGTCAAAGAGCGAATTCTTGTTCGGTAGAATTTCAGCTGGCTCGGAAACATTTCGTTTAAAAAAAAGGAAGGAAAAAAAAAGAATTTTAATCACATTCTTTTAAGGCAGCACAATAATGTGCCCTTTTTTAAAAAAAAAAAAAATCTTCAGAACAAGCCAGTCAGGTTAGACAGTTTAGAAAAGTCACCTAACCTGCAGACTTCGATAAAATGTAGGTCAAAACACAAGAGCCACGTGGATCGAACTCCGTTGAGGGAAGGCGAATTAAAAATAGAAAGAAAACGTGGAGTTAAATGTGGCGGACTCACTTGGAGCCGAGTCCCGTTAATAACTTGTGTGCCCTAGTTTGATTCGCCTTTCTTCCTTCTCCCTCCTCACTCCCTTTCTTTTCCTGCCAGTTCCTTTTAGGTTAAAAGTCTGTAGAGATTCCCAGTCATCCAAGCCGTGGTTATCCAAAAAGTGCTTTTTCAGTTGGACTTTCTGGTTTTTTTTTCCTTGGAAGAAAAATATTCCTTGCAGACAGCTGGTCATTTGCATCTTTTTAGAGAGACCTTAAGATAAACCTCCAAGTGCTTCAACGACCCTCTAAAACAGGGGTCGGCAACCTTAAACACTCAAAGAGACATTTGGGCCCGTTTCCCACAGAAAAGAAAACACCGGGAGCCACAAAAACCCTTCCCGTGCCTGACTATTTCTTGAGCGACCACAAAATTAGCATATGTAGTTGAAATTAAATGTTCTGAAACTTTTCTTGGATTTATCCATGGTTGGCCTACCGGAGGTTGAAAAGCTCAATAAATTGCGTGTCGGCGGGTTTTGCACATTGCCGATTGTGACGTATATTTTGAATGACAAGGAGCCGCAGCAGAGGGGTGAAAGAGCCACATGCGGCTCCAGAGCCGCAGGTTGCTGACCCCTGCTCTAAAAGGATGCAAATGACCAGCTCTGTCTGCAAGGAGTATAAATCCTTCCATTCCCCACCATCCAAGTCAGAGCTGAAGAAGCTTCTTGGATGAGAAGCGAAACATCTTCAAAAGAAAAAACAAGGAAGTCCTTCCGTTTTAGAAATTTGCTGGTCTTGCCTGAGCAATTCCCAAATGTCCCCAGATATTCAAGAAAAGGAAAAAGAAAAGATGGATTAAAACATGGGACTCCAAAGATTCACTTTTTGGAAGGAGGGCTGAAGAATAAAGCTGCCTTCACATACATTCTAACAATGAATGAATTTCAAGACGCCTGAAATGTTAGTCATATGATGACAACATTTTTGTGGGCCACAGTCCACACATTCCACTCCAACAGTCCTATCCCTATCATTCAGGAAGGGGAGGGGGAGATGGTCTCCCATCCTCCATGTAGCAGAGAACATCATAGAGAAAGGAAGGAAGGAAATACAGGTGAAAAAAAATGACCTACATATATAGACATTCCTTGGCAAGACAGGTAGTCCCTGATTTATGACCACAATTGAGCCCAAAATTTCCATTGCTAAGTGAGACAGTTGTTATAGGTGAGTTTGGGCCCATTTTATGACCTTCCTTTATTTATTTATTTAAATTTAAATTGCTACAGTTGTTAAGTGAATCACTGCAGCTGTTAAGTTACCAACATGGTTGTTCTATGAATCTGACTTTGCTTGTCAGAAGGTCGCAGAAGGGGATCAAACGACCCCTGGACAGTCATAAATACCTGCCAGTTGCCAAGCGTCCAAATACTGTGCACCTGACCATGGGGATACTGCAACGGTCGTTAAGTGTGAAAAACGGCCAAAAGTCACTTTTATCAGTGCCGTTGTAACTTTGAACAGTCACTAAACAAATGGTTGTAAATCAAGGACTACCTGTGCAACCATGTAAAGAGTACTATGAATATAAGGTTTGTATCTCTGGCACCTTGACACTGCGCTACGCATATCGCACAATTCTGTGCGAAGGTAACCCAAGTAGGAAAATCAGCTTTCACAGACTCTCCCATTTTCTGAAACAAAAACCAACAACAACAAAAAACTCCTTTCCTAATAGGATAATACAAAATCCCGGTGAGAATCCCAGATGCAACAGGAGAAAATGGAATAACATTTTTGCATCCCTCCCTCCCATTCCTGGGAAACCAGAAAAGCAGCAAAAACTGGTGAGTCAGGCCAAAAGAAGAGAGTTCATTTCCATAATTTATGCAGGCTGCAGAACTGAGTTTTTCAAAGCACAATCTGAGTGCAATGGTGTGAATGCTGGTTTAGAGCAGCATTTCTCAATTTCGGCAATTGGAAGATGTGCGCACTTCAACTCCCAGGATTCCCCAGCCAGCTATGGGATTATGGGAATAGAAACTATGCTGGCTGGGGAATCCTGGGAGTTGGAAGTCCGCACATCTTAAAGTGGCCAAAGTTGAAAAACGTTGGTTTAGAGTAAGGTACCATTCCTCTCTTTGAGGCCACTCCAAAAACATAGGCCATTTTTTTAAAAAAATGTATTATCATCACTGGCTTTGAGATAATCCTCCAGATCAGAGCAGGAGTGAAATCCAGCAGGTTCCGGAGAACCAGTAGTGGAAATTTTGAGCAGTTCGGAGAACCGGCAAATGCTACCTCTGACTGACCCCAGAGTGGGGTGGGAATGAAGATTTTGCAATATCCTTCCCCCAGGAGTGGGGAGGGAATGGGGATTTTGCAGTATCCTTCCCTTGCCACGCCCACCAAGCCACACCACACCACGCCCACCCAGCCACGCCCACAGAACCAGTAGGAAAAAAAATTGGATTTCACCACTGGATCAAGGGTGTCAAACTCAAGGCCCAGGGGACGAATGTGGCCCGTGGGGTGCTTTGATCTGGCCTACGGGGCCACCCTGGAAACAGCGAAGGACCGGCCCACGGTGCCTCTGCCAGCAAAAACAGAGCTTGGCGAGCTCCGTTTTCACTGGCAGAGGGTTGCAGGAGGCCATTGCAGCCGAAAACGGAGCTCGGGAGCCCGTTTTCCCTGGCAGAGTGTTCAGGACGCCACAGGCGCCCCCGACACAAGTGATGTTGAGCTGGCCACACCCACCGAGCCCTCCGAGGTCAAACTCAATCCTGATGCGGCCCTCAAATAAGAGTTTGACACCCCTGCTCCAGATTAAAGTAAAATTTTATTTTCACACGTTAGAGGCAATGACACGGTAGGGAGCAAGACTGGCGTTTTGTGTTAATGGGAGTTCGACATACCCTTCACTGTCTAGTACGTCCTTAATGCTAGCCTTGGTAATTATGGCATCGTCACATTTGAACCATTGGTCTCTGTGTTGCCGAATAAAGCTGGTATAATGCCCGCTCTCCAGGGTTCCTTGATGGTTAACTACTGCAAACAAGGAATACCTGTCGGAATGAACAAGGAAATAGAAAAACGGCTTGATTTTTTTACAACGTAGAACCTTTCAATAATCAACATTTCGCCCCTTCAATAATCAACATTTTGCTAATATGTACTCGTATGTAAGCTGGGCCATCCGAGGTGGAGCTTCCACATGCTACAGGTTATCCTCAACGTACGACCACAATTGAGCCCCAAAATATCTGTTGCTAAATTGTCGTGACTCTTGCCCCATTTTATGACCTCTCTTGCCGCAGTTATTAAGTGAATCACTGCAGAAGTTAGTCACACAGTGGTTAAGTGAATCTGGCTCCCCCGTGGACTTTACTTGTCCGAAGGTCACAAGAGATATGACCTTCCCCCCCCAGGACACTGCAACTGTCATAAATATGAGTCAGTGGCCAAGCCTCTGAAATTTTGACTGTGTAACTATAGGAATGCTGCAACGGTCGTTAAAAGTTTGAAAAGTGGTCACAAGTCACTTTTTTCAGTGCCGTTGTAGCTACAAACGGTCCCTAAATGAACTGATGTTAAGTCGAGGACTACCTATATTATCTAGTGTTTCTGAAAAACATCAACGGCGTTTATGCATATTACTCTATCAGTGCCAATCCAAGCTGTCAAAACGTCAGGTGTATTAAGATTTTATTTATCGCACGTCCTGGCGTGCCACCCCCTCTACAAAGACTGGGTGGGCTTCACTAGACCAGTGACTACTTCAATTGGACAAACGAGCAGGTAAAATTTGTGGAGTAGTAAGTCTTTAGAGTAGATAGAAGGAAGGCTGGGGGGGAGGGTCGATGGAGAGAAGTGCAATGGAAAAATCACTGTTTGAAGAAGAAGCATTTTGTTCCTGGGCAATTTTTTTTTTTAGCACTAGTTTAGAACACAAAGTGCTTTTTTAAAAAAAACAAAAACAGGCTACTGAACTCTGCAAGGCAGCTTTTTATACTGTTTTAAGGGACGTATCTGAGACCAAGAAGCACAGAAGACAAAGCCACCTACTTATTATCACTGTTTAGACTATCTGCTGGTTGCTGGTACTGCCCATTCATTCTGCTCTCTTTACTACAATAAAAACAAACAAACAAACAAAAAAACACCATGTTCAGTGTCATTTAAAAAGACAGCGGGTTATCAAGTCGCCCTTTAGTTAACAGACATTTAAAATTTGAAGAGATCTCCTTATTTTCTCGACATTTCCTGAAGAGGAGAAACAAGTGTTTAAGTAAAGAGACAACACTGACATAACTTACCCCTTGGCATGAAGAAAACCAGCAAAACACCAAAGCTAAAAAGCAGGAGATTTAAATTACTGGTTTTAAGCATTTAAGGCTATTGACAGGGTGAATCCCGAATGCTCTGTATGCGGTGATACTTGGAATTTTTCTAGAAGACGTCTTTCTCCAAAGAGGAGAAAGATAAATTTACTGCTCCCTAAATGTATCTTCAAAGGTCCTCTAAAACATACACACTGCCCCCATTGCAATTTTTCCAACCTGGACGACCTTCTTGAAAGGTCAATTTCAAATCTCAGCATTTCCCGGGACAAAGGTCATGCTGGCTGGAGAATTCTGGAGAACTTTTGAATGGCTGTTTAAAGAAAAGATTTCACAGCCAAAAGTTTTAAAAATGTGAGCGTGTATTTTTTTATACTTGTATCAGTGATCATTCAGGCAATATAAACTTGCCATCTTTCTTCTCGGCATAACAATCAAATCAAAGGAAATTGATTAGTTCAATGAAAAGCAAGTATATATATATATAAAACAAATAATACGTTATATATTATACAGCATATAATAGCAATAGACTTATATACCGCTTCACAGTGCTTTACAGCCCTCTCTAAGCGGTTTACAGAGTCAGCCTCTCGCCCCCAGCAATCTGGGTCCTCATTTTACTGACCTCAGAAAGATGGAAGGCTGAGTCAACCTGGAGCCAGTCAGGATCGAACTCCTGGCAGTGTGAGTAGTGAATTAGTCTGCAATACTGCATTCTCACCACTGCGGCTCTATGCACTTTAGAGGAGGAAGGTGGAATCACTCTCTTTTCACTCAAGATACTCCTGCTTAATTTCAATTGTGAAATCCATGCCAATGGAACCACTGAAAAGAACATCCAATTATAGTCCCCACCTATAAGCTGAACTAGACAATTTCTCTGCCCTTTCAACACAGCCTAAGACATGGAGGGTTTCTCGCCAGAAGAGGTTTCCAGTGCATACCTAGAGGCCATGAAAGGCGTCATGTCCAGCTCTAGTGGAAAGGAGACATACGTAGTGATCTTCCGTCTCAGTTTGGCTGAGTGTTCAAACCGCTAGATAAAAAAAATGGGTAGAAGATCAGATTTTTACTTCCTTAATGTAACAGCATCTCATCAGTTAGAATAGAATGAATAGAATAGAATAACAGAGTTGGAAGGGACCTTGGAGGTCTTCTAGTCCAACCCCCTGCTTAGGCAGGAAACCCTACGCCACTTCAGACAAACGGTTGTCCAACCTCTTCTTAAAAGCTTCCAGTGTTGGAGCATTCACAACTTCTGGAGGCAGGTTGTTCCACTGATTAATTGTTCTCACTGTCAGGAAATTCCTCCTTAGTTCTAAGTTGCTTCTCTCCTTGATTAGTTTCCACTCATTGCTTCTTGTCCTGCCTTCAGGTGCTTTGGAGAATAAATTGACTCCCTCTTCTTTGTGGCAGCCCCTGAGAGATTGGAAGACTGCTATCATCTTATTGTTCCCTATGACTATCATTAAGTGTTGTACCTTATGATTCTTGACGAATGTATCTTTTCTTTTATGTACACTGAGAGTGTATGCATCAAGACAAATTCTTTGTGTGTCCAATCACACTTGGCCAATCAAGAATTCAATTCAATTCAATTCAATTCAATTCAATTCAATTCAATTCAATTCTATTCTATTCTATTCTATCATGTCTCCCCTAGTCCTTCTTTTCATTAAACTAGACATACCCAGTTCCTGCAACCATTCTTGGTATATTTTAGCCTCTAGTCCCTTAATCACCTTCATTGCTCTTCTCTGCACACTTTCTAAAGTCTCCACGTCTTTTTTACATCGTGGTGACCAAAACTGAATGCAGGATTCCAAGTGTGGCCTTACCAAGGCATTATAAAGTGGTATTAACCCTTCACGTGATCTTGATTCTATCCCTCTGTTTATGCAGCCTAGAACTGTGTTGGCTTTTTTGGCAGCTGCTGGCTCATGTCTATATGGTTGTCCACTAGGACTCCAAGATCCCTCTCACAGTTACTACTATTGAGCAAGGTACCATCTATACTGTACCTGTGCATTTTGTTTTTCTTGCCTAAATGTAGAGCCTTATTTTTTTCACCATCAAATTTCGTTTTGTTAGATAATGAAAGTTAGTTAGCTCGGGTGTAGAAAAACAACTACGGATAGTCCTTGAGGTACAACCATAATTGAGCCCAAACTGCTCAATTGCTAAGCGAGCTGTGTCCCATTTTACGGCCTTTCTTGCCACAGTTGTTAAGTGAATCGCTGCAGTGGTTAAGTTGGTAACACAGTCGTTGAATGAACCTGGCTTCCCCCATTGACATTGCTTGTTAGAAGGTTGAGACAGGCAATTGTGTGACCCTGGGACACTGCAACTGTCTTAAATACGAGTCAAGTTTCCAAACTGACCAAATTTTGATCACATGACCGTGGAGATGCTACAACGGCTGTAAATATGAAAAACGGTCCTAAATCACTTTTTTCAATGCCGTTTTAACTTCGAATGGTCACTAAATGAGCGGTCGTAAGTCAAGGATTACCTGTATATGAATACAACAGTGTGTCAGAAGTGAGTGTCTTTTATACAGTTTGTATGGTTGCCTACTGTTTCTTCTTTTTAGAACAAGAGAGAGATCAGAATGTACCAGAAAGGGAGGGAAAAAATTGTTTTAAAAACAACTCTTTTTAATTCTTGGGGTATTCTAGGATTTTTAGGCGTAGATTCAGCCTGAAACCTTCTTTGTACAAAGCTAGCACTGAGGTGTGCTGTGATTTAGAAAGCAAGACAAATAATATTCTAGGTATCTCACGCTGCCAAGACACAAGTGGCTGGAAAAGATTAATTTCAGAGACAATGGGAAATGTGATAAGCTCCCTACTTTCATCATCATCCAAATAAAATGCTATAAGCGGATGTGAACAGGGGGCAGAAAGATTAATGAACTCTTCTTCCGAAAGGCAGCCTTTCTCCAAATTTCTAAAAAAAACTCCTGTCCTATTTACCTTTGTAGGTAATTGTACTCCAATTTCAGAAGCAGAACAATTCCCTAGCAACAGACGAGGCTATTTTCCCAGTATGAGAAAAGAAATTACACAGATGAGATAGCCTTTCACATTTTCTTTCTTTCTTTTTTTTTGTTTACCATATTACATTATTAACATTGTCAGAAGACACAACCTCTTCATCATGGCTCTGATAACAATTCGGCTATAAATAACGTACAGCCCCCTATCCATTACTTCAGCTGCCGGAATTTAGCAATATTAGTTCGCTGGCATTTGAACGCTGTTTTGAGGCATTAAATATTAAAATCTTAATTCTGAACAGACAGGGCGACAGGGTGATTCATGGCAAGAGATCATCCTTTGACATTCAATACAAATGCTGCCTGTTTCCAAAATATCCTTCTCTGTGTTCACTTTTATGAAATCTAGACGTTTGGATATACTAGATATGGCTATTTGTATTTCTCCGCTGCGGAATATGCTGATCATCAACAGCAACTCAACTCTGAGGGATCCTTGGTGCCCTCTGAGCTTGTTTTTCTTGCAAACGTTTCATTCAACATCATCAGTGCTAATAAGGAGTGCACTTTGTTGTCACTTTTATATTGTGGTGGCTTGGCCTGTGAGTGTTTCTGGGGTTGGCCTTAAGAGATTCTTTGGTTGGGCTTTTTACTGTTGGCTCTTTGGCCGTTTCTTGATTGGGGTATTGTTTACTTGGTTGTTGGTCTGAAGTTAACCTTAGACTTAAGGTCTAAGTGATCTGGAGTCTTTTTGTTCTTTTTTGGGTTGGGTTGATAGTCCCTTTTGCATAGCAATAGCACTTAGACTTATATACCGCTTCACAGTGCTTTACTGATTTTGTAAACTGCTTTCTCTAAGCAGTTTACAAAATCAGCATCTTGCTCCCAACAATTTGGATCCTCATTTTACCGACCTCATAAGGATGGAAGGCTGAGTCAACCCTTGAGCCTAGTGAGATTCGAACTGCCAAACTGCTGGCAGCCAGTGATCAGCAGAAGTAGCCTGCAGTACTGCACTCTAACCACTGCGCCACCGCAGCTCTACAGACTTGTGTCTACTGATGACTGATTTGTCAAGAGTGCCAGGAGAGCACCAAGGCTCCCTCATGTCAACCCTGAGCTACAAATATTCTCCTTTCTTAGCATCTCAACTCTGTAAGTTTCATAAAATATTAATCTTCAGCGACCACTGACAAAAACCTTTTGAATGTCTGTTGAAGCTCTATCGTAGTTAAGAGTTAGAATGTTTTGGAAACATAATGGCAGACATTTGAAAGTATGCCTCAATTGAACAGATATCCTCATGAGCATCAAATTACAAGGGTCAGCTAGGTAGTTACACAATTGGAGGAGGGCAAATAGTTTAATAGCAAAGACCACTGCAAAAGAACCCACTTCCTCCAAACCATTCTAATATTCTCTAATTCAATTCTTCTGGACAGTTATGGAATCAAGGCTAAAAGTTTTAAGTTCGGCAAGCAACATATGGCTTTATGGATCATATAACAGCAGAGAGTTGGATCTGCAATGTCTATGGAAATTCTCAATCTTCCAGGTCATGATTGAACCAAAGGTGTTTTACCCAAAAGGCAACTGAACTTTCTTGGGTTTTTTTCTTTGAAAACATTTGGCTTCTCAACCAAGAATTTTCTTCTTCAGAACTGGATGGCTTTCTTTCTTTGAAAAACCTTTCGCCTCTCATCCAAGAAGTTTCTTCAGAACTGAAGAAGCTGAAGAAGTTTCTTGGATTGGAAGCAAAATGTTTTTTTTTTAAAAAAAATAACACAAGGAAGTCCAGCTGCTTTTTGGAAAAAACACCTTTGGGACAGAAACTGCAAAATGTTAAACTCTGGATATCTAATCAATCTAGAAATATATTATTCAACAGTCACAAGGTATGTCCCCAATTCTTAAGTGTACGCGCTCAGTTCAAAACTGAGATTCAGTCTACCCGTGAGATTTAAGATAAAATCCACAAAATAAAGAAAGTCAAACCAATTTCATGGAGGAAGATCCGCTTTCAGGAATCATCATTTAAGCAACTCACTTTGAGATGAAAACAAGCCACAATGGGTAGTTTCTTCATAGTGAGCTGTTTGGTAGATTCTTGGTAGCTGTGGCAACCACTACATTTGATTTTGGCACTGCTTCCTAGATGTTCTGGCCTTGTAAACCTGAAAAAAAATATGTTTAAAACAGAATGGATAACCAGCAGAAGTAACTATTTCACTTTAAATTTCCATTTAGTATCTTTTACGTACAATCTTCTACAAGTTTTGCATTTAAAATACTAGCTTCATCAGAGGTTTTATTCATTTCAAGTCCTCTGCTATTATGTTTCTTGATTTAAAAATAAAACATAAATTATACGTAACCTATACAAACTGGTGTTAAAATGTTCCTTAAGACATTTCCCACAATCTTTGTTTATGTTCTTAAAGCCAAACTTACCTGAAAAATATGATAATAAAAATAAATTTGGCTCAGTGGCCAATCTATCACAAACTGGCTAATATGAAGAGATCACAGATGAAGCAAAAAAAAGGATCTTAAGCTTTGATTAGGTGAATAGGCCAGTGTTTGGCATATGTTTAAATATACACAATTGAGGCACTTGTGAGGACAGATTAAAGGTTTTTTTCACATAGCTAAAATACAACATGCCTTCCCAAATCTGGAAATTATCTTGGATGAAATCTAAATGTATGTTTTTATAATTGCCATCCTTACCTTCCAGACTCAAAGGGATCAACTGGTTCAAAAAGGAATATGCAAACCTTGGAATTGTTGAAGCAATGCTTGGTTCAAGACCTCTCTTATTGAAACAGTAAATCTGAATTCTGTACTGAGGCAGTACGTAAGACCAACACTGAACCTTCTTCCACACAAATGAGTTTCCTCCATCCATCAAGATCACTTGGTAACAGGACTTCTATATACAAGGAATTCTTTGCATGGAACAGCCATGCCAAACTAGCCATTTGAGAGAGACACACTCCACAGAATTAATCCCCAAGTGTCTACAGAAAGGGTATAGAACTTCTAAATGAATTATATCTTTTAGCAACTGCGGCAGCTGCTGACTGTAGTGGTTACAGCTAAAGACAGCTGAAATCCAGAAGCCTCAAGGTTTTCATATTTGCATCATTTCTCTTTCAATCTTGTCTAAAAACTAAAACAGCTCCAAATTAGCCATCATCTACGTGTTAAGGTAACAAATAAACCCTATATAGTATGAAGCAATAAGACAAAAGCATAGCTCTATTGGCATTGTTACTGTATAATACTTCCATGTTAAAAGAGGTTTAACAGTGAACTCCAGAATTTGTTTAGGGTGGCCACCAAAATATGTACCAGTGGACAGTTACGGGATTAGATGGAAGTTTGATCCAGTAGGGCTGTTCCTATGATCTTAATTACTATAATAGTGATAGCTGAATGGATCTGGTTAGCATTATTCTGAAGTTGTTTGCCAGATTCCAAGAAAATGGAAGAATCTTAGGGGGAGAAACCGATGTATAATCCTAAATAATTTAGTCTCGATGTCCTAATTACAGTGTGGTGATTCAGTGAGTAAAGAAAGATATCCCCAGGAATATCTCCATTTAACTGGCCTCAAAGCAGGTAAACAGGTGGCAAACAATTAAACAGTGAACAGGTAAACAGTTAAAAGCCATGGAAATATTTTCAATATTCAATTGAGACTATGGGTAATTACATAGAGGAAAGCCCAGATAGGGACAGGAAAACATTTCCCATTCTTGCAAGGAAATGGGAGTGTAAATTCATTGAGCCCCCTCTATCTCGACTGGCCTGTTATCCATTTGGAGACAAGAAAGTCTGTGCATATGGATTTCTTCATATGGATTTCTGTATACCGTTGTACAAATTCTCCGGCAAATATTTTCTTTTCAATCTTCCTGAAGTAGAGGTGGTTGTGTGATAATTCTATAACCTCTCAGATCTTTTGTGAAGTGACAGTTGCATCAGGAGGAACAGAAAAATAGTCTGCTTGCTGTGTTTTGAAAGAAGGATGAAACCTGCTGGACATTGCTCATCTGTTGATCTTTCTTGAATTCAGTACTAAGATACATTCCACATCGTATTTTAGCAGAACGTTCTGTTAAAGACTAGTAGAATTTCTTCTTCATAAGGCCAACCAACGGCGTTCAAAAACTGGTGAAGCAATGGAGGTTTCCTGCAATTTTGACTGGCTGCTTCGCTTGACAATTCCTCTTTTAGGTTGGATTTTTCTCTTCCTTACCTCTAAGAGACCCCACTTCTGTTCACTGAGCAAGGGAGGGATAGGTAAGAGGCAGACTATCCATAATTAAGGAAAACAAGGATTGTGACCTGCACCTATGATCTACAGAGATACCACATATGTAGGTCATAGTTCAACGACGTTTTATTTAAAATATCTGTAAGATGAGAGATCAAAGGTGTTTTTGTTTATCCTGAGCGTGCCTTGCTTTGCAACATATGAAGCAATACCCATCTACTGTCTAACATAATCAAGGATACACAGTGCTGAAATTTATCATGGGGAAAGCTAAACTGAGGGGGTTGTTTGTCTTGGTTACCTACCAGCTTCTATCAAGTTTATGCTACATGCTTAATTTTTGTCCTGGCCTCTTTTCCTACAAGGGAATTGAGTTGCTTGCACGATGATTCAGCAGAAATAATTGCAGACGTGGTGGTGTGTTTTTTTTTTTTTTGCTCCTGGGCCATCTGCCTGCCGATTGCTCATCTGCAGACAGGAGGAGGGAAGGTAAGATTGCTCCTTTCTAATGCCAGTCTGCCAGTCTGTACCTTCGCAAGCAGTCTGTGAGGGTGGTGGTTCCTGACACGTGGCTCTCTCCGTTCACCACACTGCCATCGCTGCCTGGACTCAGAGGCCAAAACGGGGTGGAGGAACCGGGTAAGTCCAGGCTGATGTCCCAGAAGGGGTCTATCGTGGTGGACACACCGCTAGGGAGAGGGGAAAAAAAACAACAGTTCAGCCATGGGATTATGTAAAGCGAAAGTTTGGACATAAGTGATTGTGGGGTCCTTGGTACTTTCATGAGCTTAGTGTTTTCTTGCAGATGATTCATTACCCAACTAGGTAACAACTTCAGCGCTAGAAGGTAGTGCGGATTGCAGAATGGAGAAAGGAGGAGGAGGAGGAAGACGACAACTGTGGTGTCCTTGGTGCTCTCTGAGTTTGGTTGTTTTCTTGCAGATGTTTCATTACCCAAGTAGGGAACATCATCCATGCAATGATGATGAAAGCCTACTCCCTTTCAGCACTGATGAGGTTACCTAGTTAGGTAGTGAAAAGTCTGCAAGAGAACAACCAAAACTAAGGACCCCACAGTCTTCCTCCTCTTTTGCTCCTCTCCCCCCCCCCACCCATTTCCTTCCAGTGCTGATGAAATTACCTAGTTGGGTCATGAAACATCTGCAAGAAAACCACCAAGCTCAGCAAGCACCAAGGACCCCATAGGTCAACCCTATGTTACAAACATTCTCTTCTATCAGTAACAATCATTTTACCTGTTAAAATTGAGAGGACAAAGAGAATAAATATTAAGGGGGTATCCCTGCAAATCAAGAGATCCAGAAAATGGTGTGATATTACTTTACAAAATAGTAGGTTCACAAGGGTAAACGCTGAGAGGAAAAACATTCTGGCAACCTTTACATCAGAGGTCTTCAAATTTGGCAGCTTTAAGACGTGTGGACTTCAACTCCCAGAATTCTCCAGCTAGCTATGCTATGCTATGCTGGCTGGAGGATTCTGGGAGTTGAGGTCCACAAGTCTTAAAGCTGCCAAGTTTGAAGACTTCTGCTTTACATGTCCAAAATGAATGTGCAGAAGTGGAAGAAAAATTGGCATTTCACCTCTAGGGGGTGCTCGCAAAACAGATTGCCAACAAAGAACATTTTAAATTTCTTTAATGGGGACCTTAAAAATACGGAACAAGAGCAGGATGTTAGGGAATGGACGAAATATCAGCTAATGAAGTTAATGAAAAGTCCGTATAATTTAACAGTGCAAAATTGTTTTGTGTTCTGGCAGCTCAGGTCTCCCTTTTAAAAAAAGCATATTGGCTGCCCACTTGCTTTATAATCAAGCCAAGGCTGATTTTAAGCTCCTGGTGATGTTTATTTACATATGGCTGAAAAAAAGATTGCCATCACGACTTCACAAGAATGCAAGCAGGTTTAAGAGCAGTAGGTTAGCTATTACGCAATTAACTCTTTTCTTTATTTCATTCAGGTTCTCACTGAAGTTTCCTGCCTAGGCTCGCTCTCTATGTACAACAAGAAGATATCGCCATTTTATTCTCAAGGGGTTGCCCGTTTTTTAAAAGACTTGCTCATCATACTCACTGGCAGACCTGACAAGTGACATCAGACTGTAGTCCACCTGTGAAGATTTGGTCTATGATACAGTTACAGTGGTTGGGATTGCTGGCTTTCTTCCCATTATCGTCACCTGAAGAAAAAGGAAATAAGCAGACTTTGTTTTCAAGCCTTCTGAATATTCGCATGCAGCCGGGCAGAGAACTACGCTCTTTACATACTAAACATACATTTACAATCATTCGTTTAGTGACCATTCAGAGTTACAATAGCAATAGCCCTTAGACTTATATACCGCTTTACAGCCCTCTCTAAGCGGTTTACAGAGTCAGCATCTTGCCCCCAACAATCATCTTCTTTTAACGGCCACATAATCCCTTGCAGGGTGGAGTCTAGGCAACTGAAGGGAGCTAGCGGAGTGTTTTAATGGCCAGATGCCCTTCCTGTCGCTAATGCGGAATTTTGTTCAGCAGATAAATTCTCAGTGTGCCCAGAGAGAGAAATTATCTGCCTCTACCTAGGATCGAACTCACAGCCTCCCGATTGTGAGGCCAGAGCTCTACCTCTAGGCCTCCGCACCATTCCTTGCCCCCTCAACAATCTGGGTCCTCAATGATACTGAAAAGAAGGGACTTATGACTGTTTCTGAACAACCACTGTTCAAAATTTGGACACTTGGCAAGTGGCGTGTATTTATAACAATTGCAGAGTCCTGCGGGTCATCTGGTCAGCTTTTGTGACCCTCTGACAAGCAAAGACAACAGGGAAGTCAGAGTCCCTTTACATCTGTGCTACTTAACTTAACAACTGTAGTGTTTCTGTGGCAAGAAAGGTCATAAAATTGGGTGCAGCTCATTTAACAACTGCCTTGCTTAGCAGTGGAAATTCTGGTCCCCATTGCGGTCGTAAGCCAAGGACTGCCTGTAGACCTTAAGACTTACTTTTTGTGGTACATCTACAAAAATAATGTTCCAAAAGTAAGGAAGTGCATCAGGAACGACAGCTATGAAAAACCCTACTTCTATTTTATTGCTTCAAGTTGTGCTCGGTTGACCGAACCAAGAAAATAGAGAACTTGATCCAAAATTAGGTATGAGAAACTTCGTGTCCTAGAGATCGTAATATATTATTATTAAGTGGAAAATTGGCTGGTTTTGCCCTGCCCCAAGGACACCTTCCAGAAGAGGTAGCGCTGCTATGGCAGAAAGCGGCAATCATGATTTAACTGCACTTCGAGGGGTTGAGTAATACATGTAAGTCTTTCCAAGTAAAAATGATTCTTGCTGTTAAGAAAATTACACATGTCATTATTCACACTATCTAGCAAAATCACTACCACTCAAGAAATGTAGGAAAGGCAGCATTTGCAAATGTTGAGCATTTGACACACAATGTAACTATTCCAATGTGACTGAAAAGATGGACTAAATTTATATATTTTTGAAAACGTTTATTCTATACTTCACTTTCTTAACCTTGACTAGGAGCACATTCGCCCACCCACAAATCCCAGGGAAAGGAATGGAAGCCTAAAATCTTGCCAATGTCAATATGGCATGAGTCTGACTTGGCGTTTTGAGATTAAATATGGCACTACCTTATTTAGAGCAACTATCTATCAGTTGGGATTTAAACTTTCTGGCCAAGTAAAAGATACATTATTAAATCACTACTGACAAAAAAAACCAACACAGTCTTTCCTGTTTCTTTTATGAAGTCATGAAAAGTTACATTGCTGTGTCATTTTTGGAGAAAGATACATACCTAAAGGAAAATAAAGAATCTTTTTTTAAAAAAGGACAAAGGTTTAACCCTTGCCTGTAAAAAGCATTTCTTTCTTTTATTTTTTGTCATCTGCTCACAAAAACTAACAAACGGGTTTTTTTCTTCGCATTTTCACTGGGCTGCAGGTAACATCCCTGCTGGATACTCTTAATAGACCATCATTTGCACCCACAGGAGAGTAAGGCTGCTCCCTCTTCAATTACGCAAGTCAATTAGGTTCAATGAGGAGGTGGGGGTCTCTAAAGACTGATCTGTAAGCTTGTTCACAGCAACACAGGGAGGTATGACAAACTCACGGGGCTTCCCGTGACATCTGGCAAAATGAAATTACCACCTCCTCGCACCTGTCAATATGTAACACATCAGCAACAGAAAAAAAAAAAAAAAAAGCATAATTGGGCTGAAAAAGAATTCCCAGGGATTGAGCAGTTGCTTCTGGGAAGGGATAAATGCTAGTTCAGAGGAGTTTACACCACGGTATACCTGTTCTCGTTTAGGATATTCAAAGAGGTTTACTTGGGAGTTACAAAAGTCGTACAGGTAGTCCTCAACACACGACCACAATTGAGCCTAAAATTTCTGTTGCTAAGCAAGACAGTTGGTTCAGTGAGTTTTGCCCCATTTTACCAACTTTTTAACCACACAGTTGTGAAGTGAACCTGGCTTCCTCATTGATTTTGCTCATCAGAAAGTTGCAAAAAGGGGATCATATAACCCCGAGACGACACGGCAACCGTCATAAATGTGAGTTAGTTGCCAACTGGCTGAATCTTGATTACGTGGAGGGGCTGCCACAGTCATAAGTGTGGAAAAATGGTCATACGTCACTTTTTTCAGTGGTGTGGTAACGGTGAACGATCACTAAATGTTGTAAGTCGAGGACTATCTGTATTTAGACTTACTCCTCCTTTCTCATGTTGAAACAGACGAAATCTAACGCAACTCGAAATCTGAGGATTTTCTTCAGCAATGAGTGAAGGTAGTAAGAAAGCCGCAATGAAAACGAGTAAGAAGAGAGGCGGTTGACTCTAGCCAATTTATGAAAGACCAAAGCAGAAACTTCTTCTGATATCCTAGAGCAGTGTTTCTCAACCTTGGTCACCTGAAGATGCATGGACTACAACTCCCAGAATCCCCCAGCCAGTGCTGCTTCTGGGAGTTGTAGTCCACACATCTTCAGGTGACCAAGGTTGAGAAATACTGTCCTAGAGCTAAATACAGGTAGTCACTTAGGGACCGTTCAAAGTCACCAAAAAAGTGACTCGTGACCGTTTTCCACATTATGACGGTTACATGGTCACGTGATTTACATTCGGATGCTTGGCAAGAGGAACCAGCCTCACCTTTGCAGTGTCGATGTAGCACATCCAAGGCAGCAATGAGGAACTCGTGGGCGTCCTGCTGCTCGTACCCTGCTAAATGCCGTGCGTGTGTCCATACCAGGTGCAATAACCTATATGGAATGTGAGGAGATCGGTGCCCAGAGTAGAACTGGAGGGGAGGGGAGGGGGGGCGGAATCAGAGGGGAGGACGGGAAAGAAAACAAAAGGTTCGGGGATTTATTTATTTTTCTCCTTTCTCCAAAGCAGCAAATACATAAAAAAACTCTTCGTGGAAAGATTAGAATTATTCCCTAAATATTTTTTTTTCTATCCTGATTTTGTTACTTTTATAACTAACTTAAATATTGTACACCTTCTTCCTCCTGTTTTCTTCCCACAACAACAACCCTGTGAGGTGGGTTGGACTGAGAGTGATGGCACCTTGCAAATGGGAGCATATGGAAGAGGAAATGAAGGAAGCCTAAAATATTAAGGAGAGCGATCTCTCTGGTTGCCTCTTACATACTGCAAAGATGAAAGTGTGACCTTCTCAACAATGACACAAAGGGGCAACTTACCTCCTGAAAAAGCGTAGACATTTCACAGACCAGACACGAGCTGGGGCTTTGCATTTCACATTTGTGTCTGTCGGAGAGGAAGAAATCTCGCAGCAGTGGAGTGTGAGTAAGTGCTTGGACAATACAGTTCATAAAACATGTGTTCCCAAGATTAATTAGCCCCCGTAGACCTGTATAAAAAGGAGACAAAAAGAGGACAAGCGAACTGTGGTTCAGTTTCACACAACTGGAAGTCAGCTCAGCTGAAACTTTCAACCACTGCAAAACCAATTTCAAATCGTCATTATTATTTCTTGTTCTGTATTTTGTTCATCTCCTTCCACTTTAGCTTTTAAATATTATAATAACCAAATGGCTTGAATACATCTGGTGACGTGATTCCCCCCCCCCCCAAAAATGTGGGCATCTCATGTGTTACAAGAATTTACTTTCACTGCTGAGCAAAAGCACCTAGGGCTCACTGTAGCATGTTTAAAACTAGAGCTTCTTAAATCTTTATCACTATGAGGTAGTGAAGGCTTGAGCCCTCTAAAAATGGCACTCCATATTTGAATACTAGAAGGAAAATCAAAGCATGTACTGTGGGCCTCAATTCTTGGTCTCTAGCCACTGTTCAACCACAATTCCCATCACAATAACCACATCTTAGTAGGAAACTATAGCAGTTACAAGCTATCATTTGGATCTTAGGTTTTTTTTCCCTCCCCCGTTAAGTAATACAGAAAAGAATGAAAACCACACAACAGCAACAAAACTGAAAACAGCCTTCAGTGTATTTTCATCCACGATCCCTACCAGCAGCACCAATGCTGCTAGGAGTTTCTGGGAATTGGAACCCCACATATGTAGAAAGCATCAAGGTTGGTGAAGGGTGCTTTTAAAGCATTGACCGGAGGAACAAAATATAAATTCACACGTTTTTTCTGGGAATGAAAGTAAAGAGACTTCGACTTAAATCAGGAAGGTAGCAAAATATTTGGACTTTATTACAGCTGAAATTCTCTCCTTAAACATGAAACAGAAAACACTAATCAGGGTATTAGTGGACGTAGATGACCAGCTTGAAGATTGGCAAATTCTTACCTCTCCAAAGCAATAGAACTAAAATTCTGAGATGGCTCATAATATTAAATGGCCTTGTATATGCAGAAATATTTCTGAACAGCCTTTCATCTTCCTTTCCCAAGCAGGTATGTGTTTCTGTTGCTAGGATACTGCAGACTACGAACAGTGAATCACTATACTGGACAACCTATTAAGTATTGATATGGAAGCCGTCCTAAAATCACTGGCATTAACACAACGCTATCATCTTATCAGCCCAACAAGCTATTTCTTATTTTCAACAAGAAATTGCTTTGCTTAACTTTTATCTAAGTATTTAATCCTTATTACAAACTGCAGTGTAAATATTGAGAATGCCTTTTAGCTCATGAATGGAATCCATCATATTTAGAAAGTGTGCAGCATTAGACATAGTATGTTGTGAATTTGCTGGCTAATTGTACAGAGGCAGAAATCAAGAAACCGTGTGTTATAAGCAAAAAGTAATGCTATCTCTTTATTAACCAGCCCAAATTCCCAAACAAGAAGCAATTCAAAATACGTTATACAAGACAAGACGCAAGTTCATCACTTAATACACTCTGCTTATTGACTGTAACTCTGGAAAATAGATTTGAATAAAGGAACAAGGACAAGGCTTATTTATTTCTTTTAACAGCACAGGTACGACCACAATTCAGGGTTCTATGTTTGGACTGCAGTGTGAATTGTAGACAAGTGCACATAAAAAGAAACAAATAGCCTTGCCACAAACGAGGCTGTTGTAACCGCAACTCAGGCATAACTACTATAGTTTTAGAATCAATGATTTTGGTGACGAGTCTTTCTAATGATGGGAAACGGCGGAAGAAACAACAAAAGACAACAGAAGTAAGATAAGGTTTAATATTAAGGTTAAGCGGCAGACTACGTCAAATGATTTCTGATTTAAGAAATAGAGATGAGATAGAGAAGAAAATATAAGATAATAGAGAAGAAGGACAACTGCATTTTTAGCCTTGCTTCTTGACTGCAAGTATGTTTTAAAAAAACTAAAGAAGTAGTGAAATATACATTACAAATTAAATACAAGAGGGTTGAATGAAAAATAATCCATCCAGTTCTGTAAATGGCCAACAGATGGCAGTACTGATATCTCCAAAGCTCTGGTATGTTTTTTTAGCATCTCTTCTTTCACTTCAATGGGTGGGAATTACGGTATGTTACATGCAGTGACTGAATTTTTGACTGACAGAGGAGTCCCTCCAATTGAAATTCACCATCCTTTCAAGTGCAGGTTTGGGATGACGGTAAGAGCATCAATGTGAATACTATGCATCCCTGGGCCAAAAATATAAAAGACGATGAACCAGATAGAGCTGGTTTGTAGGTTCAAGAACAAAGTGTGTGACATCAACCAACTGGTTTCCCAGGAGTAAAGTTGATGGACTGATTAAGAACATTTGGTGGATCATCCGAAGAGAAACTGCTGTCAGACACGGCATTTCACAGGAACACGGGGTGGGTGGGATGGGGTGCGGGGCTTTTTACATTATTGATGTTCTCCAATCTTGGAAGGTTTGTGGAAGAGGGCTTCCTTGCATGCTAATGGCAGAGGTGAAAACTTCAAGAGTTGAAGTTGGCCAGCAATTATTGTCATGCTATAGGAAAGAAGCTGAGGAATTTCTTCAGCGTGCGTGATAGCCAACTAAACATAGGATCATTGTTGTAAGTCAGAATTGAAGAATTGTTCCATGGAGTAGCATCCACAAAGCTTCACCTGCAAAAAACAAAAAAAATGCAAAGTCCAGGCTTCGGTAGGAAAACTCATTGGTTATAATTCTTGGGGACGTAGATGATGCTATTCAGATGGATTTCCTTGAACCCGGACTCACTATCAACACACGAGTGCCACACTGTAACATCCAAACCTTGAACACAATGATTAGACGGACTGTGGAAGCGTAAGAAGGAAATTCTGCTGCAACACTGCAACATTAGACTGACTCATACCTCGTCAGTTATCCAAGAGACAATTGTGAAATTGGATCTCATAATCTTCTCCCAAATATTATATAGGCTCGAATTTGGCATCATGTAACTTCTATTAATATAAGTGAAGAGAAGGAGCAGGGGAGATGATAGCAGTCTTCCAATATTTAAGGAGCTGCCACAGAGAGGAGGGGGGTCAAGCTATTTTCCAAAGCCCCTGAAGGCCAGACAAGGAACAATGGATGGAAACTGATCAAGGAGAGATTCAACCTAGAAATAAGGAGAAATTTTCTGACAGTGAGAACCATCAACCAACGGAACAAAAGCTGCCTTTGGAAGTTGTGGGAGCTTCATCACTGGAGGCTTTCAAGAAGAGACTGGACTGCCATCTGTCACAAATGATGTAGGGTCTCCTGCTTGGGCAGGGGGTTGGACTAGATGACCTACAAGGTCCCTTCCAACTCTTGTTATTCTGAGACATTATTCTGAGATCTTTCTCCCCAAAGTGAAGGAATACCACGGTAAGCACCTCAAATGATGAGGTGGGGGGAAAAAAAGTATGGATCTGACTGAAGAGACAAACTGTGGAGTGAGTTTGTGGTGATTTTAAGAAATCTGCCCGTCATTGGTAGACATGCATAGCGAATAGTGGTAGACAATTATGTACAAGTAATGAAAGAATTAGTTTCAGTCATTATTTCCCCGTTTCATTTATTCAACTATCCATATTTAAAGTAAAGTTATGCGGGGGGCATTACTTTTCATTCAATGTGCTTATATTAAGGTGCCCCCAGGATTTGCTGGGATCAATACATTTATAAAATAATGATCACCAAACTGTCTTCTCCTTGAGCTAAACATCACCAGTTCCATAAGCATTTCTTCAGAATTTAGTCTTTAAGCCAGGGCTCTCCAAACTTGGGAACTTTTAAGACTCGTAGACTTCAACTCCCAGAGTTCCCCAGCCAGAATGGGAGTTGAAGTCCACGAGTCTTAAAAGTTCCCAAGTTTGGAGAGCTCTGCTTGAAGCCCCAAAAGCTATTTCCATACCGGGAAATTCCTACAGCGGAATTAGAAGGAATATCGCAGAGAAGCTCTCTTGACGATGAGATGTAACTTGATTAATAGCAGGTTGGGGACCTCTAAATGTGATGTATAGCAAATGCAGACCTAAAGGGGAAAAAGGGCAACAGTGACTTGCAAATGCAGTGTCATTAAACTTTCTGTAGTCTAACTCGCGCCAAGCTTTCTGCCAGAAATTTTGGAAGTGATTCAACTCTGCAGCCCTGAACAGCCCTGGAGATCAATAAGGAAAGAGTTCTGCAGTAATCTTGCATCAAATTGTCTCCCTTATTTAAAATCAACTTCCTTTGGTACATCCGTACATCCTCGTGTATAAGACCACCCACTGTTTTTACCAATTTATCAAATGGAGTGCAGAAAGAAATATATTACTACTGTTTTTGTCTTACGTAGAAGGTGAAGTAGGAAGGCTAAGAATAATGACAGGTGGCACCACATAGACAACCAAGAATAAACCTGGAAGCTACCAGGACCAATCCTTGTAGGTACTTAGATGCCGGAGCAAATTGGTATTTTCTGACTCCAGGACAGATTGGGACATTTTGGGGAAGAAGGGAAGTTTTCCCAGAACTGCACGGATAAAGCATTGAGTTTTTCTCCAGCAGAGATAATTAAAATAATCCAATCCTTTTCCTTGACAAGTCAGGAATCAGACAGACAAGTGATGATTAAGAACACGGTTGGGCTGAAAACAGTGATCACCGCGAATAGTTTCACTAAGAATGAACAAGAGGGTCAAGGAATTCTCCAGTTATCACCAACTTGTTATTGCTACTAATGGTAATATCAGAACCACAAGTTGCAAAGAAACTTAAAGCTCAAGAAACAAACTCCCTACCCTATCTGTATTTTGAAGATATCCAACTGCCCTGATTAAAAATATTTTGGTAAAGCTGTAAACAAAGAAAGCCTCCTGTCACCAAAGAAGGGCTGCAAGTGACAAATAAGAAGGCAAAAGATACAAAGACCAAAACGGAGAGACGCTTGCTGGAATTAGAGGATGTTTTATCAATATTAGCTGGAATTTCACTTTCAGGGCAGATAGGATATGCAAAAGAAGACATAACAGAATGAAAGTCAGATGCTCTTAATTCAGACATTAAAGCAAAAGAGAAGAGTTAATGTCTTGTAGGCAGAAAATATTCCAAGAGAGCTGTTGTGATGTCAGGAGGTTTTAGAAATGTGATAAATAAATAAACAAACCAGCCAAGGAGATGCAGTTTCAATTTCCTATTTTTAGGTGAAACGGAGTCAACTGAGCATTCAGCTAGAAATGAGAATATACATAGATCGCCATCCCATTCATAGAAACATTTTGCTTAGCAGAAAACCCTATTTGCTTAAGGTATACTTTTCCAGTTTGAACAGTTTTAGTAAGAAATGTTTAAATCCCTTTTTAAAATTGTCAATTTTAACCTCAGTTATCACCCACACCCACAGAACTCTTACTGCAGTATAGAAGTATTCAATTACTCTTTGAAGATTGGGGTGTTTCCTCTGGATGGCGTGGAAATTAGAAGTTTTCTGAATGGCAAAATAAAGAGATAATATATAGATGTATTTCGTGTTGCACATATTTTTTGTACCAGAATGAAGATTTTATAAAGAAGAGATTTTATATTAACTCGATTGGAGTTCTGAAGCCAGAATTAAATTTGTGCAGATGGCATCGTTAGAAAATGAGACTCACTCCTACTAAACTGACGAAATACAGTTCATGCATAAATTCTTTTCTCCTTCATCCCAGTAACTCACCATATGTTGCTTATATATTCTTACCACTATTCACAACAGGGTCCATGTTTCAAAAAATGGGAAGAAAAGAACACTGTCAGCTACCGATAGCTTTTACAAGCCAACCCTACGTATTATATATTACTATATACGAAAGCATGTCAAACAGACGCTGTGCAATTCTTACATTTCTGGTGGTCCTAAAACCAGGTATTTAGTTGCTATACTCCCTCACCATCTAGATATGTTTACATTTCTTTAGCTGTAACCAGTGGTGGTATTCAGCTGGTTCTATCCGGTTCGAGAGAGGCTCCGCCCACCCGCCCGGATGTAATCATGTCCCGTTTTTGACACTCTGCGCATGCGCAGAGGTGGGCTCCCATTTGCGAACCGGTAACGAAGGTAAGTGAATACCACCCCTGGTTGTAACTTAAGGTATTTATTGCAATTTTGTCTTAATGTCCTAAGGAGATTTGCAGTCTGAAAGACAATTTTGCTGTCTATGTCCAGCAACTTTTTTAAGCTAATTTGATAAAATTAAGCAGGCCATGTTCTAATTCTCTTCCAGAAGCCCAGCAATCATGAATATTGGTACCCTGTAACAGTTCCTTGGGCACTGGGGTAAGAAACAAACAGAAAATGTGTTTTGGTTCACATTTGAAACAAAGAATGTACGCCCAGAATATTCTATCAGGGTGTTTCAAGTAGGCTGTTGCAACAAACGAACAAACCAAAAAAATCCAAAGCCATTAAAATATTCCATCAGTACAAAACTAAAAACATATATATATATAAATCAATAGGAATTTTATACAAATCCTTTACTCCTTTACTTTTTATTCAGGGGCCACAAATGTAGACAGGATGATAGTTCATGCCAATCTCTACCAGCTAGCCAACTCCCAGATGGATTGGCAAAGGGCAAAAAATTTTAAAAAATGAAAATAAACATTAAATCCTACTCAATTTTTACAGACAAGTAACACCGATCCCAATACATGCAGCAGCTCTCATTCTTTAACTAGCTATTAGTTAACAGCTATCATCTTAAATATTCTAACACAGCTGGAAAAGCACACTCTTGTTTTCACTACCATGATATGGAGGTTCCTTAAATGTTTTCAAATATTTACAAAGCCGGTTGCAAAAAAGAAAAGAAAAGAAAGGGACTAATGCTGTTTAGCTGCATGGAAGAGCATTCATTAACATTACAATAATAAAACAAAGCAAAAAATCACCCACTCTTACTGTTTTGCCAGCTTCTGCTACCAATGCCAGTGCTTAAATAAATGCAATCGCAGCTCACGATGCAAACAAATCAAATATATTTGGGGTTTTGAGTTTCTTAAATATTACCAGGAACTCGTCTTATCTACAACCACACAAATGCAGCATCATTAGTGGCCTTCGTTCATAAACTTGAAGTAAAGTTTAATTTCATGAATTATGAAAAATAGGCAAGTCATACGTGAATAATTTTTGCAAAGTGCTAATGGGAAGCAATCGCTGTGGTCATCTGGAGTCCCCAAGAAAGGGTTTAGTCATGTCTATATTGTGTTTCCCACAAGAGAGATCCTTTTGCTGAGTCATGCAAAGCATCTGGTGGAGACTCTGTCATACACTGTATGGCACAGAATAGCAGGAAACCAACAGATCACATATGTTAGCTTGCCATATCCATTTTAACCCTGGTCGTTTTCAATGGAGTGGAGATCTGTGGCTTGCAAATTATCTTTTGCCAGGCTGCCCAATTTAGGGATGAGTCAGACTACAATTCCCACAATCCAAGGCTTATAGAAGTTCAATGCATCTGGAAAGCAGCACTTTGAAAAGGGTTAGACTGCTACATGGAAGGCCATCATCATGAGAAGTTAGTTTACAAAAAAGTTGCTTTTTTTAAAAAATGTGCATTAATCATTAGGCTGGCAGGTTTGCATACAGCTGTTGAATCTGATTTCCTGCCACTGACTCTCTCAGCTATTAGACTGTACAGCGTGTTCAGTAGTGGCGAAGAAAAATCAGGGTGGAGTAGAGAAATGCATGCAATTTACTCTTTAAATAAAACAGTTTTCTAAAGCTGATGTTCTTGGCGGGAAAGGAAAACCGAGCCCCTATGAATTGGTCAGAGCCAAGACACCTCAAATAGAAATGTGTAGTGAATCCTTATTTGAGATGCAAGACGTTCCCGTTATCTGAATTCAACTAACTGGTGACTCATTAAGAAGCATAATCAAAAGCTGCGGCAGTGCAGTTAAGTTCATCTTTGAAGTTTGTCTCCAGATAACTGAAGACATGCACATATGCTTCTCTGACTCATACATATCGCGTAGAAGAGATTTCAATGGTTTAGTGAAAATTTCTGCCTCAAAGAGCTGGGTTTTAAACTACTGATCCTATAGGACTGCTAAGATTTTTTAGCAATGATTTTCTTCAGAGGAACCTTCTAGACAGCAATTCTGGAATGCATGAGCAAGCCTAACTATCACTATGACATCTAATAGGATCAGGTCCTATTAAGAGTTATATACCTATTTATTTATAAACAGTCACACTAAGAAACTGAATAGGATCCCTAAGAAGAAACTCCAGGTAGTCCTCAACTTACGAACATAATTGAGGCCAAAATTTCTGTTGTTAAGCGAGAAACTTGTTAAGTGAGTTTTGCCCCATTTTACGACTTTTCTTGCCATAGCTGTTGTTAAGTGAATCACTGCAGTTGATAAGTTAGTAACTCGTCAGTTGTTAAATGAACCTGGCTTCCCCATTGACTGTGCTTGTGAGGAGGTCACAAAAGGGGATCATGTGACCTTGGGACACAGCAACGGTCATAAGCATGAAACAGTTGCTAAGCATCTGAATTTTGATCACATGATCATGGGGGTGCTGCAAAGATCGTAACTCTGAAAAACCGTCATAAATCCCTGTTTTCAGTGCTGTTGTAACTTTGAACGGTCACTAAACAAACTGCTGTAAGTCGAGGACTATCTGTATTGTAAGGCAATATGTCTACGCAGGCATGTTCTTTTGTTCTTTGTTTCCCTGTTTATTATGCAAGACTTGTTAGATCAGGTTAAATACTCCCAAAATAAATGAAACCAAAAAGTTTCTTAATTTCTTTACATTATAAGAGCAGTCCCTGAAAGAATTGCTTAGTAGATATGGATTAAGATTAGGTGACTTGATTTAAACCAGTCATGCAGTATAGGAAACCCAGAAAAATGAAGTAGATCAATTTAAGAACAGCACCTACATTATAGTTTTTCTGTCAGAATTTATTCAGCAAGTGAGTGTTAAACTCAATGGTTTTATTCCCTGTGTTGGTGAAAAATAAACACAAAAACCAAGATAGAACAACAGAAAAGGGATGAGTTTTTATTTTTAGGACCCCGTCCGTTAAGGAGGGAATATGAATCCTTGGGGAAAAAAGAAGCAGCACTCATTCAGAAGGCAACAAATGCTTATGTTAACTTGGCATCCTTTCCTGAAGCCTATTATCCAAGTTCTGATTTATCATTTCATCCTGTAAATAGAAATCGGCAAGCAGCATCACTAAGGCACATGATCACCCCAGACCTATGAATGCAATTTAAGAAAACTGCCTCCCGATCACCAGATTAGATGCAGCCTGCTGGGCAGCAAATCTGGGAGTTTTCGTTTGATCGAAAAGTCGATGTCGTCCATAGATTTCTAGGAGCCAACAAACCTCTGAGAATTCGGAAGCAGCTGTGCGATTCTTCTCTCACAGATGGCTGGTACAATTGAGCCTCCTGGAGCAGCCAGATTTCAGAAAAGCATTCTGGCAGTTTCTACACATGCCTTTTGGGGAGCGTGCAGAAGGAGGGTAGAAAGGAAGGGGGGAAAAAATACAGAGCAAAGCTTCACATTTTCTCATGACTTATGTGAATCAAGTACCAGAAGGAAAGGCCCCGGGTATTAGAATTGAAAACACAATTATAAGTGAAAGGACAAACCACAGTCTAAAACCAAGGTCATGATTCTGCATTTTTCAAATTGGCAGGGGGGGGGGAGGCACTGAAAAAGAGAAAGAGTTTAGATTTTTGTGACTTACATGTGTATAAAATACTGAAAGTTATTCTTTCATCGGTCCGTTCTATTGAGACGTTAGAAAGAAGGGGGTTAATTCAGGAGGGAGTTTAAATAGGAATGGTAGAACTGGATTCACACACAAATATTTTAAATATTTTAAATGGATGGGTTTCTGGTACTATTGTTAATAATTTAGATAGGGGATTCTGATTGTTTCCATACAAGCCAATTACGCTGGGAGCAATTTACTTGCAGAGATTTTTTTTTTTTACCATATTGATCTCAGTAAACTGAAAACAAGACAGTTAATTGGCATTAAATTAGAAAGAGGTTTGTTTAGCAAGAACTCTATCCATTTTTCACTAATGGAGAGGCTATATGTTTCATTTAGCTTCTGCCTCATATAGACAGAATACCACTTCTGAATTACAGTATGTTCATTATAATTAACAGAAATCCATTTTCAACCATGGGCTTTTAAAGATCACTACATTTTGACCAAAACTATAATAAAGCCTACTCTTGCTTTCTCAAGTTTAAAGTAAGCCAGTGCTGATTTTTTTTTTGGCCAAGCTCACCAACCAGCTAGTCTAAAAGTAGTCATTAAAGTATTCATTCATGCAATTTTCAACATCCTCCCATCACCTCTGTCCTTGTGCTCAGACACTCATGCTTCAGTTTACATAATATTGAAGGATCAAGCAATGTTTCTGGATGTTGCCTAGAGAACCAGAAGTAATGTCTTAATTACTTTTCAGCCTACAAAACCTTCTTGGTGCCACTTTTAGACTGAAGAACTATTACAATATTTATTCCACTCATGTTTTCCTACCCCAGGTCATGCTGCCAAATGTCACACAGCTGCAAAAGACACCTGCCACTGTTCTGTTTCTATTGTCAGAGGCATCTCTTCCATTCCTCCTTTTATTTCCTCCTCCATTTCTCTTTTTTTTTTTAAAAAAAAAAAAGAGGTCGTTCTTCTCCTTTTATTTATTTTATTTTTTTGGCAACATAACAAATGAGAATCCCAGGTGGCTTTAACTAATTACCCCTGTACTTTGGAAGCCTAATTCTGCCTATTGTGAAAACATTAGTCTTCGGCCACAAAGTAACTTCATATGCTAATCAGAAGCAGACTGTTCTCTAGCTAATACCTCAAGGCTGCTCAGGAAGACTGTTCTTACAGAGGGAAAAAAAAGAGGGGAAGGGTAACAAAATACAAGCTGTGCAAGGAAAGAGAAAAAAACACACACATATACACAACACCATGCTTAAATCCCTGGTATCTGAAATTAATCTGATGTGCTCATTTACATCACATGAATAAGATACAGCACAATAGGAAGAATGAACTGGCTTTTTTTTCCCCCCTTTTAATTAGAAAGCATTCAAAATTAATCTACTTAAAACATTATCAGGCTTCTGATTTCGAATAAGGTTTATATGATACAGCAGAACAGAAATGTCCTGAATTAGAAGCCAGAAGTTATTCAGAGTGTTATATGCAGAATCTATTTCCCATTTGTCTAGTTCATTGCATAAAATTCTTACCAAAGAAATACCTCTCTCTCTCTCTCTTTTCACATCAATCTCTCATCACTCTTTTCAATTAAAATGCTCTTGGCCAAAGCTTATTTTTTTATAAGGAAATTGTACCAGACTCCTGGTATTTGTATTGCTAGTTTCCCATTTCCACAAATCTGATCTGAAGGTTTGTCAGAACAGCACATATTCCAAGAGATCACACCACAAATCTTCCTGAATATATAACAAAGTTGTTTGAATGTTCGTAATAATTTCTCGAGGGAAGAGGGACCTTTTTCACAGCCACTGTACACTGGAACAGTATGTTCCTGTCTGCCGTGATCCCGAAATCCCTCTGCTGATTAGGAAGTTAAATCAGCCCCTTGATTATGTGTGAAAGTAACGTTTTTGCCCCAATGTGCATCACTTTAAACTTACTTACATTGAACTGCATTTGCCATTTTGCTGCCCATTCACCCAGTTTGGGGAGATTCTTGTGAAGCTCTTCAAAATCCGATTTAAGTTTTCACTATCCTGAAAAAGTTGGGGTTATCAACAAACTTTGCCAACTTTCTATTCACTCCTAATGTCAGACCATTTAAGTATAAGCTGACCGTCTAGAAAACCCCATGTCCTGCTTAATTCTGCTTTGACATCTATGCATTCCTGTTCTGCCTCCTGAGCCTTACTCACAGGGTAAATAGCCTAGGTACAAGTGCTACCTTTACTTAAGACGGGATTAGAAATTTGGCTGAAATATTTCCGTACAGGTAATCCTCAATTTACAACCACAACTGAACCCAAAATTTCTATGGCTTAGTGAGACAGTTGCTAAGTGAGTTTTGCTCCAGTTTATGACCTTCCTTCCCACATCTGTAAGGGAATCATGGAAGCTCTTAAATGAGTAACACCAGGGGTGAAATGCTTCCGGTTCAGACTGGATCGCCCAATCTGGTGGAGGCGGGTGATTTGGAGAACCGGTAGCAAAAATCCCTGCATCCCCCCCCAAAGCCCAGCTGAGCCGCGCGATCATCAGAGGCTTTTTTTTTTACTTTTAAAAGCATTTTTTCTACAACCTCTTCAGCTGAAAAAATGCTTTTAAAAGTAAAAAAAAAAAGCCTCTGATGATCGTGCAGCTCAACTGGGATCTTCAAAGGCTTCTAAAAGAAAAAAAACCCTTTTTTTTCTTTTAAATGCCTCTGATGATCTAAGCTGAGTTGCCTGATCATCAGAGGCATATAAAAGAAAAAAAGCCTCTGCCGATCAGGCAACTCAGCTGGGATCATCAGAGCCTTTTGAAAACATTTTTTTACAACTTCTTCGCTGAAGAGGTTGTAGAAAAAATGATTTTAAAAGTTAAAAAAAAATGGCCACACCCACCCAGCCACATTACCCCCCCCAAGCCACGCCCACAGAACCGGTAGTAACAAATTTTAGATTTCACCACTAACACGGTTGTTAAGTGAATCCGGCTTCCGTGTTGACTTTGCTTGTCAGAAGCTCGCAAAAGGGGATTGAGTGACCCTAGGACACAGCAGCTGTCATAAATATGAATCAGTTGCCAAGTGCCCAAATTTTGATCATGTGGCCATGGGGATACTGCAACAACCATAAGTCACTTTTCAGTGCCCTTGTAACTTTGAATGGTCACTATATGAACTGCTATAAGTAGAGGACTACCTGTATGTCTAACCATGTAATCATTTTTCAAAAAAAAATATAGGTATATACAATCTACTTGATCTTTCATGCCTACGGACCCCAGACAAACAAACTACTTCTAGAGACTCTCAAACAACTCTAAAGGATTAATGATAAAGGCTTACATTTATTATTATTAAATATCTGTATTGCTGGAAAATATTCAACCAATTTTAAAGGAAACCCAGTTACCATATTTTTCGGAGTATAAGAGGCACCAACCTTTTTTGGGGAGGAAAAGAAGAAAAAGAAAACTGCCTCTGCCTCCCAGCAATTTTGCTTCCTTGCAGCAAACAGCCTGCTTTACTTTCATTTTCATTTTCAGCATAGCTTGATTAGCACAAGGAAAAAAAAAATCTGCTCCAGCAATTTATCTCCTTGCAACAAGCAGCAGAGCCCTGCACAAAACAGCTGAGAGCAAAACAGCTGAGAGTCAGGAAGCCAATCCAATCAACTTGTACTAATTAGGCTGTGCTGAAGCTGAAATGGGCTGTTTCTTCTTGCTGATTGCTGCAAGGAGGTAAATTCCTGGGAGGCAGAGGCCAAAGGGTGGGAGCCAGTGGGTGGGTGGGGCTACATTCAGTGTATAAGACGCACCTAAATTTTTACCCCCTTTTAGGGGGGAAAAGGTGCATTTTATACTTTGAAAAATATGGTAGTTCTAAGGATGTTGATGGAGCTAGATTGCTGATGTGTATTCCTGAATGAATTCGGTAACACAGATACCTATGGGAAAAAATAAGCAGTTTTTAGGGGTAGATAAGCCACCTGAAATGGGGTATCCTGGACAGTTTAATTGCTCACAGAGGACAGTGAAAATATAAGCAATTCACCTGAGTATGGTTGCTTGATTCCTAATATATAAAAATTCCTGCAAACCATATTCACTGATAAAACCCCAAGGTTTCATTCAAATAAAATGTATGACATAAAGATAATACAAATGATTAAATATTTTACATGCAGAAAAATGAAGAATTGTTATTTCTCTTATCCTTTTCATTCTGGATTCCTCACCTCAGCACACCTTCCTGAGTGTAGGGATTTCTATTTTAAGGAAAGCTAGAAACCTTTCAACGAAAGTCAAAACAGCCAGCAGAACAAGCAAGCAAAGTGGTTCCATTGTTCAGTGATCCTACTCAGACTTTCAATTCATCAAAATGCAATCTTGTCCAGTGCTATTGACTTGACACATAGCTGGACTTTCTTTACAATAGTGGAACATTCTGTGGAAAACTCTGTCCTAAGTTTCCTAGTGGCATGTGAAATGAATTATTTACACCAAGTTTTCATCATTTTCAGCATACAGACATGGCTTCATAAGCCACTTTCCCAAGACCTTGAGTTTAACATTTGTCTTCAAAACCGAGGTCTACCCAACTCCAAGGCTGTAGTGCTTTTACGGTATTTGGATTCCAAAAGTTGCAAAAACGTGAGAAAAAAATGGAATGTATACCTTACTTACTGTAGTTTGAAAGCGTATAACGCCAACAACAGTTACACCCAAGAAGAGTTAAGACCCACCCTGCCCACAAGGGATTTATGCAGAAAAATAGGAACAGCAACGCAAGAAAGAAATTGGATGAAATATAAGGGAGGGAAGGGAAGGGAAGGGAAGGGGAGGGGAGGGGAGGGGAGGGGAGGGGAGGGGAGGGGGGAAGGAAGGAAGGAAGGAAGGAAGGAAGGAAGGAAGGAAGGAAGGAAGGAAGGAAGGAAGGAAGGACTTTGCCCTTTTTTCAGTTTTTTCTTTGGGAAAGAATACATTGATAAAGTAACAACAAAGCATCTGAGCAACAAAAACATGTCAGACCAAATAAAAGATGAAAGAACAAAAGATAAATCATTTGGAAAGAGTAGAAGAGGATCATAAAATAGGAGAGAGAAAAGAAGACAAATAGGTAAGTATCACCAAAGGGATAAGTAAAAAAGACAAAATTGGGTCCCTTCAAAGTATTAACAATATCCAAGCCCCCAACTTTGAAGACTTCATAAGGAGATTGACTATATCAATATTTTGATATAGGGAAGTCAAAGTGCAATACATGGGAAATCAAAACATAAAAGACTAATAAAGCATGAATATTAATTCTTGCTTAATGACCCTAATTGGGACTAGCGGTTCTGCCACTAAGTTGCAAATACCATGGTGAGGACTAGGGTTTCTGGCAGGAAAGAGATAGGACTACTCAGTTTCATACCTTGGGCCTGTGTTTGCCTCCTAACTGTTCCCCCTTGCTTTAGAAAGCTGTTGTGTCTGGGCCTGTTTACTCTCTTGTATACATCAAAAGCGATGCAATGCAATGCGCCACAAGAGAGAGAACCTCTTGCTTCCCCGCCCCTCTGTAGAGTGGAGAGATTGGAGAGAAAGCGGTTTCAAGAGAGTACTGCAAGCTTGTATAGTATACCCGTGGCTCTCAACCCTGGGCCGCCAGTATGATCACATTGCTTTTGATGAACAGAAGAGCAAACAGCTTACTCTCTTGTAATCCCTTTCTTTCAACTCTTTCTTGCTCTGCAAAGGGCAAAAGAAAGGAAGAAACACATCAGACACAGACCAAGGCGCATTGTATTGTAATGGCAATCGCGTGACTTGAGGGACGCTGCAAAGGTCATACGTGGTCTGTAAAGTTAATTTTTTAGCAGCACGGTCACTGAACGAATAGTTGGTAAGCGAGGACTACCTGTAATTCTGCAGATGATTGTAGAATTTAGTGAGGAATGCAATTCTCTCCCTTACCTATGGTACAGTTTGTGGTTATTTTTCGTCGCTTGGGGTTATGTCGAAGCAGCTCTAACTCTCGTTTGGTTGGCTCCCAAGTTGAATACTTCTCTCCAATACCTGGATAATGAAAAGAAATATAGGACTGTATTTCAGAAGACTGCTTGTAGCTATAAGGGTACTTTGGAATGCAAACTGCACCATTCATTAAATAGTTTTCCTTATATATTTCCTCTACAGTTCTGAGCTTCTAAATATGTTCTCACAAATGTGTGTTAAAAACATACAAGACTTATTGCTTGTGGCAATTTAACCATGTTTAAAGCAACAGTTTCCTCTCCTTTTCTTATTCCTAGCAGTGGATCAAAATACTTTTAAATTAAAAACACAGTAGCAGGTTGCCCTTCATATAGGTTGTTCATTTGAGTTAAGACAGCTATGCTGTCAGCGAAACCACCCCTGAAGCATGACCTTTGTGTAGAGATGTTTTAAAAATAAGATGACAACAGCAAAAATAAATAATCCAATTCATTAGGCAGCTATGTGCTATTGTGAAAAGCTGATGTATAGAACCAATACAAGGTGGGTGATATTTCAAACCGTTTCCTTAGTATGTAAAAACTAATATCCCCCTCAGTCTGTCTCTGCAATCTGGACCATAAATTATGTAGGCTGAGAGCCGAGAAACTTTGCAATTAATTCTGTAAGGCTGCTGAAGCTTATCTGCCTGAAAGAATAGCTCCTGAGTCTGGCAAGTCTCTTCTTAAGAGTGAACAGCTTCAAAGGAGAATATGAAAGGAAAGGTAGCTATTCTACTGGGCAATTACTGTACGTAGCCACTGAGTATAAGCAGCTCTTTGGATCCTGGTTGTAAGTTTTAGTTAACAACATATTGCTGAAAAACAGATGATCGTTATCTGTCTATGAGAATATGTGTGTATATCTACATGTATGCAGGTATGTGTGTGGCATGCACACTCTGGATATGAATTTGCTTCGAAGAGATACCAATTTGAAGAAAGGGGAGCAATGGGTCATCTTGGTGGCTTTCTGAGTCTAATTATTATAATGAGAGATGTTAGTAAAACAGATTAATAAAATGATACCTGTTGGGCATTTAAATTTTCAATTTGATACACCAACAATGCAATTGTATATATGACTATGCAAATTAGAGATACATTATCTTATAAATAAATGATAAAATATTCTACAATCTCATCCACACCCCAAAAAAGAGGAGGGATTACTCTTTGCCTCAAATAACAAGAATTTCCTGTGCTTTTCTATTACTACTAAGATAATATTCTAACCACCAAAAGGAAAATATACTTTACAGGAAATAAAGCTAAAGTAGATTTCCATGAAACACTGGATGGAATAACTATAAACAAATACAATATGAAGTCTTCATTTGCAAAGATGAATGAGGCACTGTTACCACGACAGATAAAAAGTCTCAGCTAGGGACTTCAGCAAAGCTTTTCAAAAATTGAACTTTCACAAGAAACCCATCAGCTCTTTCAAAGGACCAGTACGTTAACTTTTTGAAATCTTATAGAACTAGAATGCAGAAAAAACTGGCACGAAGGGAAGGACTTAGCACAAATCAACCAGAGGGGTGGATTAAAGGAGATCTCGAGAATTATATCCACTCTGCACAGTAAGCGTGTATTAGACATGGCATATCAAGATGAATTTGCATACATATTTGTTTGGATTAGTGCTAATGGCAGAAACAAGATTCTGTAAGTAAGGAGCAAACAATAAAGACACATCGTTAAATACATGGACAAATATTTACAGGACAAAGACTTACATAATTATCAACTATTTATTTTAATGAGGAAGAAAAAGGTCTCATTTAACTTTTTAGATATATGTCACCTCTAACAGTTAAAACAGCCCTCCCAGCCATCAAAAGGGCTGCAAGTTGAAAAGGCTTCCTGTAAAATGCCTTGTTTTACTAGAGAAACAAATACAGCAAATTGAGGGTTCACTCTCAAGTATTGGAGGTATCACTGCCAATTTTCAACAAAAGAGCTGTTTTGCTTCTGAAATAATAAGCACAACTTGGCATTGATAAGGGGTTACTTGACTGTCATGTAGAGGAAGTTTAACGATACTTTGCCAAGTATTTTGTGACATTATTTTCTTGTTCCAAGAAAATATGTTAGAATTATCCACTATCCCTCCCTCTCTTCCTTTGATTGAGCTACTTTAAAAATAAGATTTAAAATGCCAGTTGAGAATGATGAACAATGCAATGGTAACGTGCATGTCTATTTTTAACAGCCACCTAAAAATGGTGCAATTCCTTCTAGATAGACAGGATATATATCTTTTTTAAATCTTTAATTGCTGTGAAGGGGGAATATTTTGGAGCAGCAACTCAGCTACAGGAAGGTCCAGCAGAATGTATTATTTCCTGGATCACGAAATACATTTTTTACAATAGGAAAACACTGCAAATTCTGTCTCTTGCTGAAAAATGGCGGGTGATCAGTAAAGGGACGCTTGCTAGTGAAACATGTCGCCAGCTCACACTTCTTACCTGTCATTGTACACTGGTAGTGAGAAATCATTGTTGGGGTGAAGGCTAAAAAAGAAAAGAATTAGGGAAAGAAAACTGAATAATAAAACAAATGTGTGTACATATATTTGTGTGTTAATATCTACATATATACATACTGTATGTGCAAACAAAGTGACATTTTTGTTAAGCTGGCACAGTAACTGCCTAGGGAAAGCGTGGCATTTTGTATGAAGAATATAAATTTTTGTCTACTATGTTCCAAAAAGATCTGAATACTCTGCTTTATCGTTAACTCTGTACAATCACAAGGGAAAAAAGTATTTTACTGAAATATTCTTCCTAAATTTAGTTTGGCTATGCTTTCGTGATGTGTTCAGTTTAACTACTGAAGAGAAATAATCTCTACATCTCTCTCTCCCCCAAAACTTCTGTTTTAAGTTTTCTTATTTTTCTTTTACAAGAATAAAAGGGCTAGGTACAACTTGAAATGAAAACTTCTTTCAAGCAGATACTTAAAGAAAACCAAACCTTGTAGTTTCCAAGCTTTCCGCTGTTCTTCTTTGGCAATTTGTTCCATATCTTTGTCATATATGTAATCTTGACACATAAAGCAGTATATACCCCCATACAAAAGGTCTATGGCTGCGGAAGAAGGGATGGAGAAAAAGAAACATTTTTTTAAAAAATTAAGAAAATAAAGAATTGTCTATAATTAATCTCTCCTTATTAGCAACTTGGACTACTATCACATGACAAATGTTGACTTTTATATGTCTATTGCCAAGCCTCAGTCAAGCAGCAACATTTAAAAATCTTCCTGATTAAATTATCACAGATTCCAAGGTATGAATCTCCGACACAATCAATGATATGAAAATATTTCTCAGCAGCCGAGGCACAGCTTCACATTCCCTGTGAAAATCGATTCTATGTCACTGTTCTATGTTCATCAGCCTGCAGAGAGTAAGAGTAAGCAAAGAAACTTCTATATAGAATTATTTTGTGCTTGGACATACCTTTTCTGCAAGCCTCAAAAAATTCCATCGTGTTAAGGAGAGATATAAATTGTGGATTGTACTGTTTCTAAGCAATATGAGAGAGCTAAATCTCAAATTTCTAAAAGCGAATTTTAAATCAAGAATTATCTGATAGCCCTGAATGGTACACATGCTAGATCTACAAAGCCATACAATTTTAGGTATAGATCAAGGCTAGTTATAAGCTTCAAAACATGTTGCCTATGTATTCTTATAATCAATGGACCTCCAATTTGACAATGAGCTATGTATCTTTTAATACAAAGAAAACTGAAATCTATTTTCACTAGGAAAAGCCTTCTAAAGGTTACTAAATTTTAAAATAAGATTAAAAAACCTCTTTAAAATGAGGATATATCTATTTTCCTTGTTTAACTATTGAGTTACATGTGATTAGAAGATTAGATTAATTAAGACATACAACTCTGATCTTGTAACATTTCCATATTCTAATTTAACGAAGTCTGATGGCTCTACTAAATCATATCAAACTAAGAACAAAGATTTCAAAACTCTTAGGTTAAATTTCTGCTTAATACTGTTCTATCACAATTTACAAATAAATGTTTTATTCCATTGCTGAAATTGAAATAATTAGCTCCACTAGATTAAACTGGAAATCCAAATATTAGATAAGGGGATATTTATAAAAGTAGTTCCCATCATTAATTGGCAGATTTACTAATGGATCTGGAAGAGGGTCAGGGACACCCATGTCCCATAGCATCTTAAAATGGATTTGTGAAGACTTGTTATTTGAAAAGGCAGTTCACCCAATAACTGGGCTTCAATACTAGGTTTAGCTTTAAAGCAGACTGATTTTTTTTAAAAAAAATACAATTTTTGTGTGTACCAAGTTGGAATTGCTTTTGCTTACAAAATAACTTATGCACACTAGAGTTAACAGGTAAAGCTATTTAATAACATAAAAGATGAATGAGAAGGTTTGTTTATCTTAATTTCATACACATACATTCCTTTCTCTTCATATAACGAGAAGTTGGGAATAATTTTTAAAATGAAAAACATCAGTTTTAACTATAGCATAGAATGCAATTCTTGCTTATATAACCCATCCACGTTAACTGTTGCTATAGCAATATAATGGGTGGATGAATGTCAAGAGCCTTACAATATGATTATCTGAATGTTATACCCTAAAATAAAGCTTCAGTGTTGTTAAAAATGGACAATTTCTTATAGATCTTAAAGTATGTTCTACTCTGCAATTTGGCTACAAATCAAAGTAATTTTGCAATAATATTTAAAAGTAAATAAACAAAAAACAGCAGTGTCAGTTATCCCAAAACTCTCTTGTATAAAAATGGTGTAACTGACATTTGAAAATCGAGTGCAAAAAAAAAAAAAATCTTCATGAAGATTTTGATAAAAATATGAAAATGGCAGAATAACAGGTTCTTATTACACATCCACCATCAAATCACATAATTCCTGTTCACTGACAAGTTTTCCTTTTTGTATTTATGTACTTTTATGTCTTTATATTTGTATAAAGGCCTTATACAAATCATCTAGGATAATCAACCTAATTTGCATCAAAAGGAATGTTTTAGCAGTGATTAAACTATTTTATTAATTCACATCCTGGAAGCAATCATTGAGATGGCTTCTTATGGTAGACTACACATAACAGATCCATCACTGAGGAGTCTGCTTATGCTCTTTCCATTCCAATTTGGGCTCACTTATCCAGCCTTCTATTTGCCAGGAATGAGAATACCCAAAACTCAGTTCCTTAACCAGAAAGATTTACAGTTTACACTCTAAAATCATCTGGATGCTGGAATGCAGATTCTAAAAAGTCTATTTTGAGACAGATTTTGCAAGACTGAGTTATCTACGTATATATATTATACGTATATATACGTAGCTAATATATTAAACAAATTGAGGGGTTTTTAACAGAGAAAATAATGGTGGATTCCTGCACTAGTATGCCTACAGGTGGCACGCACTTAACAACAATTCGTTCAGTGATTATTCAAAGTTATGACGGCGCTGAATAAACAGTTAAGAAATTGTAGCTATTTCACAACTGTCCCCCTTGGGTAGAGACTGGAATCTTAATTTCCCACATCCAAATTTAGCATCCTTGTCTTTGCACCTGTTCAAAACAGGTAAAGAGATTTTGACTTGGGTTCATTTGCTACCAGATGGTTACGAGATTGTAAGAGAAGCTAATGTCTGAAATATGGGTAAAGTTCCTTCAGGGTTCAAGATTCTTACTATTGGCAAGTTTATGGCCTGCTGAAATATATGGAAACTACCTGGCCTGCTTTTCCAAAAGAGCAATAAAGGTGTGATAACAGTTTAGGAGCTCAATTTTCTTCTCCTTTTTGGCTAGGTAAACCGCTGAAGAAGACAAACTTGTTTTTGACATTGCCTTGAGAATTGCACCATAAATAATATCTTCCTTAATTCAAGGGATAATGGAGCAAGGGCTACCACAGCCAGAAAAACTGAGCTTTTAACCAAAGTTCATCTCCAGCTACCACAGAGATCAGGAGATGTAGAGTATTTACTGCAAGGTTCAATACCAGCCAAACTAACCATGTGGAAAAAGAAAGAACACAATTCTGAATATAAAAATGTGAGCCCAATGCTTATGATCTATGAAAGAAGGTTGTCAGTGACAAGCCCTTTAAAACAAGGTGGCAAATCCCTCAAATGTTCATTCCTTCCTTCTTGGACCTCTGGGTGCAAAACGTGCAAATACTTCATTTTGCAAATATACATATAACTGCTTTTGCTAATGATGTGCATTTGGGTCTCTGGAGTTTGAATTTCTCTTTGTCTCCATGGAGACTGCTGTTAGCTAAGCAGAGTCACTAAGAACTTCAAAGAAGAAATTTCGTTCATTCTGGTATGTGCCCAGTTGAGAATGAACTGGAAGCAGAGCTGAGCAATAGTGATTTTGTATTTGGGGCCTGACGTCCTGCAACCACTGCTGTCAGAGTGTACGGGTAGTCCTCAACTTACGACCATGACAGAGCCCAAAATTTCTATGGCTAAGTGAGACATTTATTAAATGAATTCTGTCTCATTTTACAACCTAACTTGCCACCATGGTGATTAAGTGAATCGCTGCAGTTGTTAAATTAGTAACATTGTTGTTAAGTGAATCTGGCTTCCTCATTGACTTTGCTTGTCAGAAGGGGATCACATGACCCTGGGATACTGCAACAGTCATAAATATAAAATCAGTTGCCAATTGTCTGAATTTTCATCACGTGACCACAGAGAAGCTGCAAAGGTCATGTGAAAAATGGGTCATAAGCCACTTTTTACAGTGCGATTGTAATTTTGGACAGTCACTAAGCGGACTGTTGTAAGTCAAGGACTACCTGTAACTGACTGGAGCCAAAGGGCAGCGGTGGTGGTAACAGCAACAGCCACATCACAGTAAGTAGATATGGTGGCTTCCACTGCAAACATTACTGGGTTTACTCTTCAATACAGAATGCAAGTATTTGAACCTAAGGATGAACAATTCAGGCTTCTTGGCTTCTAAGAGTTTCCAGATTGGTATCAAAAATAAAAGGAATTATATAAAATTGTTTAAACAGTAGGGCATTTACATAGACATGGATAAGAAGATGACATACTGTTGGCTGAATCCTATCAGGCTGAGCATCTGCCAATCCAGGAAGATGAGGCTAACAAAGTAAATACACAACAGTAAAAAGAAACCTACAAGGAGGTTCTACAGCTAAATGTCTATTTCAGTCAAAATACAGCAATTATAAAATATGTAAATCATAGATGGGCTAAAGAAAACCTTGAGGGAAAGCTCTGAAGTGAACTCGATAAAAAATGCGTATCTTTACAAATAAATGAAATTTTGGACGTTAAAAAATCTGAAACTAGCTAAGGTTTCTATATGCTACAGGCCACTTGACTTCAGACAAAAAAAATTGCATCATTTAATAAATATGGAAATCCCATTCAAATCAAGAGTTGTGTTTCGTTTCCCTATTTTCTGTTAAAATGATGAATCCCCAGGAATTGCAACATTTTCTGAAATTTCAGATTTTATAACAGTAGAGAATATAAAAATGAGAAACTATGTAACTTTTATTTCCACTAGCCTGCTCTTTGGTTATTTATACATATTTAGCTTCAATTAATCATGGCCATAATTACAGGGTAACTTCGATATTAATTTTTTCTTTAAAAACCCTCCTGCGTGGATTATATGGAATATTCCCCTTAGCCAGAAGAAACAACCTGTCTGAATTTATTCGATCTACCTGCAGAATTTTCCATATTGTAAAGCTCATGCCTTCATAAACAAATAATTTTAATGCAAGAATCCAGGATAATTACTTACCTAAGTTGTGTCGCTTTGCCTTTGCGTGCTCGTGAATATGTTTCTTTGTAAAACAGCCAAAGAAGACACAGTACAGGCAAGAATGAAGTCTGTTCAGATGGGCACCGCACATATGACAGATGCACGACTTTGCCTAAAATATAAACAAGATGTTTATTAAAAGCAGCAAACATTGCATCATTTTTTCAATCTACAACCGGGCTTTAATTCGAACGCTAAGCTTAGATATTATTTCTATTTTTTAATACTAAAACAAAACCAGACGGGATTGTGAATTCAATTCCATTCGAAAAATGTTGGGTCAAGAACTTGGTATGTTTAGGTAGGGAGAAGGGCTGTCCCTCAACTGCCATACAGTCTTTTGTATCCTGACTGTCTGCTATGACATAGCTATTTTGTAGTCCTTCTGCTTCCAGTGCCACCATTTATTTGGGGGGGGGGGAAGGGGGACAACGCAATGGCAGCCTTCCTCTTAATGCTGGTTTGTGAGAGAGATAAGGCAACTCATATCCTGAGCATTTATTTACTAATAAACTGAGGATGATGATGATAAAGAAAAAAATCTGCAGTATCACATTCTAGCTTTGACTTATGTGGCCCAAAGAAAAACAACTCCCACTCCCTTTTTCAGGCGCTTCAAGCAAAAGTAGAAAGTACTGTACAAAACCTTTTAAAAAAAATATAAGGGAAAGTAAAACTTCCTTTTAACTTAATGCAGCCATAGGCATGCACAACCACACATATAGACGGATGAAGTAGGGATAACAGCTTGAAGATCATAAACAGTGTCTTAAACATCAATGCCCCCTAAAATTCCAGAAGCAGAGATTCCCAATAGGTGGGAACAAGGATAAGAGAGCATAACGTGAAAGAAAAATTATATTAATAATAAATAAAACTATAATAAACTATAGTAAAACGGTATTCCCCGAAAATAAGACCCTGTCTAATATTTTTTTGAACCCTGAAATAAGCACTTGGCCTTATTGCGATGCGCTCAAAAGCCTCATTGGGCTTATTATCAGGGGATGTCTTATTTTGGGGGGGAACAGGGTATTAGCTGCAACTCTTCTTCTAGGGAATAATTTACCTTCAAATCAGATTAGTTTCCATCCTATTGCTTTTTTTCCTTCTTCCTTTCAATTATGTCCAATTCTCAGAAAGCGCGAGAGAAAGTGACTGGCCCAAGATCAGTTTGGCCCAGCTGGATATGCGCCTAAGACAGGACTAGAATTCCCACCCTTCCAGTTCCTAAACTGATGCCTTAACCACTACACCAAACTAGGAAGCCGATAAAAACTTGGCCTTTAAACAAAAACCCTGAGAGAGGGATTTGGCATTTACTATTCATCAGCTGCCAGAGTTTTATTTGTAATTGTACTTGCTATTGTAAGTTGTGTTTCTTTTTTGTGATATTGTTTTGTTGTTTTAATCTTCTTACCGAAAGAAAGGAATGTAAGCCACTCGGAGTCCCTCTGGACTGGAGCAGCATATAAGCCACAGTAAATTAAAAAGCTTATTGAAAATATCAGGACTTTACCATCCTAATATTGTTATTAAGTCGCAATTTTATACAAAAAGATAATTAGATAAATGTTTGTGATAAGTTCTTATAAAATGTTACCTAGGAGTTTTAAAATGTAGAACAGTTTCCATTTCTGAAATTTAGCAGTGCCTCTTCTCACAAAACTATGGTTTTATAGGAAATGTTTTTAGCCTGCAGTGCAGCACTAAATTGAGAACATTCCTCTTAGTAAATACCAACACTGTTCAGTGGTTTAACCCACTCACATGAAGGAATATACTTATGAAGGCTGCTTTGGAGGCGTCTATGTACAGTACCATCATTAGTTGTCTTACTATAATAAGAAATCAGTCACTGTCTCAAATATCACTACCACAACTTGGTGTCCACAAGGTAAGTTAGAACCACAAGTTCCAGAATTTCTAGGCACAAAATTCTGAGAGTTATATTCTCAATTTATCAGGAGGATACCTATTTGGAGAAAAGGGTGCTACATCATTCTACTGGGAAGCCTTAAATTATGATCACATAAACTAGGGGTAGGGAGCTGTAGATGCATATGAATTCAGCAGTTCACTTAACGAGAAATTATATCAACATCTTTGTTCTGTACAAAACAGAAATGAGAAATAGATGAGCCTAGGCACTTATCTGAAAATCTGCTTTATTTGCCAAGATTCAAGATTATCTTAAAAGCGTTTTGATTCATACTGAATTTCAGTTCTACTGCAGTAAGCTATAGTAGAAATACAACATTGTGTATTATAAAAGCAACAATGATACAAAAAAAAAAAAAAAGCCAGAGTTCACAATTCCTAGCACTTATTCCTAAAATATCTTATCAATTAAAATTTAGACAAAGAATTTGGGGAGGAAAGTGAAGACACTTTTGTTTTATATACTCACTTTCATTATCACATACATACCAGATTTGCCCCAGAGAATCAAGCAATACAGATAAAGCCTCAACTTACAACAGTTCAATTAGTGACCGTTCAAAGTTACAACGGCACTGAAAAAAGTGACTTACGGTCATTGTTCACACTTACGACTGTTACAGCATTCCCATGGTGCCGTGATCCAAATTCAGACGCTTGGCAACTGACTTGTATTTATGACGGTCCCAGTGTTCTGGGGTCACGTGATCTTTTGTGACCTTCTGACGAGCAAAGTCAATGGGGAAGCCAGATTCACTTAACAACCATGTTATACTAACTTAACAACTGTGGTGATTCATTTAACAACTGTGGCAAGAAAGGCCGTAAAATGGGGGGGGGAGAGAGAATCACTTTACAGCTGTCTTGCTTAGCAACAGAAATGTTGGGCTCAATTGTGGTTGTAAGTCGAGGACTACCTCTATCTATAATAGGAGGTTACATTACACTTCCCAATTTTTTTCTCAATGGTGAAAAAAATGACCCATTAGCCACACCCAATTGCAGGAGGAGCCCCAGCTAAGACACGTTAGGCTGGGCATGATGTACTAACATGGCTGCAGATTTAAATAAGGCTGAAAAGGCTGCCTTGCCTGCCTGTTATTTTTGAAAGGATATGCTCTGCAAACCACGAGGCAGAAAAAGAGTTCGGGCTGCAGGTCCTGCTGCTTTCAGAACCATGTTTAATGTACACATATTGTAGGCTGACTTTATCCTGCAATGCATCACTGCAGTAGCCAATTTTCATATGGGGAGACGATGACTTGCAATAGCCAGTGGTATGTTCTAAAACAGATTATAAAAATTGATGACTTCATCATTTCTCTGTGTCAGCAAGTCATGACAGTGTTTTAAAATATTCTATTAACCCCAACCCTAACACTATTAAGGAATGTACCAATAGCATCCTCACATACACATGACTTGATTAGTAACGCAGCAGACAAAGTAAGCAGCCTTACTTACCTAACCACTGAGCGGGATGTTCACTTAATGCTGCCCATATTGCTAAAATGTTATTTACAAGATAAGATCACACTGCAGGAAAATAGTACTTTTCCTAGGATTTGGGGAGGGGTGGAACAGAAAGCTATGCTTTTAGGAGCCTGCCTATTACTTCAGGTTGCATCCTATCACTTAAATGAAATGTAGATCAAACCTTTAGAAATTTACTGCATGTTTTTCAAGCAAGCGAGCAAACTCTTCAACTCTGATTCATTTAAACACTGCAAACTCTCTGCAGGAAATGTAAATTTAATTAGCCCACATCAAAGTCAGTGCAGTGCTACTAGTGAAAATGATAACTGGAATGCAGAACTGATATGAAATGATTTACTTGGGTAGCCCAAAAGAGCAAAAGAAAAAAAGAAAAAAGGTTACTTCATATTAGAAATTTATTTTTTTTTAAAAAAAAGGAAGCATGCATTTACATTGGATTAAGGCTTATTGGAGGCTTTCTACTGCATCATGCTGCCCTCAATTACTTGAATTATCCCATTCTGACAACCTATAAAACTAACTTTAAAAACACAAAAAGGAAACAGCAATAAATCCAAAATCTCAGTTCTTAAAACTCCGTGAGGCAAGCTTCCACTCGTTGTTTTATTACAGACTTGGGCAACATGTAACCCTACAAACGATTAGGTTCATGCATTAAGGAACTGCTTTTCAATAATATAGCAGCACAGTCATGATATATGGTATGGATGAGTGATGTTGATCTATCAGGTTGTTATCTCTGGATAAGAGATATATGCTACAGGAAATAAGATCCAACCACTGCAATTGACATAATGAAGATTAAATATGTTATACTGTACTTAGCATTATAGCGGCATTAGTTCAAATTCTGTCTTCTTTTTAACATTACTAAATATTATAATTCGTGTGAAAGAAGGAATTAAAAAGAGCCATTGGTTACCAGTTTGAACTTTTACTACAATGGACACACACACAAACACAACTGGACTTAGCTATACTACATAGAGCTTCTCTGTACATAGGGTGTAAACAATTGCTACAAGTCTGTCAGCTCTACAATATGTTCATATAATTACAAATGATGTAACAAACTGTAATGAAACGTGAAGTAGTAATTCTAAAGCTTATTCTTAAGGATTTATATTTAGCCTCCTCAAACTCTCTAGAGCTGTGACTTTGATAACTACTGTATGTCCTCTGACAAAACTTTAAAAATTTCTAATGTAAATGGGCATTTAGGAAACCAGCTACAATACTTTGCGTTCATTAGCAACACAAAGGGGGGAAAAACCTGAGGTAGTACTATTTTAGGCACATCCACTCAGACTGTTCTGCATCTAAGGATGGCCAATTTCTATATTTTCAGAATGAAGTCAGTAACATGTAACAGTAGTTCTGGAGCACATAAATTTCACCCCTGCCAGCCCAGATCCCAATGCATCAAGCCTACAGGAGAAAGATAAAGTGTGAGAATAGGATACAAAAGTACCTCTTTGAAAATTACTTCTTTCTTCTTAAGCTGACTACAGAAAAATGTTGTGTCAGAGGAAGTAGAACATCAGATAGGACCATTCTGCCAGCATTAACTAGCCCCCATACCTTGAATTTGTTACCTTGTTTGTGTTTTTGGGTTCCAAGTGGTTTGCTGGGTTCAGGAAAAAGTTTTAAAGCAGGAATGGACCTCCTGCTGGGTGGCTAAGCATTATTTTTAATATTTTGGGGAGGTTGAGTACTGTCCATGGGTTGAGCCACATTATATTTATGAGCAGGGTTCAGTTTTGGGAAGTTTGAGATTAACTAGGACACACTTATTCTAGAAGTTAAAATGCATAAATCTCCCAATTCAAGATAACAACAAAGTCTATTGTCAGTTTTCAGGTAAGAATGAACTTTATCTACTCCGACAGAATAATTTTAAATGTTTACAGAGTTGGTAAATACATGTTTTAAATTAAAGAACATCCAACTTTACTTCTTAGTTGCTGTTATGTGATATTGTATAATGCTTTCTCTGATTGGAAACAATTAAAATCAATTTAAGAGCTAATCAGGAAGTTATTTAAGTAATTGTTTAGTCAACCAATGCCCATTTGTTGGATGAAAAAGCAAAACAGCAGAAAAGGACTGGTTTTCGCTCAATTACATTGTGGGAATAGTGGTAACATACTTGTCTTTCATCTTGAATTTTGTATAGACCAGAAACTTTTAAGGAAAGATGAAAACTGGGGATTATGACATCTGGTCCATAGCAACTTCCATAACATTACTACAAATAAACAATCAATTCCTTTTAACAGGAATAATGATCCAGAGGAAAAAATATTAATAAACAAGATACAAAGATGTCAGTCTCCCTGGTATGCAAAAGTCCCACAAAGACGTACTCTTAATTGCAGAGTTGAACATGTAGGCAAGTGAAGAAAACCATCATTTATATACAGATATTTAAAAGCACATTACAAGTAAACAAGACATGGAACAGATGATCAAGACTCAAATAGGAATCTTGTACATTAAAGCAATCTGCTCAACAAAATGTTTTAAATAAGTTAGATGTATGAATGCTCTCTCCTACTTTAAAAGAAGACACTGTGGAAGACATCAATACTCATGTCTTACATCTCAAAAAAAAACACCCTAATATAAATAACAATTATGCTATTTATTTATTTATTTATTTTATTTTAATTTGATTTATATGCCGCCCTTCTCCGAAGACTCACGGTGGCTTACAATGTGCTCAGCAATAGCCTTCATCCTTTTGTATATTTATACAAAGTCAGCTTATTGCCCCCACAAACTGGGTCCTCATTTCACCTACCTTAGAAAGGATGGAAGGCTGAGTCAACCTTGAGCCTTGGCGAGATTCGAACCCTGCAGTAATTGCAGGCAGCTGGTCTTAATAAGCTTAATAACAGGGTGCCTTAAACCCCTGTACTACCAAGGCTCACTGGTGTATCTATGGGTGTATCTAATGTCCTAAACAGTGATAGTACACCATTTAATGCAGATCATATCCTTCACATGCTAGGTGGGGAAATTTTTTTCCTTCTTTCACAATGGTCAGGTATCTCACCAAATAATAGTCTGTCAAATAGGAGGTTGCCTTTATCCTCATCCTACACCTACTATATCTGATGGACTGTATCTATCAACTCTATCTAATAGAAACATTCAGAACCCAGAGAACATAAAGGATAAGGATAAGGATAATTTTATTTCTATACCGCTCCCCTCCCGAAGGACTCGGGGCGGTGTACAGCCAGGTAAAAACACAATACAAATATCACAATAAAGACAAACTCCCCCAAAATAACTACCTCACAGAAAAATAGTCACTGAAAGACCTTACTCTCTCAATTCAAGACAAAAAAAGAAACACAAATTCTGAAAGCTATAGGCCCGTGATGGCAAATCTATGGCATGTGTGCCAGAGGCGGCACACAGAGCCCTCTCTGTGGGCACGCGCGCCACTGCTAGCTGCTCTTCCGGGTTGTCGTGCGTATGCGCACCGGTCAGCTGGTCTGGTGAGCATGCGCACTGGCCAGCTCCTTTCTTCCGGGTTCCATCACACGCATGAGCACCAGCCAGCTGATCTTTGTGCAAAGATCAGCTGTCCAGCGCACATGTGTGCAACACGCATGCACATTGGCCAGCTGCTCTCTTCTGGGTTCTGAAGTGGTGCTGAAAAGGTTAGCCGTCACTGCTATAGACAAATAGGTTAATTTTTAGTGTAGCTTGTACAGTTACTAATTAATTCCATTTGTATTACTTTTCTAATCACACAAGTATTAATACTTAACAACTTCTTAGGCCACACTTCCGTTCCAGTAAATTCATAACCTAATGGCTGCTATCATTTTACTACAGACACAACTTTTTCTTATTTACTTTCTCTTACAAGTGGAGTAACTCCCATCTTTGCCTCCAGTTGTTAAAATGTTTTATAATTGAACAATGCGGGCAGATTCAGAGTTATGCCCCAAACCTATTACCTACAACAAAGCACACAGTTGAGTTACAAAAGGAATACATGCGTTTTCTCAACTGTCACACAAAGAAAACCAAGAAGACAAATTGGGCTCAGTCCTTTCATTTCAATGAGTAGGAATTAAAAATGACAAGAATGAAAATGTTCCCTTATCTCCTTTAACCAAATTAATCTGATTATACATAACAGTGAAAATCGTTTATTAGCAAGTGAAAAGAAGTAGCTGCAAAACTAAGCAGAGGGCTAGAAATGTATATGAGAAAAAAAACAAAGATGTGCATATAGAAAGAACAGAGCTGCACTGATGCAAAAAAAAAAAAGGAATTATCTTGGGCAAGAACAAGTAAACATAACAAAGTTAAAGATGAGCTATTGCTCTAATAGTTTCTGTAATGTAAAAAAAAAACCCCTTCTAATTCTAATGTCTAGAATACATATGAATGAAGCCACTCATTTGCCTGCACTATGGCTGCTACCTTCTTTAAACAATTCTGAGGCAAAATTATATAAATAAAAGAATAAACATTGTCATTTAAAATCCTAGGCTGTCAGTAAAGAACAGACATAACACAATTCTCAGTTCACAATTCTGCTACGGTTTAAAGTCTCCTTAAACTTTTAAACATGTTCATAATTCATCCAGTCATCCTATGGTATTTTCATACCTGATGATGAACACTACGGTACTCAGGTTAACATTACCAGTACCTTCCAATACATCAATAGAATTTAATAACAGTTTTCTCATATACATGATGAAAACAGTAAATGTGAAGCAGCAGTTAACAAATTCTGCTTGATTCACCATGTGAGGAGCAACCTACCACTGGTAAAGTACAGATATGCTATTAACTGAATTCTGGAATAATTATTATATAAAAAAGAAAAGAACAATATAGCAGCACTTTGAATTTTTTTCTACCTATCCCAAAAATTATGCCAAAAATCCATAGAATCCAACCTATGCTGAAGTACAAAGAAATCATATAAATTTTATCTCTCTTTGGGTTCCAAACTTAGGGTGTCAGCTCTAGATACTAATCTGGACATCCCTACATGGCAATGAAGCTAGAGCTAAAATAAAATGAATATTTTACATGAAGAGAGTGCTGGAATACAAAAGGCTGTTACAATTGATTGCTTGTTTAGAATTTGCCTGAGATTACCAGCTATTTCCACTACTTAAAAAGGTCAGTGTATATAATTTTTTAAAGACAACAACAATGTGGCAAACTTATAATAATAGTACGCAATCAATTCTGTCTCATAGAGGGCAACCACTTAAATTTATGCATTTTAAATAGTTGCTTATTTGGATTGTATTTTTAACTATGGCCTCAGTTGTGGTAGAAGTAACCTACATGAATATACAACTATTCCCAATTCATACCAGAAGCAGACTTCCAAACCTATCAAAATAATTATTATCCTTAGATGGAATATTGTTGTCAATAAACTAAAATGTTACACTAAGAATATGCAGTACACTAGCTGTTCTAATTGAAACATCTGAGAAAAAAATTCTTTTGAAAAACAGGCCAAGCGTTATTATCTTCTCCTTGGATCAAGCACTGATTTTCTGAAGTACCAATCAGAAGCCTTTTTAGAGACAAACCATAGAGATAACCATGCAATGCATTTGTTCCAGATGTCAACCTCTTACATTTCTTAAAATCTGTGAAATCATGAAATCTTTATCATAGTGCATCGGCTGCCAATTTAAATTTGTAAATGCTTACTAAATATTACCAAGACAGGACAAAATAAGAAGCAAATATTCTGAATATTCTAGTCTGAGGTATATATGTATTCTCAAAATAGATTCTCTGACTCGTCAAAAAAAGATTGCTATTATCCATTCTAAGCACACTGCAGTTGTCATGTAGTGACTTGCACTAACATTGGCGTGAACAAAAAAACCTGAAGTGAAAGGCAACCTTCATTTTCCGTAATATAAAGAAGCAATGGATTAACAACTAAGACAGGCATACTGCATGGGGAAGAGGGAAGAACAATAGAAATAAAAAAGCAACACAATACAGTTAGCAGCCTTTCAAAAAAGGTAAGGCAATAAGCAGTGTAGACAACCAAGTCAGAAATAAAAATTGACCCCTTCTGCCCCCTACAGTTTAGTTGGATGTTTAAGACACAAGACCCAGAAATAAAAATGGGAGGTTAATCCTGAACATCAAATGACACCATTTTTCATTTATTCATTGGATAAGCCATAGTAATTTGCTTTTCTTTGCCAGCACTGGTTTTAGAGTTTTCGCTACTGCATTTTATAAAATCAATACTCCATACAACGGCTGTTCTATCGAATTTCTACATTATCTCCTCTCTCTGGAATTCTCAGTGCCTGAGTAGAGTGCTATCTTCAGCTTTCTTTTCTCTCTTTACCAATGTACCAATTCAGATAAAAGCAATGGAGATCTTTCTGACAAAGCATGGCCAGAAAATTCATATCAAGACATCCAACAACATCCTTCTACAAAGCAATATTAGATTGCAAGCCATCACAGAAGAAAATGCTTGTACGTTTTACTTTTTCATCCCCAGCGCCAGAATAGTGAATGTCAAACTACCCAATTATTTAAAATGCTATAGGGGGGGAAACTAGCTGTTTTAACAGTTTGCACATAAAGACACTTTACTGAAAGGCTTTGACATTTCAGATTGGAAGAAAGGATTTGCATGTACTGAAACCTCTAGTTAAAAAGCACCACATAAAGAAAACTGGACAAAGGCTTACAATACGCATTTGCTATCTGCAAGAAAAGGTGGGTATTTTCTAAAGAGGAATGGAGGCAATTCAAAGTTTTTAAAAATGGAAACCCTGCTCTAACACCCTTCTCTCCTATTTTTCTCCATATGCAGATTTATCTGCTAATTACTAATGGAAACTAAGGTAACCTAAGCAGGGAGCAACTACCAAGGCCTCAATGCTATGATTTTGGCAACATCTGGAGATATGCCTGCCCCACAAATATTTGCCCCATGGGCATCCACAACCACCTACAAACCATTTTCCTGATGTTACTTACCAATGACATCCACGTGCAACCAACAATCCCCTCTAACATTCTACCTGCCCTACATTTCTTTAACTTGGCACACAGGAGCCTTTCATTGCTGCAGCCCTGCCCCTTCAACTCTGACCTTGGCTTGGCTCCTTAAAAAAAAAAAAGGCCTTTAAATCAAATACCAGAACAGGAGCTGCCTTTTGTATCCTGGATGCTCCTTTCCCATATGGACACTTTAGTTGTATTTCCTGTGTTATGTGTTATAGAGAAGGCCGACTCTGCAACCCACCCATTGAATGAAAGAGGAGGGGAGGGGGAGGAATCCCTGCGTTAGGAGAGGCTGTGTTGTTACATGGTCCTTCCTTCCTGGTGCATCTTTTGAGGGCAATCTGTGCTTGCTGAAACAGATCTCCCTTCTGCATTTCCCTTCTGACTTCCTCCAACACCCACGGATCATGTTTCCCGCCACCCACCCACCCACGCTGACCGTGGACGCCCGGCCCTTTCAGAAACATCCCTGCTCGCCTAACAGCAGGAGAGCCGTTTCCACCTATTGTGTGGTGGGCAACTCCGACCGGCTTCCTCCGGGGAAACAGGCAGCTCCAGCCGCGGCCGCTCCCCATAGAAGGGACCAAGGAGCGGCGAGACCCCCCCCCCCACTCTCCGACCGCGCCCCTTCCTCCGCCCGCGCGCTCCTCGCCCACCTACCCACCCACGGGACATTGGGAGGGGGGGGGGAGGGGGTGGCCGAAAGCCCCTTCCCCTTGCAAGGGGGGAGGGGGGAAGAGGAAAGCCCAGCTCTCCTTGGCCGAGCAGACCCCCTCCCCCTTCCAGGACAACCTGGGCAGGCCGGGCGCGCTCTTTGGCCCCGGAGCTCCGGCTCTGCCCTCCCATTTTCCCTCCTCCTCCTCCTCCTCCAGGCGGGCTGTGCAGCCGCCCGATTCCGGGAAAGTCCGCCCGCAGCAGGAGGAGGAGGAGGTGGAAGAGGAGGCTGCTGCCCCGCTTTTCTCCTCCTTGTCCCAAACCATGAGGACTAGAAACACGCCTGGGGTGCTGCTGCTGCTGCTGCTGCAGGGGACCGGTCCCTTTAGGGAGGGGGCGAGGAGGAAGAAGAGGAAGCCAATCCCCTCTTCTTCCTCCTCCTCCTCCTCCCCTAAACCAGGAGGACTAGAAACGCGTCTGCTGATGCTGCGGGGAAGGGGACATCATCCCCCGGGGCCTGCTCCTTTGGGGAGGATGCCTCCTTTTCTCCTCCCTGCCCCCAAACCACGAGGACTAGAAACATGCCGCTGCTGCTGTGGGAAAAAGGAGAAAGGGTCGCCCCGTGGGACCAGTCCCCTTAGGAGGGGGGGGCGTTAGAGGAAGATACACCCTGAGGACTAGAAACACGCCTGGGCTACGTGGGGGGGGAGAGAAGAGAAGCCTCCCTTGAGGAGGAGACGAGGAAGCACCCCCCCCTCCTCCTCTTCCTTTTCTTTGCCCCCCTGCCCCCAAACCATGAAGACTACAAGCTTGGGTTGCTGTTCCTGGGGGGGGGGGAAGAGGGAAGATGCACCTTGAGGACTAGAAACGAGGGAGGGGGAAAAAAAGAGGAGAGGTCGCCTTTCCTCCCATCCTGAAAACCATGAGGACTAGAAACGCACTGGGGGGGTTGTTCCTTGGGGGGAAGGGGGAAGAGGAGAGGGGCAGGCCCTTTTAGTGGGGAGGGGGAAAGAAGAAGAGGCCAGGAGGAAGATGCCACCTTGAGGACTAGAAACGCACTTGGGTGGTTGTTCTTGGGGGGGAGGGGGAAGAGGAGAGGGGCAGGCCCTTTTAGAGGGGGGAGAAGAGGCCAAGAGGAAGATGCCACCTTGAGGACTAGAAACGCACTTGGGTGGTTGTTCTTGGGGGGGGGGAAAGAAGAGAGGGGCAGGCCCTTTTAGAGGGGGGAGGGGGAGAAGAAGAAGAGGCCAGGAGGAAGATGCCACCTTGAGGACTAGAAACGCACCTAGGTAGGTATGTAGGTGGGTGGGTGGGTGGGGGGCGGAGAAGAGGCGCGATCTCCCGGGTCGCCCGGGCGCCCGCGGGACCTCCTCCTCCATCCGAGGACTAGAAACGCGGTTGCGAGGAGAGGGGAGTGGGGGGTGGGGGGGGGGGGGGGGGGGTGTCTCTCTCACCTTGCGCTTCCTGCTCTCGGCCGAGCCGCTCCAGACGAAGCACTGGTAGATCACCCGCAGGTTCTGCTTCCAGTTCTCCACCTTGAAGCCGGTCACATGGCAGCACCCGGCGGCCGGCGGACTCATCTCCGAAGCCCCCACATCAATCCCCCGCCCGCCCCGCCGATGCGGCTACGGCTACGGCTGAGGCGGCGGGGGGAGGGGGAGGGTCTCGCGGGTGGGGGAGGGGGGAGGGAGAAGAGGCGGCTGAGGCGAGGGGGGGGTCTCTCTTCTTCCTCCTCCCTCCTCCTCCTCCTCCTCCCCCGGGAGGGGGGGCCACTGCGGGCCGATCCCCCTCCCCCTCTTTCTTTCCTTCCTCCTCCTCCTCCTCCTCCTCACGGGCGCGCTCCCTCAGGGCGGCGCGGCCGACTGCAGTGCCGGGGAGCGGCCGCTCGCTTCCTCCCTCGCCGCCGCCGCCGCTTCGCCTCAACCCCGCCCCCGGCTGCCGCTGCTCCTCCTGCCGCCGCCGCTGCCGCCGCTCCGAACAAAGCGACGACGACGACGACGGCGGCGGCAGCGGCAGCGCCGCACAAAGCTTTGAGGGGAGGAATCGGCGGGCGATTCTCCTCAGAGGTTCTCCTCAGAGATTCTCCTCAGAGAAGAAAAAGGAGGAGAGAATCTCCTGAGGAGAATCGCCGCCGCCGCTGCTGCTGCTGCTACCTCATGGAGGCCTCAGGGGAGGCGGCGGCTGTGGTGAGGGAGAAGGGGAAAGCCCTGGCAGCCGCGCCGGGCGAGGAGAGGGGTGTGTGCCGGGGCTGTGGCCGCCGCCGCCGCCGCCTCTTCTTCTTCTTCTTCGCCGCCGCCGCTTCCTTCCCTCCCCCCACCCGGGCTCGCCTGTCTCTTTAAATCGCGCCTCCTCGTCGCCGCGCGTGCTCTCCCTCTTCCCCACCTCCCCCCCCGCGCCGCCCTGAAATGAGCCCGTCCTCGGTAAGAGAGAGAGAGCGAGCGAGCGAGCGCGGCAGACTCCTCTCAAGCGCCGCCGCCGGGCCCGAGCGGGACAAACCAATTGGGAAAGGATCGGGGGGGGGGGGGAAAAGAGAGAGAGAGAGAGAGAGAGAGAAGTAAGGTAAGGAGGAGGAAGGGAGGGAGGGGGGGAGGAAGGAGTGGAAAGGAAAAAAAAAAAAAGCTAGAGAGGGTGGGAGGGGGAGGAAGGGGAGGAGGAAAAAAAAAAAAAGGAGGAGGAGGAGGAGGTCGGCCCTGCCTTGATTTAAGCCCAGGAGGGCCTCGGATTGGCCGCGCGAGGCGTACGTCCCGTCCTTCGGCCGCTTCTCATTGGCGGGCGCCGCCTTCCCTTACAGAGGGGGAATGGCGAGGAGAGGCCCTCCCCCTCCGCCGCCTTTGATTGACAAAGGAAGTTCTGGCGACGGGGAAAGTGGAAGAGAGAGAGACGGGGGGGGGGAGAGAGAAGAGGCGGCGATTGGCGGGCCCGCCCGCCGCTCTTTTAATCCCCGGCGGAGGATTGGCTGGGAGGAGGGTCACGGGGGTTAAGCGCCGCCCACACCCGAGGAGCCCAGACCAGACGGGAGGGGGGCGAGAGCCAGCCAGCCAGTCAGCCGGCGGGCAGGGCTGCTGTCACATCCGCTGGAGGCTTTGCAGGCTCTCCGTTCCCCCAGCGATTTCCCTGCAAGGAGGGGCGGAGCTGCCTGGAGGCTGCTCCCATTGACTCCGCTCCCACAGCCTTTCGCCCAGCCCCAATCCTTCCCCTGCAATGCAAAGCCCGATCCCCAGTTTTGCACCACCCGTGCAACACGTGCAATTCACGCTTGCACCACCCGTGCAACACGTGCAACTCCCGGGCTGCCTTCACACGACCTTCGGGTCAGATCGAATCGCACAGCCGGTCTTGAGAATGCAATCAGGCAAAAAAAAGAGGATCCGTGTCGAGCAAATAGACTAAACATTCAGTTCAACTCAGTGGCTCGGATGTATGTAATGTGAGAATGCAGCTTTGCTTGCTTTTTTTTTTTCCCCAAGGGCAACAACAACAACCAACAACATCCTTTCCCTGTCTTGGTTTCCTACTTTGGAATTAAAGCACAAGCCTTTGAACCTCCCGGAGGATTCCCTGCTCCGTTTTTTCAAGAGTTCGGAGAAGAGCAACGAAGATGATCAAAGGCCTGGAGGCTAAAACGTATGAAGAACGGCTGCAGGATTTGGGTTTGGCCAGTCTGAAGAAAAGAAGGACTAGCGGGGGACAAGGATAGCTGTAGTCTGGTATTTGAGGGGCTGCCACAAAGATCAGGGGATCAGATTATTCTCCAAAGCCACCTGAAGGCAGGACAAGAAACGATGGCTTGAAATGAACCAGAGAGAAGCGAGCTGGAATTAAGAAGAAACTTCCTACGGTAATAGTGAGGACCATTAACCAGTGGAACAGCTTGCCACCAGAAGTTATGGGTGCTTCATCACTGAAAGTTTTTTAAGAAGAATCTAGGCACTCACTTATCTGAAATGGTATACGTTCTCCTGCTTGAGCAGAGGGCTGGACTAGAAGACCTCCAAGGTCCCTTCCAGCTCGATTCTATTCTTATGGGGCTCCGGTACATTAACGCAGGTTTTGCCCCCACCCCCACCCCAAATTGGGATTTCAAGATGTCTTTGGCCTCAATTCCCCTAGGCTTTTAATTTCAAAGGCGTGGGTCCAGAGATTGGAAGATCAAATATAGACTCACCAGGAATCACTTGGAGTCATCCACGTGGCGAGAATTGGCAAGAAAGGTCGTAAAATGGCGAGAAAAGTCGTAAAATGGGGCAAAACTCACCGAACCAATTTCTCACTTAGCAACATAAATGTTGGGCTCAGTTGTGGTCATAAGGTGAGAACAACTTGTAATAATCCTCGGTGGGGCAAGCAGCCACAAGAGGACAGCTCTTAAAGTCATTCAGGGGAAGAATGTGGTTAAACAAGCAGCTGAAAACCAAGCGTCCCCCCCCCCTCTTGTGCCCAGCTATCACGTTACACACCTGGGCAGACTCTATTCCCCTTCCCACCTCCATGGGGAGGCTAACACAACCCAGCCCCGGTAATATGACAAGCCTTAATTCCCAGCATTTAAATCATTAGCTTCCAGGGTTTTCTGGGTCTCCCCAAGCAAGGCCATTAAGGGGCTGGTAATGTGTATTTAGATGCCAGCAGCCTGCGAGTGAACATAAGATTGTGTGTGGCCTTGGGGAAGTGCTGGAATTCACACACTGTCGGGCTCCAGTTACGTTCTTGTAACGCATGTGATCCCCGTTCAAAGTTACGATGGCACTGAAAAAAAGTGATACGACCATTTTTTTCCACAGTTACGACCTTGGCAACGTCCACGTGATCAAAATTCAAATGCTTGGCCACTGGTTTCATACTTACGACCGTTGCCGTGTCCCTAGATCATCCAGTCCGCTTTTGCGACCTCCTGACAAGCAAAGTCAACGGGGAAAGCTAGATTCACTTAACCACCATAAGGTGACTAACCTTATCAACTGCAGTGATTCACTTAGCAACTGCGGCAAAGAAGGCCGCAAAATGGGGCAAAGCTCACTGAAAAATATCTCGCTTAACCACAGAAATTTTGAGCTGAATCGTGGTCGTCGTTCAAGGACTACTTGTATCTAACACTCTGGCTTCCCAGGGACAGAATTTAGGGCCAATTTACTCCCCTGTTATGTACAGGAAGTCCTCGACTTGCAACCGTCTGTTTAGTGATTGTTTGAAGTTACAACGGCAGTGAAAAAAAGTGGGTTAGGGACCGGTTTTCCCACTTACAAAACAAATCCCCACGGTCATGTGATCCAAATACAGATGCTTGGCAACTGGCATGTACTTAGGACGGTTGCACTGTTGACAAGCAAAGTCAATGGGGAAATTTGCTTAACGACCGCATGATTCCCTTAACAACTGCGGCAGAAAAGGTCATGAAATGCAACAAATCTCGATGTAACAATCACCTCGCTTAGCAGTGGACATTTTGGGCTCAATTGTGGTCGTAAGTCGAGGACTTAACTATATTTTGTTCAAAAGTGCAAACCTTTCTTTTTTTTAGCCATTTTCCCATAATCTGTGAGATCAACAATTAATAAGTAAAAGCATCTTTTTCAGGGAACTTTTTCCCACCACAAGCATCAAGCCTTGTTTACAAGTCTACAGTTTCCTGTTTATCTCCACTTGGCTTGGGACACTAAATTAAGCCGTTGCCTAATCCTGGTTTATTGAATAAGCCCCAAATGTCCAGAATTGTAACGTTTTACATAGCAGCAACTATAATTTTTTTAAGCCACCCAGAATCTCGCCAACAATGAGATTGAGGGGGAGGGAATATAAATTTAATATATAAAATAAACTATATAGGATTGAATTCGTACATCAGCAAAAACAAGCCATTGTGAAATTTGACTTTATTACCAGCAGGTAGGCCCCAAAAAAGCAGGTAATACCTTGATGAGGTATTGTCCTCATTTGGGAGGCATGTGATTTTTCTCCTTTCCTTTCCTTCCTTCAGACTGGACAGAAAAGAATACATTCCTTTTGGCAGTCTCCAGATCACGGAATAGCAGATGGCAAGACTCAACACGGGGTGGAAAAATCAATGTTGAGCAAAGAGGAAGACGATTGCAAAGCAGGAAGACGCCCTGACCTTGAGAAAGGCGGGTGGGTGGGCTTTGTGAATTTAAAACCGGCGGCTGTTTAAATTCTCCCAACGGCCTTGGGCGCTAAACCAAGAAGGTTTACAATCCACGGCTTTCCGAGACCTGACACCATCAACAGAAAGTATGGTGGTGGGTTGCTCTTTTAAAAAAAATCCTTGCAGGTTTTCCATATATGTGTGTGTGTCTGTGTTTGCAGGCATGGGAAACACGGAGAAAATTCCATTCTTTTTCACTGCAGCAATCCACCCAGCGATATACATTCATTTTGGAAACCAGAGCCTCAAAAAGCAAGCTGATGATGAGTGTGAACAAATGTGGGGTGAGCTGCTTAATTCAGCCGGGGAGCCAATGACGTCCCCTTTGTTTTCCTCTCCAGCATCAATAAGTATTTTTTTTCCCTCCCCTTCCCAAACTGATTGTCAGAGAGAGAGAGGGAGAGAAGCAGAGAAGGAAAGGACACCTGGACAGCAATGTGTGTTTCGTTTCGCGGTGGTTCGATTTTATTTATTTATTTATTTTTAGGTGCATTGGGAGGGAAGAAGCGGCTTGCACCAACGCACGGATCAACAGCAACATCTACTGGCCAATGTAAGGAGTGAGCCTTGGTTAATAGGCTCTGCAAAGAAGCAATTGCAATAAATACAAAACGGACAAATGAAACGGGAGGTGTTTTTTTTTTCCCCTGGCCCTTAGGGAAAAAAAACACACACACACAAAGGGCTTTGACAGCATGAACTGTTCCTAGGTTTGTTGGGCTTTGCAAACCAGCCCTTGAGGGATTCGGGGATGTGTTTAATGGGGACAGAAGAGAAAACTTCTACGGATTTGATTAGCAACTTCTTCCATTGCACGGAATGATAAGAAAAGAGAGATTTGATAAGGAGGAACCTGTGCTGTCCAAGGTTCTGGGCAAGAGATGGGATGGTTTTAGATCCAGATCCTAGTCCACTTGTCAACCAGGGAAGTCCTCATTGCATGACTTTGGAGAAACCTGTCTTGAAAAAATATTGGGATCTATAGGAGTGGGGCCTGCGAGTCCTTTGGACTGCAAGGCGATCGAACCGGACAGTCCTAAAGGAGATCAACCCTGACTGCTCTTCAGAAGGCCAGATCCTGAAGATGCAACTCAAATACTTTGGCCACCTAAGGAGAAGGAAGGACTCCCTGGAGAAGAGCCGAATGCTGGGAACGATGGAGGGCAAAAGAAGAAGGGGACAGCACAGAACGAGATGGCTGGATGGCTTGAGCTTAAATGGACTCCAGAGGATGATAGAGGACAGGAAGGCCTGGAGGAACATTGTCCATGGGGTCACGATGAGTCAGACATGACTTCGCAACTAACAATGGGAGTGGAGTGGCTAATATATTCAAATATATAAACAGAAGGAGGCATGCTATATGCACTGCTTCGACCAGGGGGTGTTTTAAAAAAAGATGGCAGTCATAACAACTTGGCTGGCTGGGGAAACACTGGGAGTTGGAAGTCCAAAAATCATAAAGTTGCCAAAGTTGAGAAAAACACCGAAACAGTAAACACATTGTCTTATACCTGCAGAGATTAATGTATTGATTGCCTCTTGCTCCACGTTAAAACTTTGCCTAATAGTCCGTGGCTTTATCATATACTTGAAACTACCTCTGTGCTTAAGTTGAAATCCAGTCATCAGTTTTGTGAAATAATGCTTAATGCAACCCACAATCCTTCCAGGAGAAAATTCTCTTCTGCTCCTGCTTCATTTAGCAGGGAAGAGATTTGCGACTAAACGCAGACCTGCTCGGCTTCTGTCAACGGAGCTCAATGAGGGATGAATAATGAGAAATATTAATCTAGCAATATTGGAAGGAGCATAGGGTCATCAATGCAGATAATCATTTTGTGACTTCAGTTTTACACGATTTGGCTAGATTTTTCTCCCCTCTTTCTAATGTAAGCTTAAATAATATGTTTGGTCAGAGAGAGGTTGAGATTTTAACAAGCTTGAATATTATTTTCATTCAGAGTTGAGATAAATGATACCTAAAACAAGGTGTAAACATTAAAGTATTGTGTAAGTTGAGCTGGTAACTTCATGATCTCCTCATTCATTTGTTCAAATTTTTAGCATGGTTTAACTTTGTAAATACAATTTTTTTTGCCAATTATCTAAGAATTTTACTTCAGCTTTGACCTCTCTTTTCTGAATTAGAAGATAAACAGCTACCTAAACTTTTGAATTAAGTAACACATAACTTACTTCACTGTCTGCTTTTATCACAGTCCAAAAAATTTGGTGCGCCTTAATCATACTTTGTACAATATAAATCCAACCTAACTGTAAGAAATACAGAATAAATTTTAAAAGCTTATCACCTACACATTTCTTCATGCATTTCTTTCCTTCTTTCTAGTTTTGTAATCCTTCGAAACAGCCAAATTGTGTGAATGGTTTTAGATTTAACTCAAATATTGGACAATTGAGGCTGAACAGCTTCCTATTCCTTGAACTTGATTCTTAAAAAGAGGCGCGGAGGGCATTGCCATTATATTCTGAGTTACTGTGTTTTGTCTAGCAGTCTTCTCATTTCAAATGGTGAACACCACTGGAATTAATGCTTCCCTCCTGGGCTAGTGCTAAAAGAGCAGCAATAAGGAGCATCCTGCTGGGGGGAAACAGCCCTTAGGGGGCATTGCAGATTTTCATTGACAAGCAGATGGCAATGGTGTATAGGAACAGAAGCTACACAGAAGCTTTTGTGAAGCAAAGCACCACAGATGTTGGTAGGAAGGCGAGAATGGAAGAGAAAATAGTCCGGGATTTTTTCAAACTTGGCAATTTTAAGATGAATGGACGTCAATTCCTAGAATTCAACTCCTGGCCAGGGCTTTTCTAGTCAATTATACAACCCAGTCTTTATTAAAGAATCCATTTTAATCAATATCACAATACATAACTTGTTTCAGAATATGATTTTAAAAATATTGTTCACTTGCCTTACTTTTACAAATACTATGTGAATTCTTAGTGGGATTTCTCTCAGGTTGAATGGATAAAAATATATTTTTATTACGTTGTTATAAATCTTAGCAACTGTGTTCTTTTGTATGTTGATGTTTGCGTAACATGTTTAGACATTACTGCATTAACATTAGTTAAATAACTTAGAACATTGAGAATAGAAAAAAAAATCCATCAATGTCACTATTTACCATTGCCACATGCATACACACACATAGGAAAAAGTACACAAAGCAAATGTAATTCGAAATTGTATATATTAAAAACATTCCCTGAAAATCACAATAGGAAAATAAACTATTAATATTGCAGACCTAAAGAATTGAGTCAATTCCTGGTACTATATACTTGGACAAATCCAAGCAGTTTTCCTACGATACATAGAAACGGTTCCATTGTTTTCCTTACAGAGTAGTTTTCTGCTTCCAAATATATATCCAGCTGATCTAGGAAACATGTTCAGGGCCAAAAATTCATTTTAAGAAACCCTCATCAACAAAATATTATGCAAGAAAATGCTTTTTCCTTGAAAATAAGGACTCAAGCATTTAGGCGAAAACTCTCTTAAGAGCATTATTATGGGTAAATGAGAAAAAAAAATCCCTCTTAAATCTTCAATTGGCCCCTCCTTATTCAAGATTCATGAAAGCTCCATTCCTGCTTTTCCACTGCTTATCTCCCTTGCTGACCTAAAAAACCAGCAAATCATATTTTATCTTATTTTTTTTTCCTTTCCTTGGACTCTAAAAAAAGATAAAATACGATTTGCTCTAAGGCTAGAGAGATTACTGGGTCGGAACTCTAAACCAGGCGGAACGCTATTCCTACGGTCAAGGTTTCCGGAGGGAATTTAAAGGCAACCGGACCGCCTATCGCATCGATTGCTTCGGGGCGTTCGACCACGCGCCGTCGCTGATTGGCTGCTGCTCCGATAGCTCCGCCCGGCGTCTGGTTTGAAACGGTGCGTCTTGATTGGACACAGGGGAGAGAGGGGGCGGGGAAAAGGTGTCATTCCCACTTCCGGATATGTGATCACGCTGATGGGGGTTGCAAGGTAGTTTGCATGAAACCAGAAAAGGGAGGGGGGAGTTGGTGGGGGGGGGATATATGTCTTGGGGGGGGGTCACAATTATAAATATGGGGAGCTAGTTATATAAATCTGGGAAGATGGGAGGAGCCAGAATTGCTTTTCCAAGTCTTCCATGTTGGGCATGGGATTACAGTGCCCATCATCCACAGCAAGTGTAATAGCTGGATTGGGATGGGTGTTGTTCTTTTGGGGGGGGGGCACATATATTCTTGCTAAATGTGAGGATCCTGGCTACATACCCAGAAAAAGGGATAGAGTTGCTTTCCCAATTCTTCCGTATTGGGCATTGGATTACAATGCCCATCATCCACAGCAAGTGTAATAGCTGGATGGGAGGTGTTTTTCTTTGAGAGAGTTCATATATTTTTGCTAAATGTGGGGAGCCTGGTTATATAAATCCAGAAAGAAGGTAGATGGAAGAGGGATAGAGTTTCTTTCCCAACTCTTTCTGGTTGGGCATTGGATTGCAGTGCCCATCATCCACAGCAAGTGTAATAGCTGGATTGGGATGGATGTTGTTCTTTGGGGGGGGCAGTCATATATTCTTGCTAAATGTGGGGAGCCTGGCTACATAAATCCGGGAAGAGGAGTAGAGTTGCTTTCCCAAGTCTTCCGTATTGGGCATTGGATTGCAGTGCCCATCATCCACAGCAAGTGTAATAGCTGGATGGGAGGTGTTCTTCTTTGAGAGAGTTCATATATTCTTGCTAAATGTGGGGAGCCTGGTTATATAAATCCAGAAAGAAGGTAGATGGAAGAGGGATAGAGTTACTTTCCCAATTCTTTCCGGTTGGGCATTGGATTGCAGTGCCCATTATCCACAGCAAGTGTAATAGCTGGGCATGATGGACATTCCTGTCCAAAACAGAGTGTGCTGGTTGCAGAGTTGGTGGATGGAAAGGATGTAGGAGGCCATGGCTGGATCAGTCGGGATGGGAATTGTAGTCCAATGATTATGGAAGGCAATGGATGGGAACCATGTTAGGCTAAAGGAATATAACGGAATGGGTAATGGAATTCCTCCAGACATGGGTGGGGAGAGAGAGTTTAGAGCAACGTTCTCAATCTCAGCAACGTTAATTCGATTCATTTGTTTCAGTTCCCAGAAATCCCCAGCCAACAATTGAACTCCAGACTTCTTAAAGCTGCCAAGGTTGAGAATCTCTGGGTTGGAAGGTGAGACTAGGAGTTGATCTTAAGGCAGTTGACATCTGTCAGACTAACTTACCTTGTAGGATCATGATTGGGCTATGTATTTATCTGATTTACTAATTAACGGTTATTAGTTGTTGTAACTCGCTGACTATATTCACCATGGATGATGAAATAGCTGCATTTTGGCTTCGAGTGTTTGTCCGCAAAGGCTTTGGAATTCATTTAGGACGGTGTTTCTCAACCTTGGCAGCTTGAAGATGGGTGGACTTCAACTCCCAGAATTCCCATAGCTGTCTGGGGAATTCTGGGAGTTGGAAGTCCACCCAACTGCGAGCTCTTATGGTGAGAAAAGCTGCTTTGGGAAATCCAGAAGATTTGGCATCTTGAGTCATCCTTAATTATGTTTGCCTCAAAGCCAAACTGGAATCTCAACATTTTCGTAATATTAACATAGCAGACTTGCCGCTAGAGTCTGCTTTTTTTTCCTTCTTCTTGGAATCAAGATCCATAGAATTGAACTTCTCAGAGAGTGTGGCATTTTAATCCAAGACGATATTGAAAAAAGATCAAGCTAATTGAGGGATTCTCTTGAGTTCTAATTGCTGCTGGGTTGGGATGCTTAACAAGTAGACTCTTGTTGTGTCTTGATCTGAAACTCTTGAGCAATTTAATTTAGTTCCATCACTTCAAGCAAGTTCAAAAATATGTCAGTAAATACCGGCAATTGAATGGATGTATGGAAAATAGGCACATGTAATTATGAGTATATGCCTTACGTGCAAAGTGAAAAATGGAATGGAAAAATGGATCTCTTCCAGGGGTGAAATCCAGCAGGTTCTGACAGGTTCTGGAGAACCGGTAGCGGAAATTTTGAGTAGTTTGGAGAACCGGCAAATACCACCTCTGGCTGGCCCCAGAGGGGGGTGGGAATGGAGATTTTGCAGTATCCTTCCCCCTGGGGTGGGGAGGGAATGGGGATTTTGCAGTATCCTTCCCCTGGAGTGGGGAGGGAACGGGGATTTTGCAGTATCTTTCCCCCAGGAATGGGGTGGGAATGGAGATTTTGCAATATCCTTCCCCTGGAGTGGGGAGGGAATGGGAATTTTGCAGTATCCTTCTCCTGGAGTGGGGAGGGAATGGAGATTTTGCAATATCCTTCCCCCAGGAGTGGGGAGGGAATGGAGATTTTTCAGTATCCTTCCCGTGGAGTTGGGTGAGAATGGAGATTTTGCAGTACCCTTTCCCTGCCACGCCCACCAAGCCACACACACAGAACCGGTAGTAAAAAAAAATTGAATTTCACCACTGATCTCTTCCCTGCTTGATTAACCGTCACTTGGTATGTTTCCTACATCCAGCATAAGATGGAGTCGATTGTCCAACTCCCTAATTCTGAATTTACAACCTCCATTTGCGGTTTGTAAAAGCTCTTGGGCCTTATTGGCAAGGAAACAGGAGGAGGCGGTATTTGAGAACAGAACCCCTTGTGGCAAGACCTGGCAAGAAAAGAACTAAATTTAGCTTGCAAAAAAAAGAAGGACCAGAATTTTTATTTTTATTTTTCCCATGTAGGTGAAACCATTCTGAATCATTAAACGCTGGCAAGCACAGTCTGGTGCTGTTAAAATTAAAAATAGTTAGCAGACAGACAGCTTCCAGTGCAGCTTGTTTTCTGCCCGAGGCAGACTGGAACTCATGGCTTCTCGTTTCTAGTCTGGTGCCTTCACCACTAGATTAGACGTACAAATACCCTCCCAATTTCTTTAATCCGATGTAGTCTTCTTTTTTTTAATAATTGTTTAAAATTTTTGCTATATAAAAGAAAGAGCAACACATTCAGTGTCTAGATCAGTGTTTCTCAACCTTGGTAGCTTGAAGATGGGTGGACTTCAACTCCCAGAATCCCCCAGCCAGCAGCATGAGCAGAGCTGCCAGAAGGCAAGAGCAGCTAAAGCAAAAAGGAGTAAGGACTCGGGAGTAAGGCTTGGAGAGGATTGGCCCCTCCCATAAGGCTTAAAAGAGGAGCAAAGGCAAGTGGGCCCTTTGAAGGAAAGCAACGTGGCTAATTCTGTTCCCAGTCGGCATCTCTGGTTGATTCTGGACTCCGTGTGGTTTTGCCAAGTAGGTCTTTGGCAGCGTGGTTGGTGATTATCCCGAAGGACATATCCCGAAGGACTTTTTGCAACTAATTGGGACTTAGCTGTGAATGAACGTAATTCATAGCTGTTGCAATAAAAGAGGTTTTTGGGACTACTCGTGTTGTTTTAATGACTCAGGAAGCCTAAGTCACAACAGACATCCATTCATTGTTAAAATAATAGGCACGCCTGTAACATTACAGTGGGTTATTTGGAGACTGTCTCTGCTCTCATGTGCCACTTCTTAGCTTGGCCATCAGCCATTTATCTATTTAAATCTTTTGGCCGGTGGGGGTTAAAGCTTCAGAGACCAGCATGGGACGCTGCTCTGCCATTGAAGCTTCTATTTTTTCCCGCAACGTAGGACCTTACAATATTCACCGTGACACCCCTCAAACCTTAAGACTTAGAAGAGAAAATCTTATGCTTTCTTGCTCGTCTCATTTCTCCGTCTCCCAGTTAGGATTTATTTTGCATTAGGCATTTCTTTTTCTTTTTTTTTTTTAAAAAATCCAGCAGGCCCTTTAAGCCTGCCTTCATAGCATTGATTGCCATATTGAATTGCTGGAAACGCTCATCTGAGATTGTCTCGATGGCCAGTTTAAATTCAGCCGAATGCAGTTTTTAAGAGCCCAAAACGTTGCTTTTTTTTTTTTTTTTTAAATCTCTGCAAGGCTGAAGGATTTCTACATTTAACAGTTCCGCAGAATGGGTTTTTTTCTTACGATTCCTTAAATTGAGAACTGTACATGTATCGGAGCAGCTAATCCCATTTGGCAATGAATATGTAACAGGGAGCATTTCTTTTTCACTTGTTCTTCTTCAGTTATTCAGGAAGACATTGAAATAAACTTACGAGCCTCTTAACTGGGCAGTAATTTATTGCACACTGTCTTGTTAACTGCAAGTCAAGTCCGGATGGCCATATATACAGGCTATTGCTTAACGCATTGTAAGCTGCCCTGAGTCTCCGGAGAAGGGCGGCATATAAATTGAACTAATAATAAAATAAATTAGATAGATAGATAGATAGATAGATAGATAGATAGATAGATAGATAGATAGATAGAGTCAACTTGCAAAGCTTTCAAGTTGCCATGAGCAGGAGGGAGGGAGAACTGAAGTGAATTCCATACATTCTTTCTGACCGCAATCAGAAGGAGGGTGTTAGGTTTCGTAGCCAGCCAAAGTGGTTAATTGGAGAATGTGATTTATGACACGGCCAGAGAGGAGGGGAGAGACAGGGTCATAGGGGAACGTAAATCTACGTAGGATCAGTCCTAACTGCATCCAAGTATTGCCGGAATGTTGCTCCTAATAAATGACTATATTTCCTTTGAAGTTTGGATCATGGCTCATGAATTAATTAGGGCATCTTTCGGAAACTTGACATATATATATATATGCATATTCTTTCTAGCCAGGTTTTACCTACGTAAGCTAAGATGTTCTACAGCCCTAGTTCTGTGAAATCTCATTCACAAGTAGGAACTTGTAGGAACAGAACTAGGGCTGTAGAACATCTTAGCTTACGTAGGTAAAACCTGGCTAGAAAGAAGATGCACATAAAAGCCTACGAAAAAGAAAAAGAAATATATGTATGTATGTATGTATGTATGTATGTATGTATGTATGTATGTCATTTCAAAGAGCTTTTGGAATTTCCGCTGCTGCTCTCGTGTCCCCGAACAATCTCCCTGTAGAGATTTTACTGTTAGAACTTTCTTTCGAGTGAGAAGATCGGAAATGGTTTACTTGGCACCGGGTTTGGTTGCAGCAGCAAACTACCTTCCAGAACCAGGCGGTCTCAAGGACAATAAGGCTTGTTGTCTGACTCTGGATCCAGGGGCTGGTCTGAGGTGGACGCAACGGACGGCAAGGTGGTCTTGGCATTTTCTCGAGTTTTGATTTGTTCGGCGTGTGTGTTTGTGTGTGTGTGTGGTTTTTGCCTCCTCTTTGAATGGGAGCTCGCTTGATAACGTGATAACTCCGTCGCAAAATTGGCTCCCACAGGCTCTTAAACTTTTCAACATGAACTCGAGGCGCATGCTTTTTTTTTTTTTTACAAGTTTTACTTGTTTTATTTACATAACGTTCAATTTTGATCAAACGGTGTGCGATCTGGGTAAAAGTTATATTTAAATAATCGTAATACAACGCTTCGTTGTGATATCCATCACCGTAATATTGCTAATATGCTAACATAAATAAGACCAGGTCTTATATTAATTTTTGCTCCAAAAGACGCATTAGGACTTATTTTTCTGGTAAGGTCTTCTTTTTTTTTTTTTTAATTTGATTTATATGCTGCCCTTCTCTGGAGACTCAGGGCGGCTTACAATGTGCTCAGCAATAGCTTTCATCCTTTTGTATATTTATACAAAATCAGCTTATTGCCCCCACAAACTGGGTCCTCAATTTACCTACCTTAGAAAGGACGGAAGGCTGAGTCGACCTTGAGCCTGGCGAGATTCGAACCTGCAGTAATTGCAGGCAGCTGGTCTTAATAACCAGCTTAATAACAGGGTGCCTTAGACCACTGTACTACCAAGGCTCTTGTTCCCCATATTTTGGGGAAAATATGGTACCAAATGCACCCATCTGGCTGACAATCTTAACTGGGGCTTATTTTGTGGGTAGGGCTTATATTACGAGCATCCTGAAAAACTCATGCTAGGGCTTATTTTCTGAGAAACAGGGTAACAGTAATACTTAATACTTAAATAATAAGTATTTAAATAATAATAAGTAAACAGTAATACTTAAATCATCTTCTTTAACAACTCTCCACTTTAACATTTCCTCTTTTTATATCTCCTCCCTTCTTAACTTCTATTTCTGTTGTCTAGCCATTGATAAAATATGCCCCATATCAGATTATATTCAGTTTCTTCTTTGTCCTTAATAATAAGCGTTAGTCTATCCATTTCTGCGCATTCTAATATTTCCTCAGACAGGATCTCATCATTTTTCCATTGTTGTGCAAATACAATTCTAGCTGGGGTTAGTATATGCCAGGGGTCAGCAACCCGCAGCTCTGGAGCCGCATGTGGCTCTTTCACCCCTCTGCTGCGGCTCCCTGTCGCTCAAAATATGTGTCACAACCGCCAATGTGCGACATCCGCCGGCACGCCATTTATTGAGCTTTTTGACCTCCGGTAGGCCAACCATGGATAAATCCAAGAAAAGAAAAGTTTCAGAAGAAAACAGAACTTTTACTTCAACTATGTATGCTAGTTTTGTGGCCGCTCAGGAAATAGTCAGGCACGGGAAGGGTTTTGTGGCTCCCGGTGTTTTCTTTTCTGTGGGAAATGGGTCCAAATGGCTCTTTTGAGTGTTTTAAGATTGCCGACCCCTGGTATATGCAAAATCAAATATGTAGTCTTTTTATCATATTTTTCTGGTAGAATGCCCAACAAAAATATCCCTAACCCTAATCCTAACCCTAACCCTAACTCGAGGCATGCTTCATTGTCCTGGATTCAGTTCAGAAGCTGCTGTTGTCGGATTTTTAACTCTTTTTGTGTGTGTGTGTGTGTGTGTTAATGTTAAGTTTTCCTGTATTATTATTTTGCAAACCCTCTTATAGATGGCTTTGTTTAACGATTGGCATTCCACTTTGCTTAAGAAGCTAAGCGCGTTTTGCAAACGAAATTAAAGGAATGCATGGGTCGTTAACGAAGCTAACCTCGATGACGGCAAGGTTGGAAATCTTAAAAATTTACCCTAATCGTAATTTTAACATGCTGGCTAGGGAATTCTGGGAGATGAAGTCCACCCGTCTTGAAGTTGACAAGGTTGGGAATCCCTGACTTAAAAGAGTTAACAATCCATCTATTTCACATGCCTTTTTTTTTTCTTCCCCCCTTCATTCCTTTCTGCCCCTCCAGGAGAAATCAAAAGCTCATGGATTTCACCACTGGAATCTTTCTTCCGCTGCTTTTCGGTGGCGCAGGGGTCTTCGCTCTCTTACGATTGGTCCGAAGAATCCAGGCAAGGGCCTATCTGAAGGACGCAGTAGTGGTGATCACAGGAGCGACTTCTGGACTGGGGAAAGGTAAGGTTTTGATCTGGCACAGAAGAGGGACATACCTCCTGCTTTTCCATAGCTAGAGCTGCACTGCAGACTAAACCAGCACGTGGTTGCCTCGTTTCTAGCTAAGCAAGTTGAGTCAACCCAGCCATTGGTGGTTTAACTAACAAACCACGAGAGAGCAAACTATAGCTTAGCACAGGATGGGAACAGTGGTGGGTTTCAAAAATTTTCGCTACCGGTTCGGTGGGCGTGGCTAGGTGAGGGGGGCATGTGACTGAGTGGGTGTGGTCAACTTGACATCACCACGCCCACTCAGTCACATGACACCCCCCCACCTAGCCACGCCCAAAAGGAAAAGGTAGGAAAATTTTTGGAATTTCCACCTATCTACCCCCGTCCTCCCTTCGCCAGTCGCCCCAGTTTCCCCTCCTTTAGTGGCCCCGGTCCTAGCCCCACTTCCTCCCCCACCACCGACTCTTTGTTCGGGCTGTTTATTTTCCACAGCGGCTGGTCCAGAGTCTGGAAGGTAAGTGTCAGCGTTCCAGCGCTGACATATAAAAAGGAGAGGAGAAGCTTGAACTTTTGCCTCCTTAATTCCTTTGAAGATTCTGTTCCCTCGGAGATGGGAGGAGGGGTGGGACATTCCTGTGATCTGACGGAGATGGGATGAGGAAGATAGCCAATGAGGAAGATAGCCAATGAGACGCAGAGAATTGGGGATCGGAAAGGAAGGGGGGGCAAAGGTCAGTGCTGACAGCAAAAGAGCCAGGGACAGATCACTATGCTCAATAAAGAGAAAATTTCCTCAAAGATCGGCAGTTTGGAAATTCATTTATTTTGAGATAGCATTGAAACCTGACAGTAAGCTGACTGGAGTTTTTGGCTGCCCCCAACCAGCTGCCGCTGCTGGAAAGCAGCTGGCAAAGAAGCCTTCCAGACTGCCGAAAAGTACCGGAGGTCACGGAAAAAGCTACTGCCATCGCCGCCATGTTCTTCGCGCATGCACATCCCATTGGACTTGCAAGACAATGGGATGCACGTGTGGCAAGAACATGGCAGCAATGAACATGGCGAGCGGGGTGAGCGAGTGGCAACTGGGAGACCGGTTCGGGGGCGTGGCCAGCCGGCCATCGCTACCGATTTAGCGACTGTGGCCAAATTTCCACCAACGGTTTGCGCGAACCGGTGCGAACTGGCTGAATAACACCTCTGGATGAGAACCTAGTCTGTGTGTTGCCTTGAGAGGCAGGAAACCAAGATAATTGGGAAAGAGCTGGCTTCAGGTGGATAGGGGGAAAAAAATGTTTTGCATTCTTTATTTGTGGAGGGGAACTTGATTTTTTTTTAATCTTGCAATCGGGTTTTTAAAAAAACCTCTTTGCAACACTTAGCTGTCATCCTTTCTAAAAAAATATATATATATGCAGAATTTTTTCCTCTGGGAAACCGAGGCTAAAATTAGGTCATTATTTCCCTCGAGATATTTACCTTCTTAAACACCTACATAAGCATGGCAATATACACTTTTTTGCCTTCATAAAATGCCTTTTTTATTTTTTTGTCAAGAAAGAAGTGCTGTTGCTCGAGTTAGCAGGACTGAGCAACTGCATCCATTAAAAACATGGTGGGAAGTAGAATTGGGATAGCACAACATTGGAAACAACCAGACACCCCTCCGGATCAAATCATAATTTAAAAAAATATGTGCAGAGATGGACAGATTAACTATGGAAATGAAGGAGAGGGAGAACACCGAGTACTATTTAATATGGAATAAATGGTATTCCCGGTTGGAGAGTAAACATAAAACTTAAGGGATGTTTTTGTTACGAGATCGAAATGTAAATAGAAGTCAAGATCATTTAGATTTTAGATAAAGACGTTAAGTTTAAAATAGAGATATTTAGAAGTAGAATTTGTGTAAAGACGTTAAATAGGCTAGAGATACCGATGCAGAAAAGTTATTAGTATTGGAATTTTGATATGTTTGTTTTTGGTTGTTTATATTTTTTGTTTTTTCTGTGTTTGTGTGTTTATCATGCTTTTTTTTGTGTATTATGTTTCTTTTTGTACTATGAATTTTAATCTTTGGAAACTTATTTTTTTAAAAAAATAAAAACAGGGGAGGGCAGACTGGCTCCTGTTGGAAATTCATCCAGAATGGTCAATAGAAAAAGCTTGTAAAAGTGATTCAGTCTTCCTCGGTTTACGACCATTATTGAACCCCCAAATTTCTGCTGAAAAACCAATCATAAGTCACTTTTTTTCCAGTGCTGTTCTAACTTTCAACGGTCACTAAACAAACCGTTGTAAGTCAAGGAGTCCACCACAGTGGTGAAATGCAAAATTTTTTGCTACTGGTTCTGTGGGCGTGGCTTGGTGGGCATGGCTTGGTGGGGGGGGTCATGTGACTGGGTGGGCATGGCCAACTTCCCCCCCCCTTTTAAAAGCATTTTTTACTACCTATTCGCCTGAACCGGTAGCTAAAAAATGCTTTAAAAAAGTAAAAAAAACCAGGTTCCAATGATCACAGCTGTGCCGTGCGATTGTTGGAACTTTTTTTTACTTTTTAAAGCATTTTTTTTACTACCGGTTCGCTCCAGCCGGTAGTTTTTATCACTACCGGTTCGCCCAAACCGGAGCGAACCGGTAGCATTTCACCCCTGCTCCACCACTTCTAAAGGGCATATCAGGTTTTATGGGCATCCTGGGCTTATACAATCAAACAGACACTCACTCTCTCTTCCTGCTCTCTTCCTGGCCAGAATGCGCCAAAGCTTTCCACGCTGCGGGATCCCAATTGGTGCTGTGTGGCCGAAGTGCGGAGAGGCTCCAGGGTGTTCTCCAGGAGTTATCTGCTGCCGCTGACCCCCTCAAAAACGTGAGTAGTGACAGAGAAGGCAAGAGGCAAGTTGGGAAATTGATTTTGTGGTTCGCACTCACTTAACTTTGGTGGGAAGGGAACAGCGTTCCGTGCGCCTTTGGCGTTGAGTCATGCCGGCCACATGACCACGGAGACGTCTTCGGACAGCGCTGGCTCTTCGGCTTTGAAACGGAGATGATCACCGGCCCCTAGAGTCGGGAACGACTAGCACATACATGTGAGGGGAACCTTTACCTTTAAACTCATTTAGCAAGGGAAATTTTGTGCTCGTCGTGGTCGTAAGCCGAGGACTACCTGAACAATAGAATAAAGTGCTCGCTTCGGCAGCACATATACTAAAATTGGAACGATACAGAGAAGATTAGCACGGCCTCTGCGCAAGGACGACACGCAAATTCGTGAAGCGTTTCATATTTTTTAACATTTAAAAAAAAAAAAATTAGAAGGCTAGGCTGCAAATCCTGTAGCTGAAAAGGTTCGGGTGCAAAAAGTTGTGGGGTTTTGATTTCCCCGCTCCCTCTCCTCCTCCATTTTCACAGGGCCACAAACATCACACGATGGTTTTTGATCTCTCGGATATCAAAACGGTAGTGAGTGCTGCGAAGGAGATTTTGAGCTGCGTGGATCATGTCGATATTTTAATCAACAACGCTGGGATCAGCTACCGGGGCATCATAACAGAGACCGCGATCGAGGTGGACCGGAAAGTGATGGAAACCAATTATTTTGGGCCGCTTGCTTTGACGAAAGGTAAGCTCTCAAGACGTTGATTTCCATTTCCAGGTGAGAAAGGACCCTCCCCCACCCCCCCAAAAAAAATCAGATCCGAGCAATGTAGCAAAATCATGAATCAAATAAATAACGGGAAGAATAGAATTGAGACAAAACTGCAGGTAATCCTGGATTTAAAACCGTTGTTTCGGACGCCTGGCAACGGGAAGGCGTTGGTGATGGTTTCAGCCGCCATTTTTGTATTTATAGCAATAGCAACAGCACTTATAGACTTATATATCGCTTCACAGTGCTTTTACAGCCCTCTCCAAGCAGTTTATAGATTCGGCATATTGCCCCTGACAATCTGGGTCCCGGTTTGGAAGGGTGGAAGGTTGAGTCAACCTTGAGCCGGTCGGGATCGAACTGCCCACAGCCGGCAGTCAGCAGAAATAGCCTGCAGTACTGCATTCTAACTACTGTGCCACCATGGCAAGGGAGGGAGGGGAGAGGAGGAAGGGAAGGAAGGAAGGAAGGAGGGAGAAAAGGGAGGGAGAGAAAAAAAAGGAAAGGAAGGAAAGAAGCAATAGGAAAAGGGAGAAAATGAAGGAGGGAGGAGAAAAGGGAGAAAATAAAGGAAGGGAGGGAGGGGAGAGAAAAAAAAGGAAAGGAAGGAAAGAAGCAATAGGAAGGAAGCAAGGAGAAAAGGGAGAAAATAAAGGAAGGGAGGAGGGAGGGAGAGAAAAAAAAGGAAAGGAAGGAAAGAAGTAATAGGAAAGAAGGAAGGAGAAAAGGGAGGGAGAGAAAACAAAGGAAAGGAAAGAAGTTATAGCCTTAGCACTTAGACTTATATATACCGCTTCATAGTGATTTACAGCCGTCTCTAAGCAGTTTACAGAGTCAGCCTCTTGCCCCCAACAATCAGGGTCCTCATTTTACCCACCTCAGAAGGATGGAAGGCTGAGTCAACCTTGAGCCGGTCAGGATCGAACTGCTGACAGTGGGGCAGAGTCAGCCTGCAATACTGCATTCTAATGGAAGGGAGGGAGGGAGGGAAGGCAATAGCACTTAGACTTATATACCGCTTCACGCTGCTTTACAGCCCTAAGTGGTTTACAGAGTCAGCCTCTTGCCCCCAACAATCTGGGTCCTCACTTTACCGACCTCAGGACAGAAGGCTGAGTCGACCTGGAGCCGGTCAGGATTGAACCTCTAGCTGTGGGAATGCAGAGTCAGCCTGCAATACTGCATTCTAACCACTTGCGCCACCACAGCTCATATTTATATTTGCATTTATGTATTTATGACGATCGATCACATGATCCCCGTTTGGGACCTTCCCAGCCGACTTTCAACCGGGAAAGTCAGTGCGGGGGTGGGGTGGGGGAGGGGATCCGGATTCGTTTAACGACCGTGTGATTCGCTTAACAACCGTGCTCAAAACTGGGTAAAATCAGGCCGACTGAATGACGGCCTCGCTCAGCGATGGCAATGTTGCTCCCCGATGGTCGTCGTAAGTCGAGGACGACCTGCGGTTGTTACAGTCGTGTTTGGAAGGTCTTAATTTTTCTCCCCTCTTCCATCCCAGCCCTCCTGCCTGCCATGATCAAGAGGAGGAAAGGGCACATCGTCACCATCAGCAGCGTGCAAGGCAAAATCAGCATTCCTTTCCGCTCGGCGTGTAAGTCCTGCCTTGTTGTGGGTTCGCGTGGCTTTTAAGGGCCGTCTTTTAACCTGTGAGGTTTCGTGTTTTTGTTTTTGTTTTTGTTTTTAATTTGATTTATATGCCGCCCTTCTCCGGAGACACAGGGCGGCTTACAATGCATTAAGCAATAGCCTTCATACTTTTGTATATTTATACAAAGTCAGTTTATTGCCCCCACAAACTGAGTCCTCAATTTACCTACCTTAGAAGGGATGGAAGGCTGAGTCGACCTTGAGCCTTGGCGAGATTCGAACCAGCAGAAATTGCAGGCAGCTGTGTTAATAACAGGGTGCACTAAACCACTGTACTATCAAGGCTCCTTTTAATTTGCTGGTTTAATCCTTCGGGGCTCGGCAGCTGTATATCAGATTTGAAAGACGGAGGCAACAGTGGTGGCTTAGGAAAAACTTAATGTTGGATGCTGTTGAGTTTTATGTTGACCGACAAAGAAATAAAGGGAGACTAGCAGTTGGCATCTTAACACTGAGCAGTGTGGCTCAGTGGCTAAGATGCTGAGCTTGTCGATCGAAAGGTCGGCAGTTCAGCAGTTCGAATCCCTAGCGCCACGTAACAGGTGAACTCCTGTGACTTGTCCCAGCTTCTGCCAACCTAGCAGTTCGAAAGCACGTAAAAAATGCAAGTAGAAAAATAGGGACCACCTTTGGTGGGAAGGGAACAGCGTTCCGTGCGCCTTTGGCGTTGAGTCATGCCGGCCACATGACCACGGAGACGTCTTCGGACAGCGCTGGCTCTCCAGCTTTGAAACGGAGATGAGCACCGCCCCCTAGAGTAGAGAACGACTAGCACACATGTGCGAGGGGAACCTTTACCTTTAGCATAGATCTATTTCAAGCTATTTAGCTCTCGTCAGCTAGGAGTTGAAGTCCACCCGTCTTCAAGATATCAAAGTTGAAAAACATTTCTGTAAACCAGATCTGGTCTGTTTTGACCCGGCTCCCCAAACACGACAAACCCTCTGTATTTAAATCAATGATTCCTTTATTAGCAGCCCCGGAAAAAAGTTTCTCTCTCACTGCAGGCTCACAAGTCTGTCCGCCAGGAAGATGAATAGTTGTCCGCCACATCTATTCATCTCCGCCCCCTGCCTTTTATCCCCAGAGCTAGGGTGGGGCTTTGCTAGCAGCGGTGGCTCTTCCGTCCCAAGGACCGGCCCATTGATTTCCACTGCTCTCCTCTCCTCTGCCTTCTGTGCATTCGTGCGTCGGGCACTGGACCCAGCTGTTCCTCTTCTTCCTCATCAGCCACCTCCAGACCTGGGGGCTGTTGAATCTCCATCTGAGGGCTGACGGATGTCCCAGGCTCTGCCTCTGTCTGTCTCTCTCTCTCTGCCACCTCCATTCCCTCTTCTCCCTCGGAGCTCTCAGGATGCCTTGATACGGCCGGTACGCTCCCATAGAGAGGGGCTCCTCTGGGTGCCGTCGGCCAAACAATGCCGACTGGCGGTCCCCAGGGGGAGAGCCTTCTCTGTGGGGGCACCTACTATCTGGAACGAGCTCCCCCCCCGGAGATACGGAGGATCCCGGATCTGCGCACCTTCTGCCGCGCTCCAAAGACCTTTTTATTCCACCAGGCTGGTCTGGCCTAATTTTCTCCCTCTTTTATAAAAGAATTTTTAATTTTTAATATTTTTTAGTGTTTTATATATTCAAATTTTAAAACTGGTTTTAAATTGATTGGGGTTTTAATTTGTCTGGGCCAAAACTATTTAATTTGATTTTAATTCTGCTTTTTAAATTTTGTATGTGTGGATTTTATTGCTTGGCTGTTCACCGCCCTGAGTCCTCCGGGAGTAGGGCGGTATAGAAATCAAATCAAATCAAATAAATAAAAAATAAATACTGGCCCTGACTCCCATACCTCCTCCTGCTCCTCTGATTTGGTTGCTGGAGGGGCTGGCAGCCGATAGGCCACGGCGTGGGCGTTTATGCCCCCCACCCAGGCTACGTCGGGCCCTTTGGCTGTCCCTGTCCGGCCCGCGTGAGGTCAATCAGAAATTAGAAATCAGAGCCTTGATAGTACAGTGGTTTAGTGCACCCTGTCATTAACACAGCTGCCTGCAATTTCTGCTGGTTCGAATCTCTCCAAGGCTCAAGGTTGACTCAGCCTTCCATCCTTTCTAAGGTGGGTGAAATGAGGACCCAGTTTGTGGGGGCAATAAGCTGACTTTGTATGAATATACAAAAGTATGAAGGCTATTGCTGAGCACATTGTAAGCCGCCCTGAGTCTTCGGAGAAGGGCGGCATATAAATCAAATTAAAAAAATAAAATAAAATAAAATAAATAAAATAAAATGTAAATAAAGCTGCCCACCATGGATCAGAATTGAGTCCAGCCTATTGGCTTGACCCTTTACAACAGTCCCATTTCCTCGTGTAGCCCGCTAAGGGAAAATCAATTGCCCACCCCCTGCTGTAGGCACGGATAGATTGGTGATCTACCCTTCCTATCTCCTTCGCCCTCCTCAGATGCGGCCTCCAAGCACGCCACTCAAGCCTTTTTTGACTGTTTGCGAGCCGAAGTGGAGCAGTTCAACATCGAAGTGACGGTTGTCAGTCCCGGCTACATCCAGACCAACCTTTCGCTCAACGCCGTCACGTCAGACGGGTCCCAGTACGGAGGTGAGGAGCGGTTTTCCTGGCGGGGTGCCAACGGCCTGCCAGTCGAGGAGACGGTTTGTGGATTCATTTATCCAGACCCCCTCAAAGCTCAGCAAATTACCGTCTTTTGCGGAGTATAAGACGCTCGGGACTATAAGACGCCCCTACCTTTTTTAATGAGGAAAAGAAGAAAAAGAAATCTGCCTCTGCCTCCCAGCAATTTTGCCTCGTTGCAGCAAACAGCCTGCTTTACTTTCAGTTTCGTTTTCAGCACAGCTCGATTATCACAAGGAAAAAAAAAAATCTGCTCCCAGCAATTTACCTCCTTGCAGCAAGCAGCAGAGGCCCCGCAGCAATAGGCCATGGCAATCCCTGCAGCCTGAAACAGCTGAGAGTCGGGAGGCCGATCCAAGGGACAATTAAGTTGTGCTAATTAGGCTGTGCTGAAGCTGAAACGGGCTGTTTCTTCTTGCTGCTTGCTGCAAGGAGGTAAATTGCTGGGAGGAAAGAGGCCAAAGGTGGGGGCCAGTGGGTGGGCGGGGCTACATTCGGCGTATAAGACACACCTAAATTTTCACCCCCTTTTCTTATACTCCGAAAATACGGTAGGCTGTAAAAAAACACTGAACCATCCATACAGTGTTGAGATGCTGAAGGAATTACGGTAGGGGAGGCTGTCCCCAGCTGTTGAGGGCTGGTGGGCCCATCTGGAATTCGGCAGAGACATTATGGGCACTCCTCAGAATGACCGATTGGGCCAGTCACGAACGGGCATTTAGTAGCGCCCCTCCTCCCCAAAGAGGCCGTTGAGCTACCCATGCCTAAATCTAAGAACGCACCTGGGGTCTCCCTGAGCCTTGGGCATTGCTGGCAAAGCGCAGATGAGCTTTGAAGCTGCCGTCTTGCTTTGCAGAACAGCTGCTTCCTTTATAACGAAAGTAATAACAATTACCGTATTTTTCGGAGTATAAGACGCACCTTAGTTTTTGGGGAGGAAAATAAGAAAACAGCTGATTGGCAGGTTGATCGGCCTCCCGGAATACCCCCAATCAGCTGTTCCCAGAGGTCAATTTTAGCAACAGGTTCCTTGGTTGTGAGCTCTGTGGCTTGCTTTTTTTTTTTTTTTGCTTTTTTTTCTGCCTCTGAAACTTCAGAAAAAGCTTTTTTTCCTGCCTCTGAAAGCATCCAAAACAGCTTCAGAAAAAAAGCCTCTGAAACAGCTTCAGAAAAAAAGCCTCTGAAGCTCTGTTTGGGGGCTTCTTTTCTGAAGCTTCTTTTCTGATGCTTTTTCCAACCTCTGAAACCTCCGTTTGAGAACCTGGGCAGGGCTACATTCGGAGTATAAGACACACCCAGATTTTCACCCTTTTTTTTTTTTGGGAAAAAGGTGCGTCTTATACTCCGAAAAGTACCGTACAATGAACGGGGAATTTGGAGGGCTTATTCATGAGCCCTAGCTTTCCAGCAAGAGCTGGTTCGGGAAAGCCTCGATTTACGAGCCCGACAGAACCCCAAATTTCCATTGCTAGACTAGACAGTTAAGTGAATTCTGCCCCTTTTATACCACCTTTTGGCCATCGTTGTTAAGAGAATCACTGCAGCTATTAAGTTAGTACCAGACTTGTTGTGAAGTGAATTTGGCTTTGCTCGTCAGAAGGTGGATTTCGTGACTCCGGGAAACTGCGCCCGTCATAAATATAAGCTAGTAGCCAAGTGTCCGAGTTTTGAGGGTGTGACTTACAGGGATGCTTGTAACGGTTGTGAGGAAAAAACAGCCATGAAGTCACTTTTTTTCAGCGCCGTTGTCACTAAATGAACGGTTAAGTTGAGGACTAGCTAAAAGTCTGTATAAATTCTCAGTCCCTGCAGGGACTGAGGCCAAAGATGCTTTTTCAGGAGGCAACTGGACTTTCTTCTTTTACTGAGAATCTCTACAGCAGGGGTCTCCAACCTCGGCAACTTTTAAGACTTGTGGACTTCAACTCCCAGAGTTCCTCAGCCAGCTTAGCCATACAATTTGGGATGAGCAACCTTGGAATGGTGCGAGAGTAGGAATGGATTTCCAGAGGAAAAATTGAAGACTACAGAAACCATTTGTAGTGCTCAGGTGACCCTGAGGACAGAGATAAATCTCCAAGTGGCCTCAGTGACCCTCTGAAAGAATGCAAATGACCAGCTCTGTCTGCGAGGAGTATAAATCCTTCCATTCCCCACCATCCATTCAGACAGAGCTGAAGAAGCTTCTTGGATGAGAAGCGAAACATCTTCAAAAGAAAAAAGCAAGCAAGCCCAGTTGCCTCCTGAAAAAAAGCACCTTTGGGCCGAGAACGAGCTCTTCTGCGATGGCTCGTCTGTAGCAGCGAGAAACCTCTGTTTTCTCGCTGCCACTTTCTTGCATGCTCACTTTCTTGCACGCGCATTTTCTATACGATGCAGTGCTGGACAAGACCATCAGTGAAGGCAAGACAGCCGCAGATGTGGCTCGACTGGTCCTGAACGCCGTGGGGGAGAAGAAAAAGGAAGTTTTAGTGGCGCCTGGTTTTCTGGCTGCCCTGGCGATCTACCTCCGACCGTTCTTCCCTACCGTCTTCTTCGCCCTCATGGCCAGGAGAGCTCGGAAGGAGAAGAAAGACAAGGAATCCAAGCCCCCCCCCCCCCCCCCCCCCCCATAGACTTCGCCCCTGTCAAAGTGTGGACCGAAGCTGCTAGGTATCTTAACATCAGTGGAGAGCTGCAGGAGCTGAACATTTTCATCCTTCGGTGCACTTAAGAGGCGGATTTTTTGTCTAGAGATGAGAAGCTTCTCCCACGCAAAGTTTTCAGGCTCTAACATTTTCTGTATATAATTTCAAGGGTTAATGCTTAGCCAGTTCACGGCAGATTTAGGGAACGGAAGGTGGCTGGCTGATGTGCTGTTTTCCCGCTCGGTGGACCTTCAGAAGACAACATGCCATTAATAGCTGGATATTTTGAGTTGTTCTTCTCACCTGTTTTCCAAACTTATCTTTTACACTTCTCTTTTGTAAATAGGAGAGGGCAAAAAACATGAGTCGTTCCCCATAGGTACCGTGTTTCCCCCCCAAAAAATAAAGACCCACTCAGAAAAAAATAAACCCTGGCAATGATTTTTCAGGATGCTCGTAATATAAGCCCTATCCCAGAAATAAGCCCCCGTTAAGATCATCAGGGATTTTAACAGGGATCAAGGGACGTGGTGGCTATAGTGGCTAAGACTAAGCTTGTCGATCAGAAAGGTTGGCAGTTCAGCGGTTCGAATCCCTGGCGCCGCGGAACAGGATGAGCTCCCGTGACTTGTCCCGGCTTCTGCCAACCTAGCAGTTCGAAAGCATATTAAAAAATGCAAGTAGAAAAATAGGGACCATCTTTGGTGGGAAGGGAACAGCGTTCCGTGCGCCTTTGGCGTTAAATCATGCCGGTCACATGACCACGGAGACTTCTTCAGACAGCGCTGGCTCCTCGGCTTTGAAATGGAGATGATCACTGCCCCCTAGAGTCGGGAACGACTAGCACGTATCTGCGAGAGGAACTTTTACCTTTAAGATCATCAACCAGACGGACGCATTTAATGCCATGTTTCCCTGAAAATAAGACTAACTGGAAAATAATCCCTAATAATGCGTCTTTTGGAGCAAAAATTAATATATGACCTGGTCTTATTTTCAGGGAAACACAGTATTAAAATATTCCAAGTTAAAGAAAATGGTGGAGATGCCATTTATGGGAGAGTTACAGGTCTTTAGTATATAAGATAGAGAAACTACTTCATATATCTCGTTAAACTACAATGGGGTTTTTTCTTTTGACTGGTCTGGTGTGCCAGCGTGGCCCAGGCTTCAATAAACCATGGCTTAGCATGACATGCAAAACTAAGGTTTATGTATTTGTCTCTCTTAAAAGATCTCAAAAAGTTTGGACAGTGGCGAAATCTGCAGTGAGTTACGACCGTCACAGCATTCCCGTAGTCGTGGGATTTACATTCTGATGCTTGGCTGACTTACTGACTTACATTTATGACAGTTGCAGTGTCCCATAGTCGTAAGTCGAGGACCACCTGTTACATGCTGGTTACCAAGCGCCCCAATTTTTGTCATATGACCATGGGGATGTGGCGATGATTAAGTCCCCTTTTTTCAGCGCCGTCGTAACTTCTCACTTGCTAAACAAACGGCTGCAAGTTGAGGACTTTTGTACTCTTAACTTTAGCAGTTTTCAAACGGCTAAGTTTTGCCTTTTCTACTCTAACCTTAGCAGTTTTCAATCAGCCGAAACCTCAAACCGAGCTCGCCCCTCCGAAATGCAAATTATTTCAACGTTAAATCCATTCATGGCCTCATCTGCTGGCTTCCCTGCTCCTCAGATCCAGACCCTTTCGTAACATCTGCTTGTGCATTCTGGGGGAAATAAAATTTATATGGCTATAAATAACAGAACCGCTCGGTGCGTTTACTTTTGAGATCAGGGACTCTCAGCGACTCTGCCAAACAGAAGCTGGAATTATTTAACCATCGCTCTTTCTCCGCCTTTTCATTTTTTTAAGAAAAATTGCTCGCGCTAAATACAACTTGAAGGAAATATATTCGATTACCTAACTGCTCTTGCATGGAAAAAAAGGCGAATCCACTGGGCTTCCTCGGTATAGCAGCTGCTGGATCCAGAAAGGTACAGGATCTCGAGTGGTGACCAAATGGCCCTATTGGTGAGAAGCTTGAAAGGGGCTCGATTCCTAATTCTAGATTCCAAAAAAAGCTAAAAAATAGCATCCACGTCTGGCTTTTGCCCTCGTGGGAAGCCATTTCAAGGGTCCTTTACCAAACGCTAGTCACAAGGCAGGGAAAGAAATATACCTGCACACTCTACAATTTAAATCTCACTGAACAGGTGATCTTAACCTTTCTGCACAGGCAGGATAAGATACTTAGGAGACTTTTTTTAAAAAAAATACTTGTTTTCCCCATTCAATTCTTTAGTACCTTGAAATTTTCAAACCACGCCCAGATGGAATGGGCTACTTAGGGTCTCTCTCTTCATACAGGTAAGTCCTTACGATCACAACTGAGCCTCGATTATGTCGTTAAGTGAGACATTTGCTAAGTGAGTTTTGCTCCGTTTTACGTTTTTCATGCCACATTTAAGTGAATCATCACCAGCTGTTAAAGTTAGTCACATGCTTGTTAAGGAGCCTGAGTGGCGTAGGAGGCTAATGCCTCCTCCTAAGGCAACATTTAACATCCTGCTGCCTGCAATTACTACGAGTTCAATTCTCACCAGGCTCAAGGTCGACTCAACCTTCCATCCTTTCGAAGTGGGTAAAATGAGGACTCAGATCGTTGGGGGCAAGAGGCTGACTCTGTAAACCGCTTAGAGGGTAAAGCACTATGAAGCGGTATATAAATTTAAGCGCTATTGCTATTCCACCCCGCTGAAGAGTTTGCTACCAGATGTTTTTTCGCCCCGACCAAAAGAAAAAGGACCTCTTGAAATTCTCATCCTTTAATGAATGGTCAGTGATATCTTTGAGCTGGTTCTGTAGAATACAATTAAACAAGATATTTAAAGGTTGTCGGGTTTTTCCTCCCAAGAGTGGGTGGGTGAGGAGGATGGGTGGAGGAACCAAAATCTACCCACCAAACCCCCATGTATTGTTTTGCTTGCACCGAGATCCCACGCCTGTTGTCTTCATCGCTCGTCCTGTTCCACCCCACCGCAGATCTGAGGCATTTAAAAAAAAATAATAATAATAACAGAAATCCCTTGATGTGACGTATGATCGTTTCTTTCCAAAAAAAGAAAAAAAAAAAGATAACCGAAGCAACAATAGTAATAATAAGAATAAGAATAATGATCGGGTAAACCGAACAACGGCTTTCCAGGCACCACTTCAAGAGGAAAAAAAATAGTTGAATTGTTCCTGTAGGAGTCCTTAATACACCATTATCGGTTCGGATGGGTTTCTCTCCCTCCCTCCCCCCCCGCCCGCCCTCCCACCTTTCTCGGCCGCGATCATACGGCGTAGAGTTCGTACACCTTCTTTACACAGTACACCAGGGCCGCCAGTGCTATCGTGTTGTGCAGTCTCTTCCTGTGCAGATCGTCCTTCCTCACTAGCACGACCGGGGTGGAAGTGGTCAGCGTGTGTAAGGGCAGGCGGGAGAGTTTGTAGGCGTTGTACTCCACCTGGTACTTGCAGCAGGGGTCGAACTGCCAGGAGATGCCGTAGAGGGTGCAGCAGGCCACGCTGAGCACGCCGGCCGGCAGAGAGAGGTAGTGGGAGTAATCCACGGGGAGGGCCAGTGGGGTGAAGAGGCAGGCCGTGCCAGCCAGCACCGCCGTCTTGTGCAGGCAGTTCCCCACCGTGATCCAACGGGCCGTCTCGTCCCCGATGCGGGTGGGCTCGATCACGATGTACTTGTACTGGGCTTCCAAGGCTTGCTCCAGCTCGTACTCGAACTGGTCCTGCGCGTTCTCCCCGTTGTAGATTTCATGAACGATGTAACAGTCCGTGGCAGATAAGGAGACCCTGTGGGAAGGAAAAGAGGAAAGAGTTACTCAGAGGGGGGGGGGTGCAGGAACAAGGCCTCCCACCCAGTGGTGAAATCCTCCGCGGATTGCCACCACTTCGTTGCCCGGGCATGCGCGATATCCTGCTTTCTAGTGAATATAAACCATGCGGCGCAGCTGATCATCGGAAATACCGGTTCGGACAAACCGGTAGCTTTTTTTTTTTACTTCCGGTTTGCCGAACAGGTAGATTTTATCACTACCAGTTCGCCTGAACCAGTACGAACCGGGAGTATTTCACCCCTGGTCCCACCCCCTCTGCCCTCCCCTTCAAGAATGGCCTTTGGGAGCCCATCGCTGGCACCCTAACGATACCCATTTTTTTTATCCATCTCTGCCCACTCCGTCATCTTCATCATCCGTTCTTCCATTGTGGGAGAGGTACAGAATAACACAGACCTCAGCGGTATCCTAGTCCAACCCCCTGCTTAGGTTAGGCAGGAAACCCTACACCTCTTCAGACAAATGGTTATCCAACATCTTCTTAAAAACTTCCAGCGTTGGAGCATTCACAACTTCTAGAGGCAAGTTGTTCCACTGATTAATTGTTCTGTCAGGAAATTTCTCTTTAGTTCTAGGTTGCTTCTCTCCTTGATGAGTTTCCACCCGTTGCTTCTTGACCTGCCCTCAGGTGCTTTGGAGAATAGCTTGACTCCCTCTTCTTTGTGGCAACCCCTGAGATATTGGAAGACTGCTCTCATGTTTCCCCTAAATCCTTCTCTTCAGTAGACTAGACATACCCAGTTCCTGCAACCGTTCTTCCTACATTTTAGCCTCCAGTCCCCTAATCACCTTTGTTGCTCTTCTCTGCCCCCTAGAGTTTGTCTGTTTTGTCTGGTTGGGCCCCCCCCCCCCCCCCCGTCTCAATTGACTATTGGGCCACTGGAAAGTCACTTCAAAACCTTGAGGAGCAGTGATGTCTACTCGAACCTGTGAAGTGGTGGACTTTATAGCGTCTCCGGAGTTATTTTAAAGAGGCCTCGGGGGCTTTGATAATGCCAGACTCGCTCCCAGCTCCTCTGTCGAACACGTCAGCAAATGGCATCAAATCAGATTCTGCTCCCTGAGTATTTTGCTAGCGTTTGGATATGCAAAGTGGGCTTATCAACTTAGCACATTTTGAAGCCACTACGTCAGGGGGAAAAAAAAAAAAAAGCTATTGACAAAACCTAAAGCTAAATCATACGGACAGAGAGGGGTCTTTTGTTCAGGCCAGGATCCGAGCGAGCTTTGGAATGACTCTATTCAACGCATTCATTCACGCGGGCTTTCGGGCCCCCCACAAAAGCTGGATTTGGGTTTCATGGCCTTTGTTTAAGCGCCTGTCTCGAACGTTGGTAAGACAGAGGTGAACGGCGTGGATTTTAGTGGTTTGACCAAATCTCTTCCCTATCGCAATCCTAAACCTGGAAGAGAAGAATTTTAGAGTTGTGTTTCTCACCCCTTGGTAACTTTAAGATGGGTGGACTTCAACTCCCAGAATTCCCCAGCCAGCCATGAACAATAGAGTTGGAAAGACCAGAAAGGCCATCCAGTCCAGTGATTCTCTCTCTTGGTAACTTTAAGATGAGTGGACTTCAACTCCCAGAATTCCCCAGCCAGCCATGAACAATAGAGTTGGAAAGACCAGAAAGACCATCCAGTCCAGTGATTCTCTCTCTTGGGAACTTTAAGATGGGTGGACTTCAACTCCCAGAATTCCCCAGCCAGCCATGCTAGCTGGGGAATTCTGGGAGTTGAAGTCCACTGTATAGCTGTTATAGAAGCTATTTATACCTACGGGAAGAGAAACGTGAGCAGGGGGGAAACTAATGCACGTACATTATGGGTTTCCGATGACATCTGATGGGGAAGAGTAATGCTGTCCTGTTTGAATTTTGATCCCACCCAGCTGTTCCCATGGCTTTAGGAGCAGCTGTAATAATATTATATTTGTTGGGGTATCCCAACATTGTCAGAGAATCCTACTGCTCTATGAAAGATGGCTGAAATCCTGCATTTAGATTAACAGAGTTGGAAGGACCTTAGAGGTCATCTAGTCCAAGCAGAAGACCCTACACCGTTTCTGACAGATGACAGTCCAGTCTCTTCTTGAAAGCCTCCAATGATGAAGCTCCCACAACTTCCGAAGGCAACTTTTGTTCCATCAGTTGATTGTTCTCACTGTCAGAAAATTTCTCCTTATTTCCAGGTTGAATCTCCAACTCTGGAAGTTTTTAAGACGATGTTGAATAACTGTCTGAAGTGGTGTAGGGTTTCCTGCCTAAGCAGGGGGTTGGACTAGAAGACCTCCAAGGTCCCTTCCAACTCTGTTATTCTATTCTATTAAGTGTGAAAACTGGTCATAAGTCATTTTTGTCAGTGCCCCTGTAACTTTGGTCAGTAAATAAAATGTTGTAAGTCAAGGACTAGCTGCATTCATGTTCGTGTATCTATCATAGCTGTAGATAGATCAATTAATGCTTAAGTTTAACTAGTAGGTTACCAGCTTTAAGCCAAAATAAAACTGCACATCCGAGATTCCTACTCTACTGTCATGTAGAGAATTTGAAAATACTGTACTGAAAATATTTTTCTAAGAAAGAGGGGCAATTTTTTATTACTCCTTTTTGAATTTCATTTTTCAACATCAAAAAATTTAGTGCCACATCCAGGTGCAACCAAGTCCTGATCATCTGAAAATCAGATGTCACTTAATTTGAGGACAAATATTTAACTTTACCTTTTTTTTAAAAAAAAAGAAATTTATTCCAGCTATAAAGGCCAAAGAGATACCTTTTAAAAAGCTGGTCCTAAGTCTAAGCTGGCTTCAAAAAAAAAGTATAGAAAATGGGAAAGAACGCTTATGAATTATGTATGCTACATTAACTGCGTGCAGAGGCATCGCCGGCCGTTTCCTGGATCAATCTTAAATATGCTTATTTAAGGTTTGTTCGCCGTTTATAAAAATAAATGGTCTGTTTGAAGAGCAAACCGCGTTCGAAATTTCCAGTAATAGCTCCTGAAGAGAGGTGAATGCTTTCTTTGTGGACGGTTGTGATGTCGCACAAGATTCAAGTCACACGGTACAAGGTCTACCAGAGAGGGTACATGGGTTGTGCCACTTCACAGGGCCTCTGGAGTCCCACCCCACTGGAGGCTGACAGTTTCTGCACACCTTCAAAGTAAGCTGCCTGCAATACAGGTAAAGGTAAAGGTAGGAATACAGGTAAAGGTAGTTTCCCTTCACACATATGCGCTAGTCGTTCCCGACTCTGGGAGACGGTGCTCATCTCCGTTTCAAAGCCGGAGAGCCAGCGCTGTCCGAAGACGTCTCCGTGGTCACGTGGCCGGCATGATTTAACGCCAAAGGTGCACGGAACGCTGTTCCCTTCCCACCAAAGGTGGTCCCTATTTTTCTACCTGCATTTTTTACCTGCTTTCGAACTGCTACGTTGGCAGAAGCTGGGACAAGTCACGGGAGCTCACCCCGTTATGCGGCACTAGGGATTCGGAGAAAAAAAAAAAACTACATCTGCTAGTTTTGTGGCCACTCAAGAAATAGTCAGGCATGGGAAGAGTTTTGTGGCTCCCGGTGTTTTCTTTTCCTGTGGGAAATGGGTCCAAATGGTTTTTTGAGTGTTTAAGTTTGCAGACCCCTGCCCTAGACTTACAACAATTCATTTAATGACCCAAGTTACAACAGCACTGAAGAAAGTGACTTAGGACCGTTCTTCACATTTATGACCGTTGCAGCGTCCCCATGGTGACGTGATCCAAATTCAAACCCTTGGCAATTGGCTTGTATTTATGACGGTTGCCATGTTCCGGGGTCAGGCAATCCCCTTTTGCAACCTTCTAGCCAACAATGGGGAAGCCAGATTCACTTAACGACCCGGGTGACGAATTTTAACAATTGCAGTGCTTCACTGAGCGACCACGGCAAGGAAGATCGTAAAATGAGGCAAAACTCTCTTATCAACTGTTTGGCTTAGCGACAAAAATCTGGAAGTCAATTGCGGTTGTTAAGTCGACAAGTACACAAACAGCCTTCTTGTCACCATGTTGGTGCATTATGTTAAATCATCTGGGGGGGGAGGGGAAACCAGGACAGGTCGTATTCACACAACTTGCCAAATCCCCCATCAATAGTTTACAAACCCCCCTGTGGCTGCAACGCTCGTAAGTGCAAGGATTGGTCGTAAGTCACTCTTTTCAGCCCCGTCGTAACTTTGAACGGTCGCTAAACAGGCAGGTGTCCCCCGTTCAGTCATACTAATGGCATTTGCAGCTTTACTAACTTCACAATTTCAGGGATTTGCCTAACAAATAAAGAGCGCGAAAGTTTGCAAAGTGAGGCAAAATTCACTGAACAACGGTCTCGCTTAGTTACAGAAACGTTGAGGTCAGTTGTGGTCGTAAGTTGAGCACTACCTTATATTTCCCAGGAAAGCTAGAACGTGCTTTCCCTTCCAAGAAACATTCTGTTCTTTTAAGTAGAGGCTCGCTATGCAGAAATGCAACAAGGAGCTTGCACGAAAGAAGGGGAAATGCTTTACATTTTCTTCTCTAACAAAAGGACAAAAAATTATAATTCTTATTCAACTCTGTCCCATTAGACGAAGCAAAGTTTTGAAAACACAAGCAAGAGACCGGAATCTCTCTTTTAAATCACGCAAACTTGACTGCCTTTAAAACGAAAACACCAGCCTGCCACGAACGTGCCCAGCAACAAGATTTATGCATATTGGAACAAAAACTACCCCGGGAAACGAATTATATATATATATATATAGTGATCCAACCAGTCGTGTGAGGATCAATTAATAATATTTATTGCTTTCTGGGCACTTTCCGAACATTCAGAAGGTACTTATTAAAACAGGCCAGAGATGGTTAATTGTGGTTAATTACCGGCACCCAGGTTCACAAGAGGGGGAAAAAAAAATTAAGGCAATAATTTACGGCTGAAACATAAATTGCAAAACTGAAATGTTTAAACTGTGAAACGAATGACTCGGCAGTTTTAACGGATCCCGGTTTTACACAAAACAGGAGCACAAGGAAGATAATGTAACCCACGGAGTGGAAACCCAGTTTGGTGTAGGTAACAATTAATGGTAAGCCTACAAACCAGGAAGTGGTGAGTTCCAATTCCGCCTTAGGCACAAAAGCTAGCTAGGTGACCTTGGGCCAGTCACTTTCTCTCTACCCTGGGAAGGAGGCAATGGCAAACCATCTCAGAAAAACCTTGCCACAAGGAAACCGCAGGCAATCTTTTGAGATTCACACAATACTGAACGGAACAATTTAAAAAAAATTATACGCATCTTTAGATACAACAATTGAGCCTTTAGACCAAGCCCTACACAGATTCTGGAACATCACTTGCATTGACCCAAGCCAAACATCAAGATACTAAGCCAAATGTCCCTAAAAAATTAAAATCAATACCAGGGTGGATTTGATTTAAATCGAGTTGATTTAAATCACAATTTAAATCATGATTTAACTCACTAGTAAAAAGGCTTGATTTAAATCAACTCGATTTAAATCATAATTTTTAAAGAGCAACTTGTCATCTCTGCTACTCCTTTGACCCGCTGTTGACTCACCGATAGTCCCAGTGTTGCAGAATATACAGCCTCCTGCTACATAACTAAGCTCCATTTCATGCTGAATAAACTACATTATTTATGTATCTTAAATAGAAAACTATCTTACGATAAATTTTTACCCCAGAGAGAGAAAATGATGGAGAGAGAGAATGAGAGAGGAAAAAAGAGCAACAATTGAGAGAGAGAGAAATGAGAGAGAGCATGAGGGAGAGAATGAGAGAGAGGGAAAAGAGAGGGAAACAAATTAAAGGGGAAAGGAAGGAAGGAAAGAAGGGAGAGGAAAAAGAAAAACAGAAATGAGAGGGGGGGAGAGAGGCAGCCTGGGTAGGCGTGGCAGGGGTATGTCATGTGACTGGGTGGGAGTGACCTTGAGTTGGCCACGCCCACTCAGGTTTTGTGGCTCCCGGTGTTTTCTTTTCTGTGGGAAACGGGTCCAAATGGCTTTTTTGAGTGTTTAAGGTCGCAGAACCCCTGGATTAACGTAAGGCAGGACCTAAAGCACCATCAAAGAACACTGGAAAATAATTGAACGCTAGTTTATTATGCAACCTAATCACAGACCCACCCAGGGGCCAACAATCATCCGTAACATTGCTGGCAGAAACTTCAAGAAAGTTTTAAGCATTGGAGCTGGCTGTTCAATTCCCTATCGCTCCACGCATATTGCAGCTGAGGACAAAACGGACTTGGCCTCCCATATCCAAAGGGGTTACGATGAGCCAAATCGTAAGTCCTTTTCCAATTTCTGTAACTCAACAAATTTAAGAAGTTTCTCAACTTTACAATAGGTGGGCCTCAACTCCCAGAATGAAGTCCCATCTATCTCGAAATTGCCAAGGTTGAGAAACAATGCAACAAGGGAGGGGGTTATGTGTGCCCAACTTTCAGATTTATGGACTTCAGTTCCCACAATTCCCCAGCCAGCTCCGAGCTTTGGAATTCTGGGAATTTTTTTTATTTATTTTTTATTTTATTTTAAATTTATATACCGCCCTTCTCCCTGAGGACTCAGGGCGGTGTACAGCCAGAATTAAAAAACATGAAATACAAATATTAAAAACAATTAAAATATATATAAATTTGGCCCAAAATTAAAAATACAAACCAATTAAAACATTTAAAATTTCTTCTTAAGCCAGCCCGGCTTGCTGGAAAAAGTGGGTTTTAAGGGCACGGCGGAAGGCACTGAGGTCTTGGATTCTCCTTATCTCAGGGGGCAACTGATTCCAGAGGGTGGGTGCCCCCACAGAGAAGGCCCTCCCCCTGGGGGTCACCAGCCTGCATTGATTGGCTGATGGCACCCTGAGGAGGCCCTCTCTGTGGAAGCGCACGGGACGATGGGAGGTTGTCGGTAGCAGCAGGCGGTCTCGAAGATAGCTAGGCCCGATGCCATGGAGCGCTTTAAAGGTGATAACCAGCACCTTGAAGCGCACCCGGAAGACCACCGGGAGCCAGTGCAGCTCGCGCAGGAGCGGTGTTACATGGGAGCGCCATGCTGCTCCCATCACTACCCGCGCTGCTGCATTCTGGACCAGTTGGAGCCTCCGGGTGCTCTTCAAGGGGAGCCCCATGTAGAGAGCGTTGCAGTAGTCAAGGCGAGAGGTGACGAGGGCATGAGTGACTGTGACTTGAAGTCCACAAGTCTTAAAGCGGCCAAGGATGGAGGACACCCCTGCAATAATGCATTATTAATCCCACTAATATTAGTCCTTTCATACCTATAGCCTTTGCCTGCAAAGCAGTCCAAACACAACGTCAAGGAAAAGGGCCAGGAAAAACAGCTCTGAATGGGAGGAATTGGGATACGAAGGATTGGACCGTTGTGAAAACAGGCCGATAACGGGTGTGAACGTAATTCACTGAATCTAAACTACATTCCTAGCTGCAGCCAGCGACTCTTGGGAGATGTTTCCGGAAAAAGCAGGGGGAAGAAAAACGATGTGGGAGAAACTCTTAAAGGAAAGAATCTAACTAGGATGCCGTTATTACTTGCTCAGAAACATGAGATCTGAATTCACCACATGGTTCAAAGAAGAATTTTTTCTCGGACAGCTGCTTGGAAGCCTTCAGGACAAGAATGCCTATCAACCCTCCCACGTTTTCAGAAATATGGATCATAGAAAAATATAGATGTATCAGCCAGCGAATATGTTTCCCAGGGTGAGCTGTAAAAACACCACCGCTAATTCTACTTTAGGGCGAGGAAGGAAGGGGATGTTTCCAACAATTTGTGGGAGGGGGGAGAAAGAAACTTTATTATGGAGCAAATAAATATTAATAAATGCAAGACAGGGAGTGCCCTTGTAATTCTGGATGGGATCCCAGAATACAATGGAAACATACTTTAGAGCTGGGACCGGCTTCTGGAGAGAGTATGTAGAGGACTAATAATAAAATGTACTCTTTGCCTTGCATTAGAGCTGTTTTTGTGCCACCTAGTTTCCAGCACCAGGCTGGAAACTAGGTGGCTGTGAGTTCTAGTTCCTCCTCAGGCCTGGAAGCCAGCCGGGTGACTTTGAGCCAATCACCAGGAGGCTGTGAGTTCTAGTCTCACTTCAGGCATGAAAACGAGCTGGATGATTTTGCGCCAATCACCAGGAGACTGCGAGTTCTAGTCCTGCGTTAGGCATGAAAGACAGTTGGGTGACTTTGGGCCAATCACCAAAGAGACAGTGAGTTCTAGTCCCGCCTTAGCCATGAAAGCCAACTGTGACTTTGAGCCAATCCAGGAGATGGTGAGTTCTAGTCCTGCGTTAGGCATGAAAGACAGTTGGGTGACTTTGGGCCAATCACCAGGAGACTGGGAGTTCTAGTCCCGCCTTAGGCATGAAAGCCAGCTGGGTGACTTTGAGCCAATCCAGGAGATGGTGAGTTCTAGTCCTGTGTTAGGCATGAAAGACAGTTGGGTGACTTTGGGCCAATCACCAAAGAAGACAGTGAGTTCTAGTCCCGCCTTAGCCATGAAAGCCAACTGGGTGACTTTGAGCCAATCCAGGAGATGGTGAGTTCTAGTCCTGCGTTAGGCATGAAAGACAGTTGGGTGACTTTGGGCCAATCACCAGGAGACTGGGAGTTCTAGTCCCGCCTTAGGCATGAAAGCCAGCTGGTGACTTTGAGCCAATCCAGGAGATGGTGAGTTCTAGTCCTGTGTTAGGCATGAAAGACAGTTGGGTGACTTTGGGCCAATCACCAAAGAAGACAGTGAGTTCTAGTCCCGCCTTAGCCATGAAAGCCAACTGGGTGACTTTGAGCCAATCCAGGAGATGGTGAGTTCTAGTCCTGCGTTAGGCATGAAAGACAGTTGGGTGACTTTGGGCCAGTCACCAGGAGACTGGGAGTTCTAGTCCGGCGTTAAACATGGAAGCCAGCTGGGTGACTTTGGGCCTATAACCAAGAGACCGGAAGTTCTAGTCTCACTTCAAGGCATGAAAACTAGCTGGATGATTTTGCGCCAATCACCAGGAGACTGTGAGTTCTAGTCCCACGTTAGAGATGAAAACTAGCTGAGTGACTTTGGGCCAATCACCAGGAGACTGTGAGTTCTAGTCCCACATTAGGCATGAAAGAAGGTTGGGTGACTTTGGGCCAGTCCCCCCCTCTCTTAGCCCAACCTACCTCATAGGATTGTTGTCATGGGGAGAACAGGAGGTGGAAGGAGTATTAGATATGTTTGCCCCTGTGAGTTACTTATAAAGACGAGATAAAAATCTAGTAAATCAATAAAAATAAATCAACTAGAGACTGGAGCAATAAAGCATCTGCTTCAACCACCGTTTCCTCACTGTGGTTTAATGGTTAACCCTGTTGAACAAGCAACCTAAGAAATGCAAACTTGATAACGATGTCATCTTTTGACTGGCAACCCCTTGATAACAAAATCCACATGTGATTGATCCAATCTGTTGAGGGACAATGGAGAACATGCAAGTGTTCGTAGCCAAGTTCTTGAGAGTAAGGGTCTCCAACCTTGGGCACTTTAAGCAAAGCTGGCTGAGGAACTCTGGGAGTTGAAGTCCACAAGTCTTAAAGTGCCCAAGGTTGGAGACCCCTACTCTTAACACATTTCCTGAAAAAATTAAGCTCTTTTTCTTTCATTCCTTTGCAGATCCAACTATTTTAACAATAAAAGAAACCCTCACAGCCCCATCCTGCAGCAAACCACACCGAGAAGTTTGAAACTGGGTTACAACAGTTGTAACAATAGTTACAACAGTTGAGTTGTAACTATTTCTCTTTCAGAAAGTAACCCAAGAGGAAGAAAATAAAAATATTTATTTCCCACTTTTCATTCAGGAGCTCAAGCCCTCCCCTCCTGCTTTCCTCCAAACCGTATTTAGACTCTTTACTTTCCATGCCAACAAAAATATATCCATTTGCCCATTTTTCTATCTTGCTAGAAAAGCCAACGGTGAAATATTTAAAAGTTCCCAAGCTAAGAGCCCACCCACAACTCCATTAATTCCATGCCAGCTCCCAAACTAATTTTCCAAATCCAAGATAAATACTTCACCCACCTAAACAATAACAACAAATACAAATCAACCAGCATCAACAATTGTGCACCCAGAAGTCACTTTTGAAAGATTCAGGGGAATGTTGAGAAACGACAACCTAAAATTCAAAAAAAATTAAGACTTGCAGGGAAGAAATGGTGAATTGAAGAACGAAGGGGCCCTTTGTAATTCCTCTCCAAACTGATCTGAAAGCGAGTTTCAAAATGACCAGCTACAAGAATGATATGGAAAAAGATGCTAAGCTGGATAATACGAATGAAAAGTGGCTGATACCTTCATAATTGAAAGCGATGTACAAATAACAAATCGAAGGAGTTACTTGGCTAACTTTCCTATACTGGATTGACAAAAAAAATACACATTAAAACTTTGAAGGACTTTGTAAGGGACTAAAAAAAGATGAAATCAAATCCTCGAACATTATTTGATGGGATTAAAGATCAAGATTGTTAAAAGGAAGAATGTAAAGTTGGTTTATTTGATCAAGCTTAAAATAGATCTGGTGCTTACGACTGATAATTCTTAATGGCCTTTTGCGGACATCAAGACTGAAGAACGAAGCTTTTAAGGAAAGTAAGCAATGGGGATTGGGAAGAAGAGTTCATTTGTTATATTTTAAAAGAAGGTGATAAGTTACTAAAATAGTTTGTACTTGTGATGAAGAGAGATGTTATATCTTTATATATGTATCTTCCTTTACTATATTTTTTTCTTTCTTTCTTTCTTTCTTGCAGTTTCTGTCTTTTTCTTTTGTTCTTTATCTTGTTAATTGTAATCTTTTTAATAAAATGTCTATACATTTTTTTAAAAAAATGGGAGCATTGAGGAACTACCTTCAGAAGCAAACGAGGACACTTTACGTCTCCCTGATGCGACATGTAGGAAAGAAAGGCGAGAATTTCCTGAGCTGAGGATGGATCTTGACTTCCCACATTTGCCCCCAGATGTCCACCCCAACCCACAATGAGATGTGCTCACTGCCTTGACTGATATATAAACACAAGAGATAAAAATCTAATCATCATCATCATCATTCTCCCTTCCAAGCCAAGCCCACCCTTTTTCACAAAACCTGAGCCTTTCCAAAACAGCCGGACTCTTTCCTCTCCCACCCAGCAGTTCCCCAGGACAAATGCAACTTCACACTCGCCTCCAAAAAGCCCCAAATTTTTCATATCTATGCCTTTCATTGCTCCCAGCCTCCCCTCCTTTCCTGCAGCCACAGCCACCGAGGGCCCCAGCTGATCCCCCCCCCACCATCTTTCCATGGGTTGTTCCATCAAATCCCTCTTTGCCCAGCTTCTACTAGCCCTGTTAGGTAGTCCAGAGAAAGCACACCCAGGAGAACTCAATCTATATCTATTGTAAGGTTACCCCAACAGTGTCTATGGAGATTCTCAGTCATCCAGGTCATGGATGTCCCAAAGGGGCTTTTTTCAAGAGGCAACTGGACTTTCTGGGATGTTTTTTTTTTCTTTGAAGATGTTTTGCTTCTCATCCAAGAAGCTTCTTCAGCTCTGACTGGATGGTGGGGAATGGAAGGATTTATACTCCTTGCAGATAGAATTGGTCATTTGCATTCTTTTTAGAGAGTCGTTGAGGCCACTTGGAGGTTTATCAGTGTCCTCAGAGTCACCTGAGTAGTGCAAATGGATGTGGAGCCTTCTTGGAACTGTGAAAGGACTCTGTTGTAGGCTGAAAATAGAAGATGTTGTATCCCTGCCCCTCAGTTGAGAGAGAGCTGTTCGATTTTGACATAGGTGGCCTCTTTGACCCCTCTTCTTTCAAACCGGCAGTCCTCTCTGTCCAAAATATGGACTTTGCTGTCTTCAAAATTGTCTTTGAAATGCAGATGGACTGCTGAATCTAGTCCCGATGTGTTCCCCTATGTTGTGTCATGCGTTTAGGAAGCGGTCGAAGGCTCCACACCCCATTTGCACTACTCCGATGACCCTGAGGACACAGATAAGCCTCCAGGTGACCTCAAGGACTCTCTAAAAAGGATGCAAACGACCAGCTCTGTCTGCAAGGAGTATAAATCCTTCCATTCCCCACCATCCAGTCAGAGCTGAAGAAGCTTCTTGGATGAGAAGCGAAACGTCTTCAAAGAAAAACCTGAAAGTTTTCCCCCAAGTTGCCCCTTGGGGGAAAAAAAAGCACTTTTGAGTTACCCCAACATAATTTTGGAGGGCTGGAAGTCTTTCTCCTCTCTCCCCTCCACCCCCACCCCTCCATTACTTTGATTCTCTCCAAAACTAGGAGAGTCCCTTCTGGAGACGCGTCCTTCCTCCACCCCCAGTCCTCAATCCCTGCTTTGAACTCTCCTTTGACCCTTGTCCACCCAAGGTCATTCTCACAACCCTTGACTGGTTCACACTGCCAGCCCCAACCTACTGCCCCATCTCTTCCTCCCTCTCCCCCAAGGTTGATTTAACCCGTCCCTCATCCCTCCTGCCTCCAAGGCTGGTTTAACCCCACGCCCCCATCCCTTCCTCTCTCTCCCCCCCCCCGGACTGGTTTTAACCCCCACATCCCTCCCTCCCTCCTCCCACAAGGTTGGTTTGAACCCCCATCCCTCTGCCCCAAGGCTGGTTTAACTTCCCCCCCTTCCTCCTCTCCCCAAGGTTGGTTTCCCCCATCGCCCTGCCCCAAGACTGGTTTAACACGCCCCCATCCCTTCCTCTCCTCCCCTCCAAGGTTGGTTTGACCCCCCATCCCTCCTGCCCCCAAGACTGGTTTAACCTCCCCCATTCCTTCCTCTCCCCCCCTCCCACTGGTTTAAACCCCCATCCCTTCCTCCCTCTCCCCCAGGTTGCTTTGACCCCCCCCCATCCCTCCTGCCCCAAGGCTGGTTTAAACCCCACTCCCACCCCTTCCTTCTTCCCTCACTGACTGGTTTAAACCCCCCCCCATTCCTCCATCCCCAGGTTGCTTTGACCCACCCCCCCCCCCCCTGCCCCCAAGACTGGTTTAACCCCCTCCATCCCTCCTTCCTGCCCCCCCCCCAAGGCTGGTTTAACCTCTACACCTTCTTCCCTGCAACCCCCCCCAGGCTGGTTTAATCCCCCATCCCTTCCTCCTTTCCCCCCCCCCCCAAGGCTGGTTTAACCCCCCACCCCTTTCTTCCCTCCCTCCCTCCTGACCCCCCCCACCAAACCTGGTTTAACCTCCCCCCTCCCCACATTTCCAGCTTCAAAAGCCCTGGTGTAGCTCAACTCAAAGGGGTTTGGGGCCCTCCTGAACCTTTCTCCTCCCCCTCCTCACTATGAATGTGATTTCCCTTCCCCCCCCCCCACCCCCCCCCCCCAATTAGGACCTGCAATTCAATGGCTCTTTTTTGAGGAGGGGGGGTGGAGGGATACGTCTCCAAAGCCTGGAAAAGGGGGAGAATCGGCGGCGGGGGGGGCCGTTTCGGATGATGGGTATTGTAGTCCTTGGAGGTTGCTTGCTCTCCCCTTCTCCTCCTCCCCCCAATAACCCCCCCCAGGCGGGGAGGGGGCTTCCAGTTCCCCCCCCCCCTCACAGGAGCCGCTTCCCTGCCCCCCAAGGCCCTGCTCCAAAGGACCGAGGAGGCCCGGCGGGACTCACCTCTCCCTGGCGGCGCCGCCGCTGGAGCTGCCGGGCCCCGCTCGCCTCCTTCCCCAGGCCGCCATCTTGGAAAAAGGCTTCGCAAATGTCTCCGCCGAAAGGGGCAGCGGAGGGCGGGGCTGGGCGGAGGGCGGAGAGGCAGGCTTTGGGAGCCGCTTCCCGAAGGCTGCCGGGAAACGGAGTCCGGCAGGAGGGCGCCGAGGAAGCCCTGGCAACGGGCGCCTCCTCTCGCACAAACTACAAACTCCGGCCATCTTGGCAGAGAAAGAGATCGGGGTGGTGGTGAAGAAGAGCGCGAGCGGTGCCGCTTGGGAAATGAAGTCCCTCGGCCAGGGAAAGCGGTAGGAGGAGCGGGAGGGGAAAAACTACCTTTCCCAGGGAAGGGCGGGGAGAGGTACGGGCCCACGTGAGCGCGAGGGGGGCGGAGAGAGAGAGAGAGAAAAAAAAAAAAGGTTTTAGCCCAGACTCCGGAGAGCGGACGAGGGTTGCTTTGGCCGGAGTTCTGGCTCCGCCCACTTTGCGCGGCTCAGCCAATGGGAGCCCGGCACCTCGTTTTCTCGGGTTTCGCACGTTTGGCATGGAAAATGAATCATAAAACGAAATTAATGAAATGGAGCGAAGCACGTGCTTTCCGTTGCAAGCGGCGATCGCCATTGCAAAGTTCCTAGTCGGTGGGACTTTTTTTGGTGGAAGAGTCCTAACTGGGCGATCATCAAACCAACATCTCGATAAACCATGGTTTGTTTAAACAAAAAACAAAAAAACGACCCAAAAGTCACACTAAGCCAGAAAAGAACATGGGAAAACACACCCAAGTTAGCAAGTAAATCTGGTCACTTTAAGAAGCCTGGATTTCAACTCCCAGAATTTTCCTGCCAGCTATTATTTTATTTATTTTTATTTATTTATTTATTTAATTTGTATACCGCCCTTCTCCCAGAAGGGACTCAGGGCGGCGAACAGCCAAAATTAAAAAACATATTAGCTTTGATCAAGTTTGAATAACCTACTAACTGAACCTCAACCCTTATGATTTTCAAAGCCTGTTGCAATAGACTTGAATTAACATAGGATGGCTTAGCACTGCCTGTGAATCTGTCCGAGAAACCGCTTTTTCTGTCGTCTCTCGACCTCGGCTTGAAAAGTTGCTCTGTCTAGAAGAGACGATAATGATTGATTTATGATTGATTGATTGATTGATTGATGAGGAGAGACAGAGAAAGAGGAAGAAAAGAAAGGAAGGAAGGAAGGAAAGAAAGAAAGAAAGAAAGAAGGAAGGAAGGAAGAAAGAAAGAAAGAAAGAAAGAAAGAAAGAAAGAAAGAAAGAAAGAAGAGAAGAAAAGAAAAAAAGAAGAGAAGAGAAGAAAAGAAAAGAAAAGAAAAGAAAAGAAAAAAGAAAAGAAAAGAAAAGAAAAGAAAAGAAAAGAAAAGAAAAGAAGAAAAGAAAAGAAAAGAAAAGAAAAGAAAAGAAAAGAAAAAAGAGATTGATTGATCAATGTCTTTGGCATAAGTTTGAAGAGCCTTGGTGGTGCAGCAGACTAAAGTGCTGTTAAGTAGCACTTAGCTGCCAGCTGCCTGCAGTTACTGCGAGTTCAAATGTCACCAGGCTCAAGGTTGACTCAGCCTTCCATCCTTCCGAGGTAGGTAAAATGAGGACCCAGATTGTGGGGGCAATAAGCTGACTTTGTATAAAAAAGAACACCGCTTGGGGGGGGCCGAAAGCCCTACTAAGCAGGTATATACAAAAGTATGAAGGCTATTGCTTAACGCATTGTAAGCCGCCCTGAGTCTCCGGAGAAGGGCGGCATATAAATCGAACCAATAAATAAATAAGAAAGAAAGGAAAAGAAGAGAGAGAGATTGATTGATTTCAGTCTTTGGCATAAGTGAATCTGTGCCTTTTTCCATTGTCTTACAAGTCCCCAATCGGGTGAAATGCTCCCGGATGAGACCGGATCACCCGATCCGGTAGTGATTTTTTCCCTGTGGTTTGGCGATCCAGTAGCGATCACTGCCCGGGTGTCATTACTTCCTGGTTTTATCCAGGAAGTAATGTTTTATTACCTTCTGTGCTTGCGCAGGTTTTGTGCACCCACAGGTGTGCGCACACGTGCACTTCTGAACCGGTAAGGAAGGTAAGTAGATTTCACCCCTGGCCCAACCCCACCAAATCAAGTGATCGTTAGTGACCAAACAGCTTAGCCACGCTTTTAAAAATTATATTTCATGCAACAGGGTCAGATTTTTATTAATGACACAACCCGAGAAGGAAAAAAAATATTAAAAACACACATGTACACCAACCAGAAAAGTCATTGTTAAGAAGTCCTGAGTCAGAAAGGCACATAGAATAAGGGTGAAAATAATCCCACGTTGGTGGAAAACACGAGGTCGTCCCCCCCCACCCCGGCCCTCCGAATCGTCTAAGCTGATGGCTCTTGAAGTTGCAGGTGGTTCTTGAGATTGGGCCCATCCTGTGGTTCTTGAAGCTCTGTGTGCCCACCTAATGGACTTCCCATCCCCTATCTAACAATAAAGAGGTGCTTTATCCGTGCCCCGTTCTTCCTCCAGCAGATCTCAGAAATATTTTTTTTTTCCTTCTCAAAAGATCTGTGAAAAGTTTCATTCCACCAATTTGGCCTCTTCCAGAGAAGTTGGGACTTTCAAGAATCTCTAGCCAGTCCAGCTGGAATTTCACCACCTCTGGGACAGATCAAAGCTGCACTGAGACACTTACAACTGAGATACTTCAATAGAGAAAAATGGGGGGGGGGGGGGGAGAGCCTCCATTCCACCCTCTGAGTCCTTCAAAGATAAAGGACCTGATTGCTATCACCTATCTTCCCTCTGCTATCCTTGGAGACCCTTGTCCCTCTGCAATGCAAAAATTAAAAACTGCAGAAAAATAAAGGGTTTCCCCCACCCCCAAAATAAAAGCATCAGTGTTACTAAAAAAAAAAAAAAAAATCTCAGTTAAGTTCCACAAACTTTTGTTGGGGCATCATGGAAGAAAGCTGGAGCATTTCTGAAATATTGCATCTCAGACTAACTCTGACCTTTGCAAGCCTCCTTCTTTAGCCGAGGAAAATATTCCCATCGTATTTAGGATAAATCATCTCTCTTCGCCTCCTCAGCGCCCAGTAGTATTTTCTAGATAAGGGAGGACATCTTCAGGCAGAGACCACTGAAGAAAAGGTGCCATGACAAGTTAGTGAACAGTAAGGAGAAGTTCAAGTTTTCGAATGGTACGACAAGCGGTCTTAACACTGCTGGGAGGGCAGATGTCCATCAGATAAGCTGTGTATGTGGTGTATGTGCATAAAAATACCAGTCCTCTCACAAAACCTCTTCAGCTGGACTCTCACTGATGTTTTTAGAACAGCGTTTCTCAAAACGTGGCAACTTTAAGACGGGTGGACTTCAACTCCCAGAAATCCCCAGCCAGGAATTCTGGGAGTTGAAAGTTCACCCATCTTAAAAGTTGCCAAGTTTGAGAAATGTTTGCTATAGAGCTATCCACGAATCAAACCACACAATACGATTTGTGCTCCAAATTTCACCCTTTTAGGGCAGGGGTCTCCAACGTTGGCAACTTTAAGCCTGGCGGACTTTAATTCCCAGAATTCTGGGAGTTAAAGTCCGCCAGGCTTAAAGTTGCCAACTTTGGAGTCCTCTGTTTAGGTAATGATCTTATCTCATCTCTTCCATTTATTTCTGCTGAAATTCCCAAAGACACACCTAAGGAACTGAACTGGGCAGGGGGAAAATAAAATAAAAAGGGATAGGGAAACTTAGATCCCCAAAGGAATTCAAATTCTGTGGCAAAATTAACCCAAGCAAATCCTTCCGCCTGCCACTCTCCTATTAAACCAAGTTTCCCCAGAATGGGCACCCTCTGTACTGGCCCAGGGTGATGGAAAATGTAGTTCTAGATATTTGGGAGATGCTTGGCTAGGGACAATAGAACTAAATAACTCCCCCCCATTCAGGAGGGAGCGGGGAGGAAGAGAGCAGGAAACAGAAGGTGATTAGAGCTTCCTGCAAAACCTTATTGTATTATCTCGCAAGTCATTGCAATCTAAAGAGGGAACTTTGACAATCGTCGCACTCTTGGATAGGTCATGTTTAAACAGGAACATCCAACTTTGGCAAACTGTAAGGCCTATGGGAATTCTTGGAGTCGAAGTCCACCCGTCTCAAAAGTTGGAGAACCCAAAGTTTGGTGGACTTCCAGAATTCTCACAGCTCTTCAACTTGCCAAGGTTGAACGTTCCTTGTTTAAACCATCCTATCAGGGACCCTTCTCTCTCCCTCTCTTTCCGATGACCCACTCTTCCCACGATCCCCAGCCGTCCTCACCAGAAGCGAAGGGCCGAAGAAATGAAAACGTTCGATCAAAGCTAGAAAGCTAATCATTTCCTCCCCGGAGTAGACCCCTTTTTTCTTTGCACTCCCTCTTTTCTTGAATCGGTGTGCGCCAACTCATCTCAAAGACGACCTTCTAACTGCATCTCCCGCAAAATCCCTGGCTATTCAGTTTATAGGATTCCACCTCACTTACTCTATCTGCATTATGGATCTGGTTTTTTGTTTTTTTTTTTAAAAAAAAACCTGGCTGGAGTAGAGAGACTCTTCTGGTTGGAGGTGCCCATCAGTTGTTCAGCACTCTTCGAACACTCTTCCCTTTCTTGTGTCCATCCTTTTTAGCCCCTCGCTTTTTGGCGGCGTCTTCTTCTTCTTGCGTAGAATGGGAAACACCCCACCAAGGAGATTGAAAAGGGAGGAAGGTCCCACCAAAATGGGATAAATAGCCCACGCCAGCCCATCCCTCAAAATGTCCCTAGAATCCATCTAAGCCTCTCCTTCACGCACCATCACCCCAAAACACCCAACACGTTGCCATGATGTTGCGAGCTCAGTCGAGCAAGTGTCCCAGGTTAAAAGTCCTTTCTTCATTTCAGTCCACGCTTCGGTAGGGGCACCCAGGGTGGCGAGATCGCATGGCAGAAGCACAAACATTTATTTAACCTCTTGTTAAAGGCTCCAAGTTTAGCCTGCGCATGGCGGTACGATCATCCTAGCCAAAGGGGTTCAAAGATGCCCTCGGAGGCCCAGAGTAGCTCGGCTTCTTGTATTTTCCATGCTGCTCCAGGAAGAAAAGTGGCCAAGTAAACTTGCTTTAACCCAACCCTCGTTGAAAACCAGACCCACCCCATGCCTTCAACTTTCGGCCACGAGTCCATCCAACTGGCAGGAGGTTGAATTTTGCCCCCCGAGGGTTTCCCGGCCGCCCGCTCCCCCCCCCCTCGCCAAAATGCAAAAATAAAAACGGCAAATGCAAACTGTAAAATTCTCCGGTCAGCCGAACGGCTTGGAAGTATGGTTGCAAAATCTCGCCGTCTTGGGCTTCTTCAAACGTACAAACCTCTGAGCATGTACAGAGGCAGGTGAGGGGGGTCCCCCGTGACAGCTTGGAGGCCGGGGCGAGTCACTAGAGTCGCTGCCATCTTCAAGCAAGGTTCTGGGTTAAGACTGTAAACGTTCCACATATTGCGGCAGTGGGTTCTCCTTGACGTATTTCTGGATGTACCAACACGTGAGGTGGGCTTTCAAATCTTCCTCCACCACAAAGTCCAAGGCGGCCTGAAAACAAAGACGAGAAAGACCCCACCCCACCCCCAGAAACAGAGTTAGCGTCTGAAATAGAGGTAAATTCCATAATTTACAACCACCGTCGGCATTAGAAGTCCTGTCGCCCGAGCAAGGAGATGATTCAATGAAGCGTGGCTGATTTTACGACCCCTTTTGCCGCGGTTGTTAAGCGAATCACATACTCATTAAGCGACTCCGGCTCCCCAACATTGACTCAGCGGAATGACTTGCTCTCCAGAAGTTTTAGTTCTGGCTGTGCACCGCCCTGAGTCCACTTGGAGAAGGGCAGGATATAAATTGAAAAAATAAATAAAGAAGTTGTGGTTGCTCCAACATGGGAGGTTTTTAAGAATAACAGAATAACAAGAGTTGAAAGGGGCCTATGAAGTCTTCTAGTCCAACCCCTTGCTCAAGCAGGAAACCCTACAGCATTTCAGACAAATGGTTGTCTAATTTCTTCTTAAAAGCCTCCAGTGATGGAGCATTCACAGCTTCTGGTGGCAAGTTGTTCCACTGGTTAATTGTTCTCACTGCCAGGAAATTTCTCCTAGGCTCTAAGTTGCTTCTCTCCTTGATTAGTTTCCATTCATTGTTCCTTGTTTGTTTCTGTTTTGTTTTTGTTTTTATTAAATTTATATACCGCCCTACTCCCGAAGGACTCAGGGCGGTGAACAGGCACAAAATAAAATACATAGATACAAAAGTTAGAAACATAATTAAAACCAGATTAAATAATTTAGCCCAAGACAATTAAAAATCCCAATAATTTAAAACAGATTAAAATTTCGATTTAAAAGAGTTTTAAAACTGGGAGAAAATTAGGCCAGGCCAGCTTGCTGGAATAAGAGGGTCTTAAGAGCACGGCGGAAAGTGCACAGATCCGGGATCCTCCGTATCTCTGGGGGGAGCTCATTCCAGATAGTGGGTGCCCCCACAGAGAAGGCTCTCCCCCTGGGGGCCGCCAGTCGACATTGTTTGGCCGACGGCACCCAGAGGAGCCCCTCTCTGTGAGAGCGTACCGGCCTAATAACCAGGTCCTAAGCCATGGAGCGCTCTAAAGGTGGTAACCAAAACCTTGAAGCGCACCTTGTCCTGCCTTCAGGGGCTTTGGAGAATAGCTTGACCCCCTCTTCTTTGTGGCAGCCCCTCAAATATTGGAAGACTGCTATCATGTCACTCTTGGTCCTTCGCTTCACTAGACTAGACACATCCTGCAACCGTTTTTCGTACGTCATTCTTATAAGAAGAGATTGGACAACCATTTATCTAAAATGGTAGAGTTTCCTGCTTGAGTAGGGGGGTTGGACTAGAAGACCTCCAAGGTCCCTTCCAACTCTTTTATTCTGTCACTTTGCTTGTTGGAAGCCGGCTTGGAGGTTTCTTATGATCCTTGGATGCCTTCTGCCAAATGGAGGAGGGGCATCAGCAGAATTGAAAAAGGAGATGCTAGGGTAGGTATCAAGGAGCAGAGCATAATGGAGAAGAATCTTGGCTTAGACCCAGGAGCCCAATAATCTCTAGCAATTTTGGCTTCTGCTAGCCAGGAAGCATAGGTGTGGACTCCTTCTGCCCCAACTCCAGCTTCTGAATCATCATAAATAATCCAAACATGTTGGAGAAAGGCGTGACTTACTATTGCCCAATCTTCTTCTTGGCCACAACAAGCATTAGCCAACCCTAAGCAAAAGTCATCCCAGGTCATGGCTTCCATCCAAGCTTTTAGAGCAGGGGTGTCAAACTCGATTTCGTTGAGGGTCGCATCAGGGTTGGGTTTGACGTCAAGGGGCCATGGCCACAATGGGCGTGGCCCAGTGGTGGGTTGCCCCCGGTTCGGACCGGTTCTATAGAACCGGTAGTAACACTGGCGGGAGGCTCCGCCCACTGACCCTGATGTCATCAGAAGCGATCCCGTTGCGAACCGGTAGTAAAGGTAAGTAGAACCCACCCCTGAAGTGGCCAGCTCGATGTCACTCATGTTGGGGGCGCCTGTTGTGGCCTGAGCGCTCTACCAGCGAAAACGGGCTCTCGAGCTCCGTTTTCGGCTACGACAGTCCTCTGCCAGCAAAAACGGAGCTCAGGGAGCTGCACGCAGCCCTCGCAAGCTCAATTTTCACTGGCAGAGGCACCGCGGACCAGATCTGTTTCCAGGGCGGCCCCGCGGGCCACATCTAAGCACCCCACGAGTCGAATCCATCCCCCGTTTGACACCTCTGTTTTAGAGGAACTACAAGTTCAAGAGGACCTCGGCATACTTCCTCTTCCAGTTCTACCGTGTTTCCCCGAAAATAAGACCGGGGTCTTATATTACTTTTTGCTCCAAAAGATGCATTAGGGCTTATTTTCTGGTTTTATGTCTTATTTTTGGGGAAAATACGGTGCTAATTGTGTCCGTCTGGCTGAAGATCTTAACTGGGGCTTATTTTGGGGGTAGGGCTTATATTACAAGCATCCTGAAAAATCATGCTAGGCCTTATTTTCCAGTCGGGTCTTATTTTTTGGGTAGTGCCACCTACTATCTAGAATCGAAGATGGAGCCACCTTGGCACCAGAGGACTCCTGACCCCTACAGGTAATCCTCAACGGTTCATTTAGTGACCGTTCAAAGTTACAATGGCACTGACAAAAGGGACTTATGACTGTTTTTTTCACACTTACGACCGTTGCAGCATCCTCACGATCGCTTCTATCAAAATTCAGACCCTTGGCGACTGACCTCATATTTATGACGGTGGCAGCGTCCCGGGGTCACGTGATTCCCCTTTTGCGACCGTCTGACAAGCAAAGTCATGGGGGAAAGCCAGATTCACTTAACAACCAGGTTACTAACTGAGCAACTGCAATGATTCACTTAATAACCGTGGCAAGAAAAATTGTAAAATGAGGCAACCTCACTTAACCAATGTTCCACCTAACCAATCTTTCACTTAACAAATCTTTCACGTAACAAATGTTTCACTTAACAAATGTTTCACTTAGCAACCTAAATTCTGGGCTCGACAGTGGTTGTAAATCGAGGAGTATCTGTATATGTTTAGCAAGGAACATGGGAGGTCGGAGACAACTGCTTAGGACTCTTTAAATAACAACACAAAAAATGAAGCCCCCAATTCAGCCTTCTAAAAACTAACTGCAGCATCAGCAGGAAGAGACATAAAAGTGGATTTTTTTTCTCTCCTTTGCTTTCTTTTTCACCTGGGGGAGAATTCCCTCCTGGCAGGATAAATCTGCTTTTTAGGTAGACCAAGGAAACCGTACGATTGTCCTCGGGAAGACGAACCGAGCAGCCCAGAGGAGATAAAGAAAACCAGGACGCAGAGAAAAATCAAGATTCTAGCAAAACCATAATGGGCCTCTTAAGGATGAGAATTTGCAAGCCAAAGCCGCTTATCCATAAACTGCAGATTGTGGAGCAAGTTCAATCCGTCCCTTTGGAGTCCCCAGCTTGTAATCAGCTCTGTGCCGGTTTCTCCATGCTCATTAGCTAATTTAACGAACAAAAGCCGGAGGATAATAAAAAGAAATCGTCAGCGAAAGCCCAGCGAGGCAATTTTGATGGGACCGGCTGAAACACTGACCAACAGCAGCTGTAAAATCCATGCGCGTACATGGAAATTAAACCAAGAATTATTATTTTCTTTTTCTTTTTCAGAGGGAAGTGGGATTTCCCCACAAATTCAGCGCCCCCTGGTCCAGCTTGCTCCAGATATGTGGGGATTTTCACTTCCAGTTTTTCTCACCGGCCTGGAGAATCTGAGGTGCCCGGCCAAAATCGCTTTCAATAGGATTTACGATTTATATTTTTTAAAACCATCGCTTTAAAGGAAAGACAAATAGAGCTGGAAAAATCAGATTTGCATCGTGGTGGTTTCAATACGCCAATGGCTGAGACGGCGTCAATGTGAACCTTGGGTCACCAACCTTACCGGGTGAATTTTCCTTCAGTTGGTGACAATAAAATGGATTTAATAATTAAAAAAAACCTTCCATTTGGGGGAAATGTCTTTGGAAGGGACGTGTTTAACAAATGCCAAGTTTAATCTCTTTTCTGACTGCCAACACACTTTTCTAGCAATTTAATACTCCGGATCTACAAAAGAAAAATGCCAAAAATATATACAATAATATTTTATTTCCCCACCCACCCCTGTCAAAGATATAATAGAGTTAATCCACCAAAGTACAAATAGAAAAAAAAAAAAAAACTAGTGGTACTCTAAAAACTGGCAAAATATTAGTTAGATCGGTGTCTCTCAATCTTGGCAACTTTGAGGTATGTGGTGGACTTCACTTCCCAGAATTCTCTAGCCATCACTGACTGGCTGAGGAATTCTGGGAGTTGAACTTCATATTTCTTAAATTTGCCAAGGTTGAGAAAGGTTAAAGCTAGATTTTAACATTTTGCAAAACTACGTTCCATGTGCCAGGTTCGATGAGTTTCAAAGTAGCCGAGTACCAAGGTACCGCTGTATTATTAAACAAGGCATCTATTCCTTATCTGTTAATTGGGAGGCATGCTAAATAATTACTTTTAAATAGTAAACAATGATTGAACGGTGATTATTATACTAATCGTTGGTTCTTGTTTAAGTAATTGCTACTGTATGGAACAATCCAGGGCTTAATGCAAACGTATCAGGCGTGAAGATCCAATTATATTGATTTATTGATACTCTATGATGTCTATGCAAATGACTCAACTAATGAACCAATCAAGAGCCACGGAATTCAAGGGAGGTTGGACTTAGTCCGCTTGTGACTACGTAGAGATTCTAGTCCGATTTCTCTTTTGACTCCACCCCCTCAGGTTCGGCTATAGCTCCCGCTGCCTTAAGAAAGTTCAAAACAATCTTAAAGATCCATCTCATCCTGGGCACTCTTTTTTCGAACTATTACCATCTGGCAGACGGTACAGGGTAATAAAAACAAGGACAAATAGGCTGAAAAACAGCTTCTACCCCAGGGCAATAACCATATTGACTTCTACGGTATAGTGCAATATTGTTTTCAATTTCAATTATATAGAATGTAAAAGATGTAAGTTTGTGTTTTTATTTTTATAGTTATAATGTACAATGAAGACGGCATTTAATTTCGTTGTACCATGTGCAAGGACAATAAAGTAAAAGTAAAGTAAAGTAAAGTAAAGTAAAGTAAAGTAAAGTAAAGTAAACTAAACTAAACTAAACTACTCCTTCTCCTACAAAACCTTTACATTCTCTGTATGTAAATCAATAAAAATCAATCAAATCAATGATTTTTTTGAAAAAAATCAAAAAAATCAGATTTTTTTTATTTAAATCGGATTTTTTTGATTTAAATCGGATTTTTTTTTATTTAAATCGAATTTATTTTAATAAAAAACTGTTGGGGTAAAAATCTATCATAAGATAGTTTTCTACTTAAGATACATAAACAATTTAGTTTATTCAGCATGAAATGGAGCTTAGTTACGTAGCAGGAGGCTGTATATTTTGCAACACTGGGACTATCGGTGAGTCAACAGTGGGTCAAAGGAGTAGCAGAGATGACAGTCGCTCTTTGAAAATTATGATTTAAATCGAGTTGATTTAAATCAAGCCTTTTTACTAGTGATTTAAATCATGATTTAAATTGTGATTTAAATCAACTCGATTTAAATCAAATCCACCCTGATGTAAATCTTTGTGGATGTATTCAGAATAAGACAACTTAGAGTTAGTTAAATGGAAAAGCAGAAAGGCCCCCAAAGACCCCATGTATCTCTTTCAGGAAGGGCAATCCTAATGATCCATACCTTGGCCAGATGTTTTGCGATTCCTCTGCCCCGGTAGGTATCTGGGACTTCCGTATGTTGAAGATCCACCACTCTCTTCCCTACGTATTCATACAACAGGACGGCTTTATCATGGCAGCCTGCAAATGGAAAGAGACACACGAGACAAAACACACCCGGAAAATTTAAAATACGGTACAAAACATTAGTAGCACACAACCTTCCTCATCTCACATTTGTAACTGCAACTCCATCATCCATAGCTAACTGTATTTACACATTACGGGCCGTCCTCGACATACGACCATTCATTTAGTGGCTTTCCCCTCCGGTCGGTTATAAAAATCTATCCAACGTATGTACCCAATTCTGGAGAAATTAAAAATAAGTTGGACTCTAGTCTCAAGTGCCTCCTATCCTATTTCCCCCCCAAAAAAATAGTTCAGAAACTTGACAGGCTAAAATTGACAGGGCCCTGGCGGCTCAGCTGGCTAATAGCCTGTTATTAACATTCAGCTGCCTGCAATTACTGCAAGTTCGAATCTCGCCAGGCTCAAGGTTGACTCAGACTTCCATCCTCTCTAAGGTAGGTAAATTGAGGACCCGGTTTGTGGGGGCAATAAGCTGACTTTGTATAAATATACAAAAGTTTGAAGGCTATTGCTTAACGCACTGTAAGCTGCCCTGAGTCTCCGGAGAAGGGCGGCGTATAAATCAAATTAAAAAAAAAAAAATTCCTGAAAAGAGAGCATCTCGCCGCAAGAAGGGATGTTTGGAAACCCACATCAAGAAAAGTCGGTGTTGACTTAAAAGTTGGTACGAGAGGGACGGGATGAAGAGGAAAAGAAACAGATACTATGATGGAGGCTGGTCATCTATGTATTTATCTGCAGGCATCTAAAATCAGAGAATTGTGGTTTTGCAACGAAAATATCCATGGTAAGACGCTTTCCAGCATCTTCTTAAAAACCTCCTAGGTGAAGAACCCTACAGTACAGGTAGTCCTCGACTTACGACCACAATTGAGCCCAAAATGTCTGTTGCTAAGTGAGGTAATTCTTAAATTTAGTTTAGTTTAGTTTTTATTATATTTGTTTACCGCTATTCTCCCGAAGGACTCAGGGCGGTGAACAGCCATGAAAAAACAACATACAAGACAAAATTTAAAAAAACATATTAAAACAATTCAATCTTTGGCCAAAATTAAAACTTCCAATTAAAACCATATTAAACCATTTTAAAATCCAATTTAAAATCATTTATCCCGTCAGACCGGCTTCCTGAAATAATAGGTTCTTCAGAGCACGGCGGAAGGCGCGGAGGTCGGGGATCCTTCGTATTAAGTGAATTTTTCCCTGTGTTACGACCTTTCTTTCCACAGCTGTTAAGTGAATCACTGCAGTTGTTGAATTACTCACACAATTGTGAAGTGAATCTGGCTTCCCACTGATTTTGCTTGCCAGAAGGTCGCAAAACGAGGATCACAAGACCGTCATAAAATGAGTCAGTTGCCAAGGGTCTGAAATTTGATCCCATGGCTATTGGGAAGGCTGCAACGGTCGTAAGAGTGGAAAACTGGTCATAAGTGACTCTTTTCAGTGCCCGAACTTGTCAGTGAATTGTTGTAAGTTTGAGGACTTTGAATTTGTCAATGAACTGTTATAAATCGAGGACTATCTGAAATTCCACCGCTAAATGGTTCCATTACTGTGAAAATATTACAATCAGGATTTTTCTTTCCTTAAATTTAAACGAAAGTTATGGAGGCTTCTGAAACTGCGGAAAAGGCGACACGGTTAAAATAAATTACAGTTGAACATTTTGTGCCGCTAGATTCCTTGCGCTGAACGTAAGGCAGATGTTTATCTCTGCATTGTTAAATAAAGTATAATCTCTTTGACACAACATGCCCAGTCGAAAGCAAACAGATCTAATTGTGGTTTGGGCCAATCTGAGTCAAACCAGATTTGGCTAACTGAAAAGAAGCCACCTTCAGGAGCCACGATCTGAAGCTGGTTTGTTTTAACCCTGAGGGAAATTTCAACTCTTGTTTTCCAGTTTGGGTTTTGTTCGTGCAGTTGTCCATCTTAAAAACAAACTGACAACTTTCAGATTTGTCCTTGGAGCCACACTGGAAGCAAGACAACGAATTCCGGTGGTTTAACTTTTACATGTTACATAAACAATTCCTATTAAGGGAAACCTATAGAAATATTCATTTTGCAAGGCAGGGTGAGTAACCTTTGGCTAGGCCACCCTAGGTAAAAATGTTTATTTGGGGCAAATTGTTCTGCCACGTTCACCCACATCTTCAAGCTTATCAAATAATTCTAAGTCAAAACATAAGTTGCTTAATTGTTGAGACTCTAGAAAGAGTGCAGAGAAGAGCAATAAAGATGATCAGGGGATTGGAGGCTAAAACATATGAAGAACGGTTGCAGGAACTGGGTATGTCTAGTTTAATGAAAAGAAGGATTTAGGGGAGACATGATAGCAGTCTTCCAATATCTCAGGGGTTGCCCCAAAGAAGAGGGAGTCAAGCTATTCTCCAAAGCACCTGAAGGCAGGACAAGAAGCAACAGGTGGAAACTAATCAAGGAGAGAAGCAACTTAGAACTAAGGAGAAATTTCCTGATCCAACAATGAATCAGTGGAACAACTTGCCACCAGAAGTTGTGAATGCTCCAACACTGGAAGTTTTTAAGATGTTGGACAACCATTTGTCTGAAGTGGTGTAGGGTTTCCTGCCTAAGCAGGGGGTTGGACTAGAAGACCTCCAAGGTCCCTTCCAACTCTTCTATTCTATTCTATTCTATTCTATTCTATTCTATTCTATTCTATTCTATTCTATTCTATTCTATTCTATTCTATTCTATTCTAATCTAATTATGGCTCAACACGTATCATGAACCTAATAGGGTACACAGTTTATTTAGTAAATCACAACTTGTGTGAAATAGCCTTTCTGAAGTTTAGAAACTTTAAGCTGTGCGGATTTCAATTCCCGGGGTATCCTTTGACCTCAAGTCCTATTGCATTATGGCTGAATATGACATGTGCATCCAAGATGCTGGGCTGAGCAAGTAGGATGCCTTTAACCATGATAGAGCCCTGGTAGCGCAGCAGACTAAAGCACTGTTATTAACATTCAGCTGCCTGCAATTACTGCAAGTTCAAATCTCACCAGGCTCAAGGTTGACTCAGCCTTCCATTCTTTCGAGGTAGGTAAAATGAGGACCCAGATTGTGGGGGCAATAAGATGACTTTGTATAAAAATATACAAAAAGTATGAAGGCTATTGCTTAACGCATTGTAAGCCGCCCTGAGTCTCCGGAGAAGGGCGGCATATAAATCAAATAATAATAATAAAAAAAATTAAGTGTGCATGGTGTGACACCTTGAAGCTGCACCACCGATTTTTATTTGCAGGAGTTGGGGAGGTCGACGTGAGGTTGTAAAATATGAGCTTTCCACTCTTCTGTTTTAATGCTTCTTGACCTCAACAACTTGAAACTGTGGGGACTTCAACACCCAGAATTCCCCCAGCCAAACATGAGCAGCTGGGGAATGCTGGGAGTTGAAGCCCACGCAGCTTCAAGTCACCAAGGTTAAGGAGCATTGGTCTATGCAATGACTCCTCGGAGAAAGGACAAACGCTGCCCCGCTTTTTCAGATAAATCTCAGATCCTACAAATCTTTGCGCAGGCCTACTTTAGAATCAGCAATGCTTCCCCAGTTACCATGTGGCCCTCCAGATTTTCAGTGGGAAAACCAGAATCAAATCCAGCAGTAGCCACAGCGTTGATTGTTGTTAGTTGTGAAGTCATGTCCGACCCATCGCGACCCCATGGACAACGTTCCTCCAGGTCTTCCTGTCCTCTACCATCTTCTGGAGTCCATTGAAGCTCACGCCGACTGCTTCAGTGACTCCATCCAGCCACCTCGTTCTCTGTCGTCCCATTCTTCTTTTGCCCTCCATCGTTCCCAGCATTAGGCTCTTCTCCAGGGAGTCCTTCCTTCTCCTTAGGTGGCCCAAGTATTTGAGTCTCCTCTTCAGGATCTGGCCTTCTAAAGAGCAGTCAGGGTTGATCTCCTCTAGGGCTGACCGGTTTGATCGCCTTGCAGTCCAAGGGACTCGCAGGAGTCTCCTCCAGCACCAGAGTTCAAAGGCCTCCATTCTTTGACGCTCGGCCTTCCTTATGGTCCAACTTTCAGAACCATATATAGCCCCATAAAGTCAAGTTGGTTTGATTAAAGCTCAGCCTATAATTCTATCAGATCATCACATACATCCTGACTTAGAACACAGGGTCGGAAGGGACCTTGGAGGTCTTCCCCTGCTCGAGCAGGATACCCTGTCCCACTTCAGATAAACGGTTGTCCGGTCTCTCTTTTTGGAAGTCTCCAGTGATGGAGCCACAACTTTTGAAGGCTCTTAGGAAATTACTCCTTAGTTCTAGGTTGCTTCTCTCCTTGGTACGTTTCCATCCATTTTTTTTCCACGTCTTGCCTTTGGGTGCTTTGGAAAATAATGTGACCCCCCCTCGTCTTTGTAGGAGTCCCTCAAATATTGGAACACTGCTGCCATGTCTCCCTGAATCATGACTTTTAACCATGCCAGGCGGACACCCCAACTCTGGATAACTTTCCTAAACCCGAGCCAATAAATCCAAGCATATGTTCCGATTTCTCCCCACCTCCCTCTCAAATACTCTGTTCTTGTATAAATAGGGCTAAAAGACGCTATTCGTACTCTCTTCCCAACAAAAGGGAATCGAAGATGCCTTTACAAAAATCTTTTCCGCTGAAACAAAACTTTTGGAAAGAAACAAACCCCCGATGAACTTGATTTATAGCTCCGGCAGATTTCCTTCGCAATCCCGTCACTATGGAACTATTTTAACCTTGTGCTATTTAAGGAAAGCTTGATTCCTTTGGCTCTTCTCTAAGCGCTCTTCCAGCCTGCAAAAAAAAATTCATTCGCTGTTTACTTTCACCCATTGTCCAAAAGACAGTAGATCATTCTCAGCAATGCCAGGCCCAAGAGAAAAGAAAAGCAATTCTGCGTATTTCTGTTTTCAGCCGTTTAAGCAGCCATCTCTGTCCTACGGGCCGTGTTCATTTTTTTGAGTTGTTTATTCGTTTTCACGGCGCCTGCCGTTTGAATCAAACAAGCAGAAACTTTAGCAAAAAAAACACCAACTTTTTTTTAAAGCGAAGAACGGCAAGAAAAACGAAGAGTGTTTGAAAGAGACGATCCTCACTCTTTCACTCCTATGTGTAACGTGCATACACTATACCAGAAACTACTTTGCACTTCCCTATTAAACCATGTTTTAATTACCGGTACAAAGTACTAAATAAAGATAAAAGGCTGATCTACTCAAAACCTCTAAGCCACAAATCACACAGGCTAGGTTGATATATTTTTTTGCCAAACCACCGTTTTCAAATGTGGAAACTTTTCAGAAGGGGGTGGACTTCAGCTCCCAGAATTCCTCCGCCAGCTATATCTGCCCCAACTATAAATCAAGTTCGTTGGGTTTGCTTCTCTTGCCAAAAGTTTTCTTTCAGCTAAAAGCTATGCCGGCTGGGGAATTCTGGGAGTTGAAGTCCACCGGTCTGAAAAGTTTTCCATATTTGACAACCCACTATGCTAACTCATCCTGGGATGAGGGTTGGTTTTAACTCAAAATTCTGCAAATCCAGCCTTTGCGGATTATCTATCCTAGCTGGGCAACGGAGCCAAGGGCAAGCAAGCCATGGTTTAGCTAGCAGAAGGGGGAGGCTTCAGAGACCTTGAACCAAGCCAGCATTGGCAGTTTTCCAAGCCTCCAAAAAGTCAATCAAGCCCCCTCCCACAACTGTCAAAACCTTTCACTGCATGTTTTTTTTTTTAAATTTGATTTATATGCCGCCCTTCTCCGGAGACTCAGGGCGGCTTACAATGCGTTAAGCAATAGCCTTCATACTTCTGTATATTTTATACAAAGTCAGCTTATTGCCCCCACAAACTGGGTTGAATCCACTCAATGGGAGGAAAGCGCCTTTTCCCTCCAGTCACCCAACTCAAGAGCCTCAAATTCAGCAACCGTCCCCCCGCACCCCCCAACCCTAAGAAATTCAGGTCGTCTCAAAGCGGAGCATTCCAGGATAATAAGCCTCCAAGGCCGTGTCCAGAGCTCCATCATCTCAGCCGGGGGTTTAAAAATAGAAAGCGAAGGAGGAGGAGGAGGAGGAGGAGGAAGAGGAGGAGGAGGAGAAGCCAGGAGGAGCTTTTCCCTAAAACCCAGCAGGACGAGCACGGGGGCGCCCGGTTGCAAAAGCGACGGCCGCTTTGGAAATCAAAGCCTTCTTCGCCCCATCTCCCACCTCCCCACTTTCCGCTTAATCTCCGGGGTTTTCGTTGGGTGGGGTGGGGGTGGGGGGGAGAGAGGGAGGAAAGGTTGGGAGCTTGAGCGGCCACCTTTGCAGCCCACCCACCCCCAGCCTTGCTGAGAGCCCCCTCCTCCCCTTTCTTGGCTTAATCAAGCCCCCTCCCCCATATCCCACCCCCATCGGGGAAGGGCTTGCAAAACGCCCCCCACCCAACTCTGATGGGTTTGCCGGATCAGCAGCAACGGTGGGGGGCTCTTGCCCTGGCAGGTGGCGAACAAAAGACGACCCCCTCCCCAATTGCTAGGAGCCAGGGAAGGGGGGAGAGGAAGGGAACCCCGGGAATGGGGAGAGGGGGGGGTCTCCACTCCAGCCTTCTTTCTCCTCCGGGCCGGAGCTCCTTACCGTTCAAGCGGACGGTGAACTGCCTCCGCTTCCGATCGTGCTCCACCTGGATGGGGAAGCCGCCGGGCTCCAGCAGGTTGAGCGGAGCCGCCTGCGCCATGGAGGAGCTCCCTACCCCCCTGCACCCCCCCGTGCCTTCCTCGGCCCCGGCCGCTTCGCCTTTGTCCGCGCCTGGTGGGGAAGGGCTCGGAGGGGAAGCCCGGGCAACGACCACCGAGAGCCTGGAATTGGGGTGGGGGTCGCCCCCCAATACGGATCGATATAAATCCTGGGCTGCGGGGAAGCGATCCGGGCGCGGCTCTCCGGCCAGGAAACTTCGTAAAAATGGGAAGAGTAGGAAGAAAAAAAAAAAAAAAAGAAAAAAGAAGAAAGAAAAAAATAATAATTAAAAAAAAAAGAAAAAAGAAATCTCCGGCCGCGAAGCCCGCCCTGGGCGACAGGAGCCGAAGCAGCCGAAGAGATCAAAGGCAAAGGGATAAAAGCGCAGGAAATCAGCTGTGGGCTCACGTGGCCGGCGGGCGGCCAATGGGAGGCCGGCGCTTTTGTTTTGATACATTCCGTTCCATTCTTAAAGGAGACGCGTTTCTCTGCTCTGGCTTTTCCTTTGGGGGGGGTCGCTTCTCGGAGGGCTTGTTGGGACGGTGGGTGGGGGGGAGGGAGGGACGGCTGGGGCTGGAAAAGGTGGGAAGGAAAGTTAGGTATCTTTAGTTTTCATTTTTTAAAAGATAGATAGATAGATAAATAGATAAATAGATAGATAGATAGATAGATAGATAGATAGATAGATAGATAGATAGATAGATAATAGGTGATAGATTAGATAGATAAATAGATAGATATAGATAGGTAGGTAGGTAGGTAGATAGATAGATAGATAGATTGATAGATAGATAGATAGGTAGGTAGGTGATAAATAGATAGGTGATATGTGATAGATAGATAGATAAGAGATAGATAGATAGATATGATAGATAGATGATAGATAGATAGATAGATAGATAGATAGATAGATAGATAGATAGATAGATAGGAGATAGATAGATAGGAGATAGATAGATAGATAATATAGATAGATAGATAAGAGATAGATAGATAGATAGATAGATAGATAGATAGATAGATAGGTGATAGATAGATAGATAGATAGATAGATAGATAGATAGATAGATAGATAGGATAGATAGATAATTAGGTAGATGATAGGTGATAGATAGATAGGTGATAGGTGATAGATAGATAAATAGATAGATAGATAGATAGATAGATAGGAGATAGATAGATAGATAGATAGATAGATAGATAGATAGGTGATAGATAGATAGGAGATAGATGATAGGTGATAGATAGATAGATAAGAGAATAGATAGATATATGATAGATAGATAGATAGATAGATAGATAGATAGATAGATAGATAGGGAGATAGATAGATAGATAATAGGTGATAGATAGATAGATAGATAGATAGATAGATAGATAGATAGATACATAGATAGATAGATAGATAGATAGATAGATAGATAGATAGATAGATAGGAATAGATAGGTAGGATAGATAGGTAGATAGATAGGTGATAGATAGATAGATAGATAGATAGATAGGAGATAGATAGATAGATAGATAAGAGTATAGATAGATAGATAGATAGATAGATAGATAGATAGATAGGAGATAGATAGATAGGTAGATAGATAGATAGATAGGTGATAGGTGATAGATAGATAGATAGATAGGAGATAGATGATAGATAGATAAGAGATAGATAGATAGATAGATAGATAGATAATAGGTGATAGATAGATAGATAAATAGATAGATAGATAGATAGATAGATAGATAGATTAGGTGATAGATAGATAGGAGATAGGTGATAGGTGATAGATAGATAGATAAGAGATAGATAGATAGATAGAATAGATAGATAGATAGATAGATAGATAGATAGATAGATAGATAGATAGATAGATAGATAGGAGATAGATAGATAGATAGATAGGTAGATAGATAGAGATAGATAGATAGATAGATAGATAGATAGATAGATAGATAGATAGATAAATGATAGATAGAAAGATAGATAGATAGATAGATAGAGATATAGATATGTCGATGCGTCTTTTTGTATGTTTCAATGGTTTAAAAGGCATTGCGCGGATGATGTTACCTAGTTTGGTAATAAAACGTCTTGCAACAAAACCATCAAACTCACAGGGCACCAAGGACTCTACAGTCGTCCTCCTCCTCCTTCCTCCTCCCTCCTCCTCCACAAACCCCACTCCCTTTTAGCACTGATGATATTACCTAGTTTGGTAATAAAAGGTCTGCATGAAAACCATCAAGCTCAGAGGGCACCAAATTCTGAGGGGAATTCTGGGAACTGAAGTCCAAAGGGCTGACAAGGAATTCTGGGAGTTGAAGACGAATATCTTACATTTGCAAGGATGAGAAACACTGTCTGTAGGGTATGATTTGTTCAAACACTGTTTTTTGTTTTTTTTTCTGTTTTGAAGGGTAAGCCACCCAGACTTATTCAAAACAGCTAGTAAGATGAAATAATAATAATAATAATAAAATAATAAAAGATAAGAAGAAGAAAAAAGAAGAAGAAGAAGAAGAAAGAAGAGAAGGAGAAGGAGAAGGAGAAGGAAGAAAGGGGAAGGAAGGAGGAAGGAAGAAGGAAGGAGAAGGAGAAGGAGAAGGATGAGAACCTAGGACGCTGGCAGCAACTGGTATCAACCATTAGCACCAGTCAAGGGTATTTATGACACATTTTTAAATGTTCAGTTGATCCACCATGTCTCAAGACCTAAAATGGACACCCAACATCAAAAACGTCATCAAAAAAGCACAACAAAGAATGTTCTTTCTGCGCCAACTCAGGATGCTCAAACTGCCCAAGGAGCTTCTGATCCAGTTCTACAGAGGAATTATTGAATCTGTCATCTGCACCTCCATAACTGTCTGGTTTGGTTCTGCAACCCAACAAGGCAGACACAGACTTCAGAGGATCATTAGAAGTGCAGAAAAAACAAGGCTACCAACCTGCCTTCCATGGAGGACCTGTCTACTGCACGAGTCAAAAAGAGGGCTGTGAAAATATCTACAGACCCCTCGCATCCTGGACATAAACTGTTTCAACTCCTACTCTCAAAACGACGCTATAGAGCACTGCACACCAGAACAACTAGACACAAGGACAGTTTTTTCCCGAACGCCATCACTCTGCTAAACAAATAATTCCCTCAACACTGTCAAACTATTTACTAAATCTGCACTACTATTAATCTTCTCATTGTTCCCATCACCCATCTCCTTCCACTTTTGACTGTATGACTGTAACCTTGTTGCTGGTATCCTTACAATTTATATTGACTGTTTCCCTATGACTATCATTAAGTATTGTACCTTATGATTCTTGACGAATATATCTTTTCTTTAATGTACACTGAGATCGTATGCACCAAGGCAAATTCCTTGTGTGTCCAATCACACTTGGCCAATAAAGAATTCTATTCTATATAAATATAAAGGCTATAGGCTTGGAATTTTGGGGCGGATTAACCAGCTCTAATCTTGCTTAGCTTGTTTCAAGACAAGTCAAACTTGGTTAGGTGCTGCCAGAAATGGGTGGGGGTTTATTTATTATTTATTTATTGAATTTGTATAGCCGCCTATTTCTCCCATGGTAACTCAAGGCGGCTTACAGAATAAGTTAGGTTTAGGGTTATTCTAAAATTGACAACAAAGGGAGGGAAGAACCGGGGCAGGCAACGGAAAGGAAGGAAAACATGTACGTTTGTGGAGATTATTATAGTATCCGCTCCTTGGAAGGATCAGATTTTTAATGCTCTGAGCATTTTGTCAGGAAATACGGCCTGCCCTGGTACCATTGTATGAGTTCCTGCCAGAGATTAACTGAAAGAAACACAAAGATTAGAAAATATGACTCATCACCGCAACCGATTCTAAGAAGCAAATCAGAATTAGGAAGGCAGAAGCTTGGCTGAAATTTTTTGTCACCTCTTGAATTCGCTTTTTACTGATTCTGTGACTTATACGACTACTGTAATAATCACAGGGGACAGATTTGCACGGCCCACCTAGCCGCAAATGAGGTCAAATGCCATTTTGGCTTCTTGAGCTGGACTTGGGAGAGGAAAGAGAAAACTGGAGAGACACAGAGAGAGAGAAAGAGAGAGGGAGATGGGAGGGAGGGAGGGAGAGAGAAGTGGAGACTTCCAATTTTTTTCAGTGTGGTAAAATATATATTAAAAAATATAAGACCACAGCTTTTTGATTATATATATATATATATATATATATATATATATATATTTATGTATTATGTATGTATGTATGTATATATTATGTATAAATTTGATTTATATGCCGCCCTTCTTCTCCGAGACTCAGGGCGGCTTACAATGTGCTCAGCAATAGCCTTCATCCTTTCGTATATTTATACAAAGTCAGCTTATTGCCCCCACAAACTGGGTCCTCATTTTACCTACCTTAGAAAGGATGGAAGGCTGAGTCAACCTTGAGCCTGGTAAGATTCGAACCTGCAGAGATTGCAGGCAGCTGGTCTTAATAACAGGGTGCCTTAGACCACTGTACTACCAAGGCTCTTTTTATATATCTCACAACATACACTTCAAGCCTTTTTCGTAATGTCAAAAGCTATCCAATCATCAAAAAAATGCATGCACGCCAAGTTTCCACACGAACTTTTCGACACTCAGTGCCGAAAAGGTTCTCCATCACTGTTATGGAATATAGAATGACAGAGTCGGAAGGGACCTTGGAGGTCTTCCCATCCAACCCCCTGCTCAAAGCAGGAAACCCCGTACCATTTCAGACAAAAACTCCCAGTGTTAGAATTAGAATTAGAATTCTTTATTGGCCAAGTCTGATTGGACACACAAGGAATTTGTCTTGGTGCATGTGCTCTCAGTGTACATAAAAGAAAAAAAATATGTTCATCAAGTGTTGAAGCATTAACAACTTCTGGAGGTAAGTCATTCCACAGATTAATTAAGAGCCTTGGTAGTACAGGGGTTTAAGGCACCCTGTTATTAAGCTGGTTATTAAGACCAGCTGCCTGCAATTACTGCAGGTTCGAATCTCGCCAAGGCTCAAGGTTGACTCAGCCTTCCATCCTTTCTAAGGTAGGTAAATTGAGGACCCAGTTGTGTGGGGCAATAAGCTGACTTTGTATAAATATACAAAAGGATGAAGGCTATTGCTGAGCACATTGTAAGCCGCCCTGAGTCTTCGGAGAAGGGCGGCATATAAATCAAATTAAATACAAATACAAATACAAAATTGTTCTAACTGTCAAGAAGCCTTGGTGCACCAAGGAGCCTTGGTGGCGCAGCAGACTAAAGTGCTGTTAAGTAGCACCAGCTGCCTGCAATTACTGCGAGTTCAAATCTCAGCAGGCTCAAGGTTGACTCAGCCTTCCATCCTTCTGAGGTAGGTAAAATGAGGACCCGGATCGTGGGGGCAATAAGCTGACTTTGTATAAAAAAGAACAAGGGAGGGGGCCAAAAGCCCTACTAAGCAGGTATATATAAAAGTATGGAGGCTATTGCTTAAAAGCATTGTAAGCCACCCTGAGTCTCCGGAGAAGGGCGGCATATAAATCGAACCAATAAATAAATAAATAAGAAATTCCTCCTTATTTCTAGGTTGCTTCTCTCCTTGGTTAGTTTCCCTCCGTTGCTTCTTGTCCTGCCTTCAGGTGCTTTGGAGAACAGGTTGACCTCCCCCACTCTTCTCTGTGACAACCCCTCAAATTTTGGAAGACTGCTCATTGCTTCTCAAGACTTCCCACCGACCATCGTGTGTGAGTTTGTGGGTTTCTGGATCCCAAGTGGGGAACCTATGCAACCTAAATAACGGATCCTTCTGCCACTTTCCACCGTGAAGACATTGCATGATGCCACTCTCCCACTGCGTGTTTTCTACAATTTTTAAAAGAAATTCATCAGAAAATATGGCCAGGAATGGAATTGGGTGGAGCGAGAAAAAGCTTCCAGTATCTTCCTTCCGTTTACTTATGCAATTCATTGATTCTTCAGGCCACCAGTTCTGCAGGCTGGAACAGGAAAGTTGTTCTTCAGAAGATCTTGAATTCTTTGTTGGAAGAAATGTCGATCTGGGTTCAGTTCAAGTGGGAAGAAAGACACTGGAAACACTGGAGACTGGAGGGGGGGGGGTTTTTAGAAGAAACACGGAGACTGCTTGGAAAGATGGTTTAAATGGTGGACAGGATCACATGGTTTGAGGTCCTGGGCAAAAAAGGCCCATGGGTGAGAGAGAGAGAGAGAGAGAGACAGATTTATACCCTCTGTTTGGCTTTGAATTTGAGCTTGTATTCTGATTGGTTGTGAAGACTCCCATGGGGCCATGCAGAGATAATTTTGTAGGTTGTCTGTGTCCCAAAGTTGGTTGAGTCTTGCTGGGTGATGATGTAATGAAAGGGCTTTGGGCAATTCCTACTATGGTTCTGCCTGAAGGTGGTAGATCTTTGTTAGGTAGAATAGACTGGCCCAAGCCTTAATGGCCCATTGACAAAGGTGTGTGTGTGGGGGGGGCTGAGTTTCTGCTTCCCTTCTAGGGGAAATATTCTGCCTTTTTAATATTTCCTAAAATATCTCATTTTCCTAGGAGAGGCGTGGGTGCTAACTTCCTACACTTTCTACTAAAATAAATCCAAGACCTTGCCTACATCCTCACCAAGAAGGTGTGGAAAATCCAGCCAGTTAACTTTGGAGGTTTCAGCCTCTGGAAATCTTGCCAGAAGTTATCATGATGGGATTCAGTGTTTTGGGTGCATGCTACCTCGAATTTGCGGCAGGGGAAACCGACTGGACGTTGAGCAGTTAAGAGAAATAGAAACTGGAACGAGAAACGCCCTGCCTCAGGTGTCTCTGCCGTGACTAAAAATGAATAAAAGTCATAAAAAGAAATACTTCCCGTAACTAACGTGATGGGCTTCCCCGGCAAATGCACTGGGTGGATTCTGTAATTTATTCAATGGTCACTAGGGGCAGAATGAGCCTGTCAGAAAAATTGCACAATTATTAAAGTCATCTTTGCTAGTTAAAATCTCCCATCTGTTTGCTCAGAGCTTTAATTTTTTTAAAAAAACAAAGAGGAATATTGACTTTTTTGCCTTTGCAGTAAAGATCCCGATTCCATCCTAAGTAGGCTGGGAAAGTCAGTAGAAACGTCCCCCCGACTGAGGATGAGCCTCCAGTTAGGATCTGCATGGCAAAAGGAGCTTCTCAGTTCTTTATCTGGTTCTACCTGTTGGAAAACGGCCTGTGGAAAAGTCAAAAATGGTGTGCCCAGAACGACCAATAACAGAAATCTCCGGGAGCATTGAGAGGCATTTATAGTGGAGTGGATGTCCCCTCTGTGCGTGAGGTGGGCAGTTTCAGAATTTGGATGGATGGAAAGAAAGAAAAGAAGAAAGAAAAGAAGAAAAGAAATAGAAGAAAGAAGATAGAAAGATAGAAGAAGAAGAAGACAGATAGATAGAGACTGATAGATTACAGAGAGAAAGAGATTAGGTAGGGAGAGGGGGAGAGAGATGATAGATAGATAGATAGATAGATAGATAGATAGATAGATAGATAGATAGATGGATGATGGATTACAGATAGATGATTGATAGATTACAGAGAGAAAGAGAGATTAGGTAGATAGAAAGATAGATGATAGATAGATAGATAGATAGATAGATAGATAGATAGATAGATAGATAGATGGGAGGATGGGTGGATGGGTGGATGGGTGGTGGATAGATGATTGATGGATGGATGGATGGATGGGTGGGTGGGTGGATGGATGGATAGATGGATAGATATGATTGATGGATGGATAGATAGGTAGATAGATAGATAAGCGGACAGACAGACAGACAGAGATGAGAGAGAGATGATAGATGATATAGGTAGATGAGAGAGAGATGATATAGATCAGGGGTGTCAAACTTGCGTCGTCACATTGTCGTCACATTCCATATCATGACTTCCCCCCCTCCCTTCGCTAAAATGGGGGTGGGGGTGGCCAGCGTGTGATGCGTCCGATCTGTAGGCCGCGAGTTTGACACCCCTGATATAGATAGATGATATAGATATATGAGAGAAATGATAGACAGACAGACGTAAATGAGAGAGAGAGAAAGATGATAGAGAGATAGATTATCAATAGAGAGATGGATTTGATGGATGATATAGATAGATGATAGATAGGGAGGGAAGATAGTCATAGATGAGAGAGAGAGAGAGAGGTTTGCACACTGACTCCTTAAATCATGCTTTATTGAGCAAAGTTACAATTGGCCGAGTCCAGGTGTTGCTCTAAATCTGAGCTTCTCAACCTTGGCAACTCGAAGATGGACTTCAACTCCTAGAATCCCCCAGCCGGCTACTTCCTTAACCCAACCCAGCCCAGTTGACAGGACTCCGACTCCTCCACCACCATCAGCCCAAACAAACCCCATCCTGACTGAATCGAGCAGCCCCGAAACGAACCCAGCCCCGTTACTGTGGCTTGTGGTGACGCTCAAACAGCCTTCAAACCATCTTCCCATCAAGGTGGGGTCAACGCAACCGAAGCGACGGTGATTAAATCTCCCTCGGTTTTTTTTTAGGGGTTTCCCTCCGATGCAAATACAAGTTTCAGTCAAGGGACTTTTTTTTTTTTAAATAACCCAAAACCTGCAGTGAGTTGGCAAGTTTATCATGCTACCCCATCCTGCTGCGAAGCCCAGTGATGAGAATTTCATCCCCCAAAAAATCAACCTTAGCGAATGCTGCTCGTTCCATTTCTTTGGCCAACGGCCTATATAACATCACATGTCATCTAATCACCAAAAGCCAAAGTCAAAATTTCATATATATTTTTTTTTCCTGCTTCAAACATGAGTCGCGAAGCAAGGATTTTGAGCCTCCAACTCTAGCGGAGACCATCAACTCCTTTTTAATGGGATCCCGTTTGTTCAAGTTAAAATACTGTTGGAAGGAGAATTTCTCCATCACGGATTTGAGAGTCTTCTCCCCTTACGATCGTCGTTAAGAAGCACGATTTGGCGGACAGCTTTTAAAGGATGTCAAGCACCCCCCCCCCCACAGCAGAGTCTGCCCATTTATTTATTTATTTAGCGTATGGCTGGTCACACACAATATTAAAACACTTCATTTTTACAGGTTAAAACAATTAAAACAATTTTTTAAAAAAGCAGTAAGAAAACCTAAGAGGAAAACAGAAATAACATTTCAGAGTTTAATGTCGAGTTTGGAGATCCAGTCAGTAGCTATCGTTGTTATGCAGAGGAAGTCCCTAAAATCTCCTGGATACCTTCTGTTAGAGCATTCCCTCACTATAGGAGCCTGAGTGGCGTAGGAGGCTAATGCCTCCTACTAAGGCAGCATTTAACATCCAGCTGCCTGCAATTACTGCAGGTTCGAATCTCTCCAAGGCTCAAGGTCGACTCAGCCTTCCATCCTTTCTAAGGTGGGTAAAATGAGGATCCGGTTTGTGGGGCAATAAGCTGACTTTGTATAAAATATACAAAAGAATGAAGGCTATTGCTTAACGCATTGTAAGCCGCCCTGAGTCTCCGGAGAAGGGCGGCATATAAAAATAAATAAATAAATAATAAATAAAAATAAAAATAAATAAATAAAATAAATAAAATATATGTTGGAGAGTCTGTCGGGGGGGGGAGCGCAATCGCATTGTGCTGAAGGTATCTTTCCCATTTATACAAGGAGTTGGCCAGTGGTAGGATTCAAGTAATTTAACAACCGGTTCTCCGCCCTAATGATTTCTTCCATTAACCAGTTTGCCAAACTGCTCAGAAAGTTAACAACCGGTTCGCCCGAAGTGGTGCGAACCGGCTGAATCCCACCACTGGAGACGGCACACACCCCATGCGTCGTTCTAATTCTATTGTATGTCACCCATATATGTTGGGGTAGATTAAATCCTGGAGATATACTATTAGGATTAATATGCTCAGAAATATCTTGAGGGGGAATAGCTACTCCACGCTTCCATCCACTTTTGTGTGATGTTCTGATGATTGGCCAGCAGCTTAAGCGCTGTCAAGAGTGGTGGGTTTCAGAGCTAGTTAAGGACTGTATGATAAAATGGGCACAGAATATTGAAGAACCAATAATGATGGAAACGTGGGAAAAAATATGGGTTAGAAATGTAAAGTTTACGCAAGCCCAAAACTTAAGAGAGAATTTTTATAAAATGTTTTATAGATGGCATCTAGATCCTAAAAAGCTAGCCTGTATGTATCCAAGTTTGCAACCTAAGCGTTGGAGTTGCGAATGTGATGATGCCACGTATTATCATATATGGTGGACATGTAAAAAAATTGAGGCATTTTGGATAAAAATATGGTGGATTATCCAAAACATTCTCAAGAAGAAGATAAAATTTACTCCACAGTTCTTTCTGTTGGGTATAATTACAGATTGTACGGACATAGAGACTAAATTGATTTTAAATTTAATAACAGCAGCCAGACTTCTGGTGGCGCAGTATTGGAAGAAGGAAGACTTACCTACTATTGAAGAATGGACGTTAAAAGTAGTGAATTTAGTAGAGATGGCAAAAATTTTGGCATGCTTGAAGGACCATTCAAATGAAAGATATATATCGGAATGGAGAAGATGGATTGACTATATTCAAAACAAATATCAGACTAAAAAGTTTCAAATAGCCTATGAATGAAACCAAAATTTTCTTTTTGAATTATGGTTTGTTAGAAGAAAGGGGAGTTAAAGAGCAAGAGGGAGTTTGGAGATTACAGAAAGTTAGCATATTTTAGTTTATGTTTGTTAAATATTATACCCTGTATTTGCTCTGGGAAATCTGGGGTGGGGGGTGGGGGGAGGAGGGTTGGAGGGATGGGGGGGGAGGGAATGGGAAAAATTGTTGTAATACTTGATAAAACTTTTTAATAATAAAAAAAAAGAGTGGTGGGTTTCTTGACTTTGGGCAGAGTCTGCCCAAATGAATTGAGACGGGGGGCGTATCAATTGAATCTAGAAAGAAATAAAATAGAGGAACATGAAAGAAAATCCAAGGCAGCTGCACCCAAAACCAGCTGCCCCCGCAACCCTCATTTTGCACCACCGTTCTTGTGTGTGCAAGGCAGGACTCACTGCATTCAGCCGAAGGTGGGTTCTGCGTGATAAATCTCGAATCTTCCTCGAGATTTATCTTGGCTAGAAATCTGAGGTTTCCTTCGTGTCTACGTCGTTTGTTTTGCATTCGCGTGAATTTTTTTTTTTTTTTTGCTGGATTTCCAGGGTTTGCCATGATGGTGCAACGGCTTTCAGGTAAATTCAGCTTGTGGATTCTGCGAGCGGGAAGACTTTGCTTACAGCATCCGGCTGTTTCCTGTTCGTATTTTGATAACCAGAGGTCAAAGGAGAGGGGGGGGGAATAGTGTGTGTGGGAAATTGGGATCATTGACGTCACCTTTTTGCCACCGGTAGTGAACTCAGGGGCAGCTTTAAGGACATTCTTGGTTATTTTTTGACAGATAGACTTTTAGTATTTTTAGATTTGATAGACAGAGATAGACAGAGAGACAGAGGATAGAAGACAGAGAGACAGAAGATAGATAGATAGATAGATAGACAGACAGACAGACAGACAGACAGACAGACAGAAGATAGATAGATAGATAGATAGATAGATAGATAGATAGATAGATAGACAGAGACAGACAGCAGAGCAGATAGATAGATAGATAGATAGATAGATAGATAGATAGATAGATAGATAGATAGATAGATAGATAGATAGATAGATAGATAGATAGATGACAGACAGATGATAGACAGGATAGATAGATGAGATAGACAGACAGAGCAGAGCAGAGACAGAAGATAGATAGATAGAGAGATAGATAGATAGATAGATAGATAGACGATATAGATATAGAATAGATAGATAGACAGATGAGACAGGATAGATGATAAGATAGACAGACAGACAGATAGAGAGACAGAAGATAGACAGACAGATGATAGATAGATATAGATAGATAGATAGATAGATAGATAGAAGAGATAGATAGATAGATAGATAGATAGATAGATAGATAGATAGATAGATAGATAGATAGATAGATAGATGATATAGATGATATAGTAGATAGATATAGTAGAGAGAGATGGTAGATAGATAGATGATAGATGATAGATATAGTAGATAGATATAGTAGATAGATAGATAAGATAGATAAATAGATAGACAGATATAGTCAATAGATAGATGATAGATAGATAGATAGACAGACAGAGACAGACAGACAGATGATAGACAGGATAGATAGATGATAGATAGATATAAATGATAGAGAGATGATAGAGAGGGAGATAAAGAGATAGAGAGATATAGATACAGATACAGATATAAAAATAAATGCCACATATACCCCCCTCAGTTACAATGGCATGAAGAAAGTGACTTATGACCGTTCTTCACACTTATGACCGCGATCCCCTTTTGCGACCTTCTGGCCAGCAATGGGGAAGCCAGATTCACTTAACAACCCGGGTGACCAACTTAACAACTGCAGTGATTCACTGAGCAACTGCGGCAAGAAGGATCGTAAAATGGGGGCAAAAACTCACTTATCAACCATTTGGTTTAGCGACAAAAATCTGGGGGTCAATTGCGGTCGTTAAGTCGACAAGTACACAACCCGCCTTCTTGTCATCATGTTGGTGCATTATGTTAAAGTCATCTGGGGTGGAAACCAGGACAGGTAGTGTTCACACAACTTGCCAAATCCCCCATCAATCAGGGGTGAAATCCAGCAGGTTCTGAGAGGTTCTGGAGAACCGGTAGCGGAAATTTTGAGCAGTTCGGAAAACCGGCAAATACCACCTCTGGCTGGCCCCAGAGTGGGGTGGGAATGGAGATTTTACAATATCCTTCCCCCAGGAGTGGGAAGGGAATGGAGATTTTACAATATCCTTCCCCTGCCACGCCCACCAAGCCACGCCCACCAAGGCACACCACGCCCACCAAGCCACGCCCACAGAACCGGTAGTAATAAAATTTGGATTTCACCACTGCCTTCAATGGTTTACAAACCTCCCATGCCTGCAACGCTCATAAGTGCAAGGATTGGTCGTAAGTCACTCTTTTCAGCCCCGTCGTAACTTTGAACGGTCGCTAAACAGGCAGGTGTCCCCCGTTCAGTCATACGAATGGCATTTGCAGCTTTGCATTCCACCGGCAATAGCCCAGAAATGTGTTTTCCATGAAAAAATAGGGGTTTTTTCCCCCTAACCTGGGGAAAAAAAATCACGGAATCCGGCACTGGACAAAGAACGGATCCAGTTTGAAGAGAGGATCAGGGCAGGAAACGTTTTTAAGAGGAAGAAGAGGGATTAGTGAAGAGCTGAGTGGGAAATTCAGTTTAGGAGGTGCAGTTTAGGAGGTTTTAATCATCGGTGAATGTCGGCATTCGACAGAACAGTAGCTGGGTGTGGTGAGCTGATTAATACCTCCAAATTCTTTTGCCTGTTGTTGAGTTTGAACTTCACATAGCAACGTGGAACTAAATAGACATTTCTCGTTATTGGAGTGAACGCACGTGCCTTGATTTGTCCAACCCACCCCTCACAAAATCAACACAACAGCCTAAGAACTCATTTCACACTTCAAACTAGGGTTGAAATCCAGCAGGTTCTGACAGCTTCTGGAGAACCGGTAGCGGAAATTTTGAATAGTTCGGAGAACCGGCAAATGCCACTTCTGGCTGGCCCCAGAGTGGGGTGGGAATGGAGATTTTACAGTATCCTTCCCCTGGAGTGGGGTGGGAATGGAGATTTTACAGTATCCTTCCCCTGGAGTGGGGTGGGAATGGAGATTTTGAAGTATCCTTCCGCTGGAGTGGGGTAGGAATGGAGATTTTGCAGTATCCTTCCCCTGGAGTGGGGTGGGAATGGAGATTTTGCAGTATCCTTCCACTGGAGTGGGATGGGAATGAATATTTTGCGGTATCCATCCCCTGGAGTGGGGTGGGAATGGAGATTTTGCAGTATCCTTCCGCTGGAGTGGGGTGGGAATGAATACTTTGCGGTATCCATCCCCTGGAGTAGGGTGGGAATGGAGATTTTGCAGTATCCTTCCGCTGGAGTGGGGTGGGAATGAATACTTTGCGGTATCCATCCCCTGGAGTAGGGTGGGAATGGAGATTTTGCAGTATCCTTCCGCTGGAGTGGGGTGGGAATGAATATTTTGCGGTATCCATCCCCTGGAGTGGGGTGGGAATGGAGATTTTGCAATATCCTTCCGCTGGAGTGGGGTGGGAATGAATATTTTGCGGTATCCATCCCCTGGAGTGGGGTGGGAATGGAGATTTTGCAGTATCCTTCCGCTGGAGTAGGGTAGGAATGGAGATTTTACAGTATCCTTCCCCTGGAGTGGGGTGGGAATGGAGATTTTGCAGTATCCTTCCCCTGCCACGCCCACCGAGCCACGCCCACCGAGCCACACCACACCCACCGAGCCACGCCCACAGAACCGGTAGTAAAAAAAATTGGATTTCACCAGTGCTTCGAAGCCAGCAAGCAGGATGCCCCAAAACACAAACAGAGTGGGGGGACCGGGGCGTGGGCAGCCTATTGCAGGCACTTAAAGCAAAGGTAGCTTGTTCAACAATGAACCTTGGCAAACTTTGAAGTCAGCGTGTCCCAAAAAGGTGCTTATCACAGCGGAGGAATCTGATTAACCAGGATTCCTCTCACTGTGCACCATGCAAAATCAGCCAACGACGATGCAAAGGGCATCTCAGTCGGTGGGCATTGAAACAGGGGCCAAAGACTCATTGGCAGAAGTGCCGCACTGGAGGACTCTGGCTAAACTAGGATTCCTCTCCCAGCATGCAAGGCAAAGTCAGCCAATGCTGGTCAAACCAGGATTCCCCTGAAAGTTAAAAAGAAAAGATGAATGAAAAATGATGGAAATGACTGTGCATGTAAATGGGTTTATGAAAAATAAAAATAAAAACTTTTTTTAAAAAAAACAAACCAGGATTCCCCTCCCAATACGCAATGCAAAGTCAGTCAATGCTGGTTTGATCCCCGGATCGTGATGACGCGAGGACCCCTCAACTGGAGGGCACCGAAAATGGGTACGAAAGGCTCCTTTGGGCAGGGAGAGAGGTGCCCAGGTAAGGCAAGATTCCTTCTCACCAGTGGACAATGCAAAGTCAGCCAATGCTGGTTTGATCCCCAGATTGTGCTGACGCAAGGACCCCTCAACTGGAGGGCACCGGAATTGGGTACGAAAGGCTCCTTTGGGCAGGGAGAGAGGCGCCCAGGTAAGCCAAGATTCCTCCTCACCAGTGCACAATGCAAAGTCAGCCGATGCTGGTTTGATCCCCAGATCGTGGTGACGCGAGGACCCCTCAATTGGAGGGCACCGAAAATGGGTACGAAAGGCTCCTTTGGGCAGGGAGAGAGGCGCCCAGGTAAGCCAAGATTCCTCCTCACCAGTGGACAAGGCAAAGTCAGTCAATGCTGGTTTGATCCCCAGATCGTGATGACGCGAGGACCCCTCAATTGGAGGGCACCGAAAATGGGTACGAAAGGCTCCTTTGGGCAGGGAGAGAGGCGCCCAGGTAAGCCAAGATTCCTCCTCACCAGTGGACAAGGCAAAGTCAGCCAATGCTGGTTTGATCCCCAGATCGTGATGACGCAAGGACCCCTCAACTGGAGGGCACCGGAAATGGGTACGAAAGGCTCCTTTGGGCAGGGAGAGAGGCTCCAGGTAAGCCAAGATTCCTCCTCACCGCAAAGTTAGTCAATGCTGGTTTGATCCCCAGATCGTGATGACGCAAGGACCCCTCAACTGGAGGGCACCGAAATGGGTACGAAAGGCTCCTTTGGGCAGGGAGAGAGGTGCCCAGGTAAGCCAAGATTCCTTCTCACCAGTGCACAATGCAAAGTCAGCCAATGCTGGTTTGATCCCCAGATCGTGATGACGCGAGGACCCCTCAACTGGAGGGCACCGGAAATGGGTACGAAAGGCTCCTTTGGGCAGGGAGAGAGGCGCCAGGTAAGCCAAGATTCCTCCTCACCGCAAAGTTAGTCAATGCTGGTTTGATCCCCAGATCGTGATGACGCAAGGACCCCTCAACTGGAGGGCACCGGCAATAGGTACGAAAGGCTCCTTTGGGCAGGGAGAGAGGCTCCAGGTAAGCCAAGATTCCTCCTCACCAGTGCACAATGCAAAGTCAGCCAATGCTGGTTTGATCCCCAGATCGTGATGACGCGAGGACCCCTCAACTGGAGGGCACCGGAATTGGGTACGAAAGGCTCCTTTGGGCAGGGAGAGAGGCGCCCAGGTAAGCCAAGATTCCTCCTCACCAGTGCACAATGCAAAGTCAGCCGATGCTGGTTTGGGCATCAGACCACGATGATGCCCAGGGCAGCTCAGCTGCTGGCATGAGCTGGGGCCAGGAGCGCGTGCCCCAGCCTGGTTGGCAGCTGAGGGACAGCCCGAGGCTGGGCGCATCCTGCCAGGCGTGTCACGGGCTCCCCGCCCTGCAGAGGAACAACAAGGCGGCTGGAATTTCCTCTCAGGTCACCTGGGCAAAAGTCTCGGGACCTGGGCGGGGGCGGGACTGAGACGGGACCCCGCCCCTGCAGAGAGGTAAGCCAATGGGGTGGGAAGCTGGGCGGGGCGAGGGCTGCTGGGCGTGCGGAGTCCCTTTCCTGGGCTCAGATCGCGCTGGTGGGTTGCGCTCACCTGTCGGAGATGCCACGCGGTTGCGCTCCGGGGCGCCTGGATACCTGCGCCCGTCTCACTTGCCTGCCGGGTCGGATCTGAGCCAGGGGGGATTCGCCACGACGCAGCCATGTCCCTGCCCAAAGGTAAGGGGGGGGATTTGAATGGATAGATAGATAGATAGATAGATAGATAGATAGATAGATAGATAGATAGATAGAAGAGAGAGAGAGGAAGGAAGGAAGGAAGGAAGGAAGGAAGGAAGGAAGGAAGGAAGGAAGGAAGGAAAAAGGGAGGGAGGGAGGAAGGGAGGAAGGAAGGAAGGAAAAAGGAGGGAGGGAGGAAGAAAGGAAGGAAGGAAGGAAAAAGGGAGGGAGGGAGGGAGGGAGGGAAAAGGAAGGAAAAAAGGGAGGGAGGGAGGAAGGAAGGAAAGGGAGGGAGGGAGGAAGGAAGGAAGGAAGGAAGGAAAAAGGGAGGGAGGGAGGAAGAAAGGAAGGAAGGAAGGAAAAAAGGGAGGGAGGGAGGGAGGGAGGAAGGAAGGAAGGAAAAAGGGAGGGAGGGAGGAAGGAAGGAAGGAAAAAGGGAGGGAGGGAGGAAGGAAGGAAGGAAGGAAAAAGGGAGGGAGGGAGGAAGGAAGGAAAAAGGGAGGGAGGAAGGAAGGAAGGAAGGAAGGGAAAAGGGAGGGAGGGAGGAAGGCAGGAAGGAAGGAAAAAAGGGAGGGAGGGAGGGAGGAAAAAAGGGAGGGAGGGAGGAAGGAAGGAAGGAAGGAAGGAAAAAGGGAGGGAGGGAGGAAGGAAGGAAGGAAAAAAGGGAGGGAGGAAGGAAGGAAAAAAAGGGAGGGAGGAAGGAAGGAAAAAAAGGGAGGGAGGGAGGGAGGAAGGAAGGAAGGATCCCTCTGGACACCTGAACCCCTCGCGAGCGGAAAAGCAAAATCAAACAACCACGAGACCCGGATCCCTGCTCGTCCGGCGGGTCGTGTGAATCCTGCAGCACAGCCTCGCCAAAGGTTTTAGTTCAGTAGGACTGCGAGTTCGGGCACGGAGTTGGAAGGAAAGTGTCTGGATGCAAAGCCTTAGCTGGGCTCTCTCTCTCTTTTTCTTGCACGGTTGCAGAGGGAAGAGATGGGGGGGGGTGTTTTTAGCATCCTCCTCGAGTTGTAAAATGAAGCCATTTTTTTTCCTGGGGGTGGGTGGGTGGGTGGCTTGGGGAGGGGGTGCCCTCAAACGTCGCATCCCGCCGGCCTAAGCGAGGGAAGTTTCTCCACTGTGAATTTTAAGTTCAGCAGGTTGCTGGAGCAATGAGGTCGGTGTGTGTGTGTGTGAGAGAGATGCTCCTACGTCATCAGCATGGTGTGGCTGGTTTATGAGAGCTACCTCGGATGACCTGGCTATTGGTCATTGTTTTTCATGCTTGGGAGGTTGTGTTGTTATTATCCACGCCGTTGTCCGGGGCCCACAGGTTGAGAAAACAGGTTGCCTGTAATAATTTTAAAAAGGAAAAAAAGAAAAAGAAATCCTGCAGGATGAATTTCCTCATTGGTGTGTGTGTTTAAGAGATGCTAAATCCCATGTCCCTGGAAGCTCCCAGGTTGGGTTCTCTACCTGAATTTTTTTATTTTTCCCAACTCGGTGGCCATTGGAGTTCCAGGGGTGACATACCTGGTGAGAAGAAAGCTATGCTCCATCGTGCTCTGATAAGTCTAGTCCACAAAAGTGGGTGCCTTAATTCCTTTGGCAAGTCGGAAGATACCAAAGAGGTGGTTGGCTTGACATCTGCTGCACAGAGATTTATTTATTTTATTTATTTATTTCATGTATTTATATGCCGCCCTTCTCCAGAAGGACTCAGGGCGGCGAACAGATGAACAGAATAGATGGTCCCTTTGAGGAGAGAACGTCTGAAATTTTAGAGAGCTCCTGGAATGGTGATTCCTGAGGATGAGGCGTGATCAAGCCAGGATCAACTTTTTAATGAACCATTTAGATCAGGAGTGGGCAACTGTGGCCCTTTTACAACCTGTGGACTTCAACTCCCAGAATTCCTGAGACAGCCAGCTTGGCTGTCTCAGGAATTCTGGGAGCTGAAGTCCACAGGTTGTAAAAGGCCCACAGTTGCCCACCCCTGATCTAGATAGATTTGTCCTGAAGACACTGACTTGGGGGACCGATCAGCTTTGAGAAGGTCCATCCAAGGATTGCTCAACATTGCATCCGTTGCCAGTGTTAACGTCGTTCCTAACTAACTGTCGAGTGTCCTCTTCTCTTTTGTTCCACCTTTCTGAGATATCTTCTCAAGACATCTGGGCCTTCATGTTCATTGATTATGGGTTTTTTATATCATATATTGACATAATATTGGCATAATAATGGCATCATCAATAATATATTGATGAGGCATTAAGCCGGTGCTGACTTTTAAGGATCCAATAGGTACGACTCCCTGCAGGATCAACTGTCTTCAACCTGGTCCTTTAGATCAGGGGTCTCCAACCTTGGCAACTTTAAGACTTGTGGACTTGAATTCCCAGAATTCCTCGGCCAGCAAAGCTGGGAGTTGAAGGCCACAAGTCTTAAAAGTTGCCCAGGTTGGAGACTCCTGCCTTAGATCTTTCACTGTAAACCCGAGTCCATCTGTTTTGCTCTTGATTGTCCTATGATTGTTCTATAGCATAGAAATATGATTAATTAAATTAAATTAAATTAAACAAGAGTTGGAAGGGAAACTTGGAGGTCCTGCAGGATACCTATCCCGTTTCAGACGACCTGTTCTGTTTCCTTCTGCTTTTCTCAGGATTAGAGACGTCTTCCTGCAATCCCGTCTTTCTCGTTTCCTCCCAAGGTGAGGACATGACCCGAACTTCCTGGAAGATGACTTAAGTTTAGAAGGCTGATACCTGGCTAAGTAGCATCATCGCTTAGCCAACCCTGTCAGATCTGCAAAAACGGTGGCTTGCCCGAACTCAATTAAAACTTGAATTCCTTAGGCTGAAAGAAAAGGGGAAGGGGGGAAAACATCCTACAGGGAAAACAGTGGAAGCAGAAAAACAGCTAGGCGTGACCCTCAAAGGGAAGGAGACTTTATTATTATTTTTTTGTTGTTGTTGTTTTAAGATAATTTTATTAGGGTGTAATCTATCCCCCCTGGCTCCTTCTTGCAAATTTTGCAATGTAAAGAGATTTATTTTTATTTTTTATTCTTTAATTCTTTATTCTTTCTTTATTCTTTAATTTTGATTTATATGCCGCCCTTCTCCGGAGACTCAGGGCGGCTTACAATGTGCTAAGCAATAGCCTTCATTCTTTTGTATATTTTTATACAAAGTCAGCTTATTGCTCCCACAAACTGGGTCCTCATTTCACCTACCTTAGAAAGGATGGAAGGCTGAGTCAACCTTGAGCCTTGGCGAGATTCGAACCTGCAGTAATTGCAGGCAGCTGGTCTTAATAACCAACTTAATAACAGGGTGCCTTAGACCACTGTACTACCAAGGCTCTTTTTTGGCATTGTTGTATCTCTTTTGGCTAAGTTTTTCTCTTGGCAGCCAAGGTGGGGATAACGCCGAGGTGCAAATGTAATGTTTCTGCTGTTGTCTGAGAGGGCATCCCTAAAGCATCTCTGAGCATCACACAGTTTTAGCGTGAGTCGGGTATCGACTTCGGGGAGGGAGGGAGGGGCATGGATAGCGGGGAGTTCATGCTTCGATTTGGCACTCCTGCCTGGGTATCTTTGGCAAATGATGAGTGGAGTAAAACTTGGCCAAAGTTTGTAGTTGGCCTCTTTACTTGCCTTAAAGTGCAAATTTGTTTGTTTCTCCGCTTGGAGGTGAGATGGGGACAATAATCTTTGAGGCCCTGAAAAATGGTGTAACGGCTGCATAAAGAAGAGAGAAGCGTTGGACATCTGTGCAAAATTAGTCCAGAAGGAGGCAGAGTTTGAGCTTTGAGGTGTTCTCTGAGCTTGTTTTATTTCTTTCAGACGTTCTGTTACCAAACTAGGTAACATGATCAGTACTAGAAAGGAATCGGGTTTGTGGAGGAGGAGGAGGACGACGACTGAGGGGTCCTTAGCAATAGCAATAGCACTTAGACTTATATACTGCTTCATAGTGCTTTTACAGCCCTCTCTAAGCGGTTTACATAGTAAGCATATCGCCCCTGACAATCTGGGTCCTCATTTTACCCACCGTGGAAGGATAGAAGGCTGAATCAACCTTGAGCCTGGTGAGATTTGAACTGCTGAACTGTAGCTAGCAGTCAGCTGAAGTAGCTTGCGGTACGGCACTCTAACCACTGCGCCACCTCGGCTTTTATACCTGGGGTCCTTGGTGCTCTCTGAGCTTGTTTTATTTCTTCCAGACGTTTCATTACCAAACTAGGTAACATGATCAGTGCTAGAAGGGAGTGGGTTTGGAGGAGGAGGAGGAGGAGGAGGAGGAGGAGGAGGAGGAAGACAACTGTGGGGTCCTTGGTGCTCTCTGAGCTTGTTTTATTTCTTCCAGACGTTTCATTACCAAACTAGGTAACAACATCAGGGCAAGAAGGAAGTGGGGTTTGCTCCCATTTTTCATATATTAAAGAATTGAGCTGAGAGTATCGACCAGCTTCCGAGCAATCTTGGGAATTTGCTTGGATGAAATTAAAGGAACAGCATGTGTATGTGTGTTTTCATAAATAGGGTGGTGGCGAAGATCTATCAGCACGGTTCAGATGCAAGACTCAACACGGAGCTGACATTTATCCCTTGTTGTCTTTGGTGATGAATATCAACATGAAGTTGTTTTGCAAAAAAAAAAACAAAAAAAAACACCACAATATCTTGCAAAGACAAAATCTGCTCCCCTCTGAAGTTCTTTGCCAGTTTATTGTTATGTTGTTAATATTTCAGCTCCTGAGATTTTTCAGCTGCTGTGAATAAGGTAAAGGTTCCCCTCGCACATATGCGCTAGTCGTTCCTGACTCTAGGGGGCAGTGCTCATCTCCGTTTCAAAGCCGAAGAGTCAACTCTGTCCGAAGACGTGTCCGTGGTCATGTGGCCGGCATGACTCAATGCCAAAGGCGCACGGAACGCTCTTACCTTCCCACCAAAGGTGGTCCCTATTTTTCTACTTGCATTGTTTTTTACGTGCTTTCGAACTGCTAGGTTGGCAGAAGCTGGGACAAGTCACGGGAGCTCACCCCATTACGTGGCACTCGGGATTCGAACCGCTGAACTGCCGACCTTTCGATCGACAAGCTCAGCGTCTTAGCCACTGAGCCATGGTGTGAATTTACTGTTAATAGTAAGGCAATTTATTAGCCAAGGAGGAAGCCATCAGAAGGTGGGGGAAAAAATTGGAGGAGGAGACAGTACAGTAGCTCAAATTTGGGAAAAGGTTGGTTTGTTTGTTTTTTGGACAATTTAATCAAAGGCAAAAGCCCTAAAACTGATTTTAGGTTGGCGAGAAGGATCCACAAACGGAAAGGAAAGATGGAATTTTTTGGGGAGAACAGATTTTGCTTCTGAATCCTGGGAAAAATCATCAAAACCATCAAAAAGCGAAAGTTGGAATATTTCGGACCTGTGATACGACATCCGGGAAAATACGGCATCCTTCACTTCATCCTCCAGGGAATGATTGAAGGCAAAGGAGGTCCAGGCAGAAGAAAAACATCATGGCTTCAAAAATCTAAGGGACCGGTTTGGACAAAACTCAGCAGAACTTTTTCATGCGGCTGTTGATAAAAATAAGAGCGCCAATATGATCTCCAAAGTCCGATGATGGATATGGCACAAGAAGAAGAAGGGGAATTGAAGTCCATCCATCTTCAAATGGTGGCTACTGTGGAATTCTTAAAGCTTGGAGAAATACAGCCGTGGCACCCCCCTAAAAAATTGGACACAGAACGTGTGAAGAGGTCACCGGGTTTGTGGGTTCCTGCACGCTGCCTGCAAATCGTTGCATGATCCCACAAACTAGATCCACAACCTTTCTCGAATCGGGATGCCACGTTTCTGTGGAACGACAGTCTGTAGTGGATGGGACAGCGTGTCGTGCAGGGGTCTTCAACCTTAAACACTCAAAGAGCCATTTGGACCTGTTTCCCACAGAAAAGAAAACACCGGGAGCCACAAAAACCCTTCCCCATGCCTGACTATTTCTTGAGCGGCCACAAAACTAGCAGATGTAGTTGAAATTAAATGTTCTGAAACTTTCCTTTTCTTGGGATTTATCCATGGTTGGCCTACCGGAGGTTGAAAAGCTCAATAAATTGCGTGCCGGCCGGGTGTCGCACATTGGTGGTTGTGACGCATATTTTGAGCGACAGGGAGCCGCAGCAGAGGGGTGAAAGAGCCACACGCGGCTCCAGAGCTGCAGGTTGCCGACCCCTGATGTAGTGGATAGGAACACAAAATCCAGCATTGTGTTTGTAGCTGCTGCAAACAGTCTCGCGCACCCTTGCATGCACCCCATCCCAGGCACACTCCAGGGGAATGTCCTTTTGGGATTAAAAATTGCAAAAAAATATGTGGTGATTCATTAAGGCCTTGACATCAAAGGCCCGGGGAATCCTTTCAAGTGCTGCGTTAATGACTAGAGAGCTCCAAACTGCACATTGTTTGCATACTTCTGTATAATAAGAGTAATTACTATTTACGTAACTGACTTAGTAATGGGCCATATTTTAGTTTTCTCTGTTCCAGGTGGCTTGAGGGCTGCTTAAGAAGTATCAGTGCTGGGTCAACTGAGGTGACAGTGACCAATTCAGCTAGTCCTCAATTTACAACGGTTCGTTTAGTGGCCAAGATTACAACCGCACGGGTAAAAAAGTGACTCGGGATCGTTTTTCACACTTTATGACCGTTGCAGCTTCCCCGTGATCAATATTCAGTCGCTTGGCCACCCGATTCGTATTTATGACGGTCTCAGCCGTCCCCGCGATCCCCTTTTGCGATCTTCCCAAGTAGCCAAGTCAACGGGCGGGGGGGAAGCCCGATTCGCTTAAAAACTCTGTGATTAACTTAACAACTACAGCGATTCACTTAACAACGGTGGCAGGAAAGGTTGCAAAATGGGGCAATCAACCCCTCCTGAGCCTTTTCTTGAAGTCTTCCAGACTTCCAGAACTTCTTCCAGAGTTCCAGGCTGTTCTCTTTACTGCCTGGGTGTGATCATAATCTGGATTACTTGGTTATGCATTCAATTAAATACTTGCCTGTTTAGTCTCTCCCAACATCTTTTTCACATGAGGTTATGGAATAGGCAGGTGAGCGAGTTACAGGTCATGCTCCTTTGCAGGTGACAAATTAACATTTGTAAAAAAAAACAAAACACACACACAACCCGAGTACAAGCACAGTGGTTGTGAAGAGACCTGGATTTTAATCGGATGCCTTGGGGGAGGGGTGCAATTTAGTGCATCCCCCACCCCCAAAAAATGTCTCCTTTGGCTTTTTATAAGATAGAGACAGGTAGTTCGACTTGCAAACCTCATTGTGCATCTGGTTGCCGGTGATTTGTGTCGCTCACAGCTTTGATGAGCAGATTGTTGTGCCCGGAAGCGTTTTGTGACACCGTTCTACACTGCAACGCTGTTGTGCCGTGGTCCCCGTGTCTGGGTCTCAACCTTCAACACTGCAGGTTTTTAAGAAGAGGTTGGATAGCCATTTGTCTGAAGTGGTGGAGGGTTTCCTGCCTAAGCAGGGGGTTGGACTAGAAGACCTCCAAGGTCCCTTCCAACTCTGTTATTCTATTCTGTTCTATTCTATTCTATTCTATATTCTATATTCTATATTCTATTCTATTCTATATTCTATATTCTATTCTATTCTATTCTATTCTATTCTATTCTATTCTATTCTACTCTATATTCTATTCTATATTCTATATTCTATTCTATTCTTCTATTCTATTCTATTCTATATTCTATATTCTATATTCTATATTCTATATTCTATATTCTATATTCTATATTCTATATTCTATATTCTATCCTATCCTATCCTATCCCATCCCATCCCATCCCATCCCATTCCATTCCATTCTATATCTTATCCTATCCTATCCTATCCTATCCTATTCTATTCTATTTTATTCTACTCTATATTCTATTCTATATTTTATATTCTATTCTATTCTATTCTATTCTATTCTATTCTATATTCTATATTCTATATTCTATATTCTATTCTATTCTATATTCTATATTCTATCCTATTCTATTCTATTCTATTCTATTCTACTCTATATTCTATTCTATTCTTCTATTCTATTCTATATTCTATATTCTATCCTATCCTATCCTATCCCATCCCATCCCATCCCATCCCATCCCATCCCATCCCATTCCATTCTATATCTTATCCTATCCTATCCTATCCTATCCTATCCTATTCTATTCTATTCTATTCTATTCTATTCTATTCTATTCTACTCTATATTCTATTCTATATTTTATATTCTATTCTATTCTATTCTATTCTATTCTATATTCTATATTCTATATTCTATATTCTATATTCTATTCTATTCTATATTCTTATATTCTATTCTATTCTATTCTATTCTATTCTATTCTATTCTACTCTATATTCTATTCTATATTCTATATTCTATTCTATTCTTCTATTCTATTCTATTCTATATTCTATATTCTATATTCTATATTCTATATTCTATCCTATCCTATCCTATCCTATCCTATCCTATCCTATCCTATCCCATCCCATCCCATCCCATCCCATCCCATCCCATTCCATTCCATTCCATTCCATTCCATTCTATATCTTATCCTATCCTATCCTATCCTATCCTATCCTATCCTATCCTATCCTATCCTATCCTATCCTATCCTATCCTATTCTACGGGGACGAATTCATCTAGATGGCTTTTTCGCGAGGACCTTCTCAATCTCTCCTTGTGGCTGCTCCAGCCAAAGATTTGCGTTGGTGCTTTCGAAGTTCAGATTTGCACTTCCTCTCCAGGGTCTGTGTGCATGCATGCATAAATCTCTTCTGAATGCATGCGGGCATGTGCATAATTTTGTACCTATTTATTCATTTATTTATTTTGTCATGCTTACTGGAGTGTATATTGGGAGTGTATATACCCTAACCCTTTGAGAGCTGCATGCAACGAAATTTCATTTTAAGGTATGCTGATTAAGGTAAAGGTAAAGTTTCCCCTCGCACATATGTGCTAGTTGTTCCTGACTTTAGGGGGCAGTGCTCATCTCTGTTCAAAACCGGAGAGCCAGCGCTGTCCGAAGACGTCTCCGTGGTCATGTGGCCGGCATGACTCAACGCCAAAGGTGCACGGAACGCTGTTACCTTCCCACCAAAGCTGGTTCCTATTTTTCTACTTGCATTTTTTACGTGCTTTCGAACTGCTAGGTTGGCAGAAGCTGGGACAAGGAACGGGAGCTCCCTTGGGGGAGACATGAGAAGAGATATAGACAAGTGTTTGAAGGAGCACAGAGCAACCCTTCTTCCACTTTCACAAGACTATAATGCAAGTGGCTTGGGGCTACATGAGCTACTCGAGTTCTACAGAAGGAAACACAGCTCTGCTTAAGACTCTGCTAGACAGTGGAATTGGTTATCATGGATGGTCACCACGACGGAGGTGATATAGAGTTGGAAGGGATCTTCAAGGTCTTCTAGTCCCTGCCCAAGGCAGGACCCTGATACCATCTTGGGTTTGCAAAGTCTTCTTAAAAACCTCCAGTGTCACAACCTCTGAAGGCAAGCCATTCCACTGGTGAATTGTTCTCACTGTCAGGAAGTAGAATAGAGTAGAATAGAATTCTTTATTGGCCAAGTGTGATTGGACACACAAGGAATTTGTCTTTGGTGCATACGCTCTCAGTGCACATAAAAGAAAAGATACATTGGTCAAGAATCATAAAGTACAACACTTAATGATAGTCATAGGGTACAAATAAGAATAGAGAGGAGAGAAGAGAAGGAGGTAATGATGGGTTGGGTTGAGTAGGGTAGGGTAGGGTAGAGTAGAATGGAATGGAATGGAATGGAATGGAATGGAATGGAATAGAATGGAATAGAATAGAATAGAATAGAATAGAATAGAATAGAATAGAATAGAATAGAATAGAATAGAATAGAATTCTTTATTGGCCAAGTGTGATTGGACACACAAGGAATTTGTCTTCGGTGCATACGCCCTCCATGTACATAAAAGAAAAGATACATTGGTCAAGAATCATAAGGTACAACACTTAATGATAGTCATAGGGTAGAGAGGAGAGGGGAGGGGGGAGAGGAGAGGAGAGGAGAGGAGAATTCTTTATTGGCCAAGTGTGATTGGAACCAAAGGAATTTGTCTTTGGTGCATATGCTCTCAGTGTACATAAAGGAAAAGATACATTTGTCAAGAATCATAAGGTGCAACCCTTAATGATAGTGATACTCATAGGGAAGAAATAAGCAATCAAATCATACTAGGAAACAATCAATATAAATTGTAAGGATACCAGCAACAAGGTTACAGTCATACAGTCACAAGTGGGAGGAGATGGGTGATGGGAACGATGAGAAGATTAATAGTAGTGCAGACTTAGTAACTAGTTTGACAGTGTTGAGGGAATTATTTGTTTAGCAGAGTGATGGTGTTCGGGGAAAAAACTACCCTTGTGACTAGTTGTTCTGGTGTGCAGAGCTCTATAGCGTCGTTTTTGGGGTAGGAGTTGAAACAGTTGATGTCCAGGATGTGAGGGGTCTGTAGATATTTTCCCAGCCCTCTTTTTGACTCGTGCAGTATCCAGGTCCTCCATGGAAGGCAGGTTGGTAGCCATTGTTTTTTCTGCACTTCTAATGATCCTCTGAAGTCGGTGTCTGTCTTGTTGGGTTGCAGAACTAAATAAGACAGTTATGGAGGTGCAGATGACAGACTCCATAATTCCTCTGTAGAACTGGATCAGCAGCTCCTTGGGCAGTTTGAGCTTCCTGAGTTGGTGCAGAAAGAACATTCTTCGTTGTGCTTTTTTGATGACGTTTTTGATGTTGGGTGTCCATTTTAGGTCTTGAGATATGGTAGAATGTAGAAATTTGAAGGTCTCTACTGCTGATACTGTGTTGTCAAGTTTCGAGGTCTTATGTCAGCACTAGAGTAAATGCAGCTTGAAGTGCTGACAGTTGTTTAGTATCGTAAGAGGTGGTAGTATGGGAGGATTTCTCCTAAGTTTCTCCTTAAGTTCTAGATTGGTCCTCTCCTTAATGGAGGTCCTACATCCTGGAATGAAAATACCCACCTTATTTGGGGGAAGGAAGACTTACGTCATGATGAAGACAGGGGGAAGGACCGGGGTTTTTTCTCTTTTGTGGAGTCCCCTATTTTCACCGCCCTTCGAACTTTGAAACGCTTACTAAAAATAGACCGTTAGAAGTTGAGGACTATCTTGTCTGCCTGCTGCAGCATCTGTGGTGGAGAGAGGAGGTTGCATCCGGCTGTGGGGATCCCAGTTGCAAAGGGGTAGGACTTCTACAGAGCCATGAATGGGGCATTCATTCTGGGAAAGGAAATCTCGTTTTTTAGATGTCGTAAGAGGCCCGGAAACCAAAAGACCAGAATAGGCGGAGCCGTCCTGGAAACTGGGGTGAGGACCTTTGCCGAAGATAAAAACTTCTTGTAGCCAAGCCCTCTCTTCGTGGGGTTTTGATGTTTTCTAACCGTTGTACAGCTTTTGGCGCGAATTTTCTGGAGGTTTCTTTTTTTCAGTTCTGCATTTTCTGAAGCACAGGCCACTTTCGAGACTCTTTCCTCCACTTTCCACTGCAGAAAACTGAAATCCGCTTTTATCTTTTAAATCAGAGGCAGCTTTTTTTTGGAAGGGGCGGGGCGGGGCAGGATTTTTGGTTGGGTCTACATTTTCCAGAGCCTGTTAACCTTGAGTTGGTGGTGGTGCAGGCTTACTTTAAGTCTCCTTTTTTTTTTTAACAGTGCAATGCATTTTTTTAAAAAAAAAACCACCTTCAAATAAATCTACATTCTTTGGAGAGAGGGTAGGAAAAAAAAGGAGAGAAAGAGGGAAGGGAGAAAAGAAGGGAAAAAAGGAGGGAGGGAAGGAAGGAAGGAAAGAGAGAAATAGAGGAGAGAGGAGAGAAATAGGGAGGGAGGGAGGGAGGGAGGGAGGGAGGGAGGGAAGGAAGGAAGGAAGGAAGGAAGGAAGGAAGGAAGGAAGGAAGGAAGGAAGGAAGGGGAAGAAATATCCTTCTGGGTTCTGCTCCAAGTGGGGAAAAAGACACTGGAAACATGGAGACTGCTTGGAAAGATGAAGGATATTTCTTCCTACGGAAGGAAGGAAGGAAGGAAGGAAGGAAGGAAGGAAGGAAGGAAGGAAGGAAGGGTAGGAAGAAATATCCTTCTGGGTTCTGCTCCAAGTGGGGAAAAAGACTGGAAACATGGAGACTGCTTGGAAAGATGAAGGATATTTCTTTCTACGGAAGGAAGGAAGGAAGGAAGGAAGGAAGGAAGGAAGGAAGGAAGGAAGGAAGGAAGGAAGAAAATATCCTTCTGGGTTCTGCTCCAAGTGGGGAAAAAGACACTGGAAACATGGAGAATGCTTGGAAAGATGAAGGATATTTCTTCCTACGGAAGGAAGGAAGGAAGGAAGGAAGGGAAGGATGGAAGGAAGGAAGGAAGGAAGGAAGGAAGGAAGGCTGGCTGGGGAGACAACCAACAACCAACAAGCCCTAATCTGAAAAATGTTAAATTTGCACAAAATGTAAGAAACATCTATTTGGAACCAGGGAGTATTCCAAAATAAAACACAGGTCAAATGTCTGGAAAAAGATGCAACATCTTGACTTGTGAGTGATGGAACCTGGTTGAAGAAAAGCAGGCTGGGGAGGATGCCCCTTAACTCTGATTCTGGGTCCCTCCCCCTCCTCTTCCCCTCCCTCTTTGTCCCCTCCTCTCCTCCTCCTCCCCCTCCTCCTCTTTCTCCTCTTCCTCCTCGTCTCCTCATCTTCCTTCCCCTTCCTACTTCTCCCCCTCCTCTTCCCCTCTTCCTCCCTCTTCCTCCTCCTCCTCTTCCTCCCCCTACTTCTTCCCTCCTCTTCCCCTCTTTGCCCCCCACTCTTCTTCCCCCTCTTCTTCGTCCTCTACTTGTCCTCCTCTTCACCTTCCTCCTCTTCTCCTCCCCTCTTCTTCCTCCTCCTTTCTCCTTGTTCCTCCTCGTCTCCTCATCTTCTTCCCCTTCCTACTTCTCCCCCTCCTCTTCCCTCTTCCTCCCTCTTCCTCCTCCTCCTCTTCTTCCTCCCCCCTACTTCTTCCCCTCCTTCTTCCCCTCTTTGCCCCCCGCTCTTCCTCCCCCTCTTCTTTCCCCTACTTTTCCCCCCTCCTTCTTCCCTCCCTCTTCTTTCCTCTACCCGTCCTCCTTTCACCTTCCTCCTCTTCCCCCTCCCCTCCTCTTGTCCTCTTCTTCTCTTCCTCCTCCTCCCCTTCCTCCCCCTCCTTTTCTCCTGTTCCTTCCCCTCCTCCTCCTTTCTCCTCCTCCTCCTCTCCTCCTCCTTCCCCCACCTTCTCAGGCCCAGCAGTCCCTTCCCTTTTTCTTTTGCTTTGCGTCAATCAGCGGCTCCTTCTCCTCCGTTTCCGCCCATCCCGCAGTGCCCGTTTGATTTCAAACTTGGGTTCAGCTGTTGACACTTCCGGTTGCCTCCCTTCCCTTCCTATTGGCTGGGGAGCCCAGTTGATGCTGTGTGGCCAAATAAAGCCACAGTATAAAAAGTGTGTGTGTGTGTGTGTGTCAGACATGGGCTGAGAGAGAGAGAGTGTGAGTGAGTGAGTGCAAGTGTGGGCGGCCGAGTTAGTGAATGAAGGCCGGAGCAAAGTCTAAGTTTTATCGCTTTGGGGCTTTTGCAAAAAGGTTTTCCCATCCCAGGAAGGAGATTTTTGAGAGAAGCAGCGGCTGAAAAATTGGCTGCCTATTTATGTTCGGCCACATCCGTGCTGCTTTTAACCCTTAAGCCATGTTGGCTGGCTCACCCCACCGCAAGAGGCTGCAATCTATAGCTTGCAAGCCTCGGATTCAAGCCATAGTTTGCACTGACGTTGCAAAAAAAAAATAAAATTAGTTGTTTAAAGAATCAGGGTTTGCGCGAAGGAGGTCTGAAGGATATTGCAAAATCTCCATTCCCACCCCATTCCTGGGGGGAAGGATATTGCAAAATCTCCATTCCCACCCCACTCCTGGGGGGGAAGGATACTGCAAAATCTCCATTCCCACCCCACTCTTGGGGGGAGGATATTGCAAAATCTCCATTCCCACCCCACTCCTGGGGGGAAGGATACTGCAAAATCTCCATTCCCACCCCACTCCTGGGGGGAAGGATATTGCAAAATCTCCATTCCCACCCCACTCCTGGGGGAAGGATACTGCAAAATCTCCATTCCCTCCCCACTCCTGGGGGCCAGCCAGAGGCGGTGTTTGCCGGTTCTCCGAACTGCTCAAAATATCCGCTACCGGTTCGCCAGAACCTGCTGGATTTCACCCTATGTGCCATGCCCTCTTTTGCAAAACCAACCTCTTGGCCCCCTTCCTCCTTCGTGAATCGGTTGCTGGGTCTCGTCCTTCCCCTGGAGGAGGGGGGGCAGGCCACGAGGCTATTCAGCCTCCCTGAGCAGTAATTTCTCCCTCTGCTTTCCTCCCCTCCCTCCTTCCTTCTTTCCACGAAGTTGCAAGCTCCGAGGAAGATACCCTCTGTCTGAGGCTGACTCACTCTTGCCTGTTTAGCAATCTTTTTTTTGCTCCCAGTTCTGAGAAGCCAGCAAGGCTGTCAGGAATTAATTCTGAATGTGCTAGTCTAGAGTTTGCAAAGAGGTTAGCTGTTGGATGTCAGCTCCAATTCCCAGATATTTTTTTTTTAGAACCGGCTGGCTGGGAGAACAGAACATGGCACGATTTGGCCAGCGGCGCTGAGAACTAGCTTCCCTCAAGAAGCGGAAGCCGTAGGGTTGCCCACACGCCGATTGTGATGTGACGGGTGTGATGGTTGGGTTGAGGGAGGGGGGGGGAGCTTCATCATGCCACAGGTGAAGAAGCCAGCCGCTGCGGTTTCGCCCCTGCCTAATTCCAGGCTTAGTAGTGTCTTCTGCTATGAAGGAGAAATCGGCGTTCTCTCTGAGCTTGGTTGTGTTTTCTTGCAGACGTTTGATGACGCAGCTAGGTAACCTCATCAGTGCCAGTAAGGAGTGGGGTATATTAGCGTGCATGATATTCCCCGGTTTGGGTCATGAAACACCTGCAAGAAAACAACCAAGCTCAGAGAGCACTACGGACCCCACCGTCCTCTCCTCCTCTCTCTTCCTCTTCCTCCCTCCTCTCCACAAACCCTTTGTCAGCACTTCAAGCTGCATTTAGTGCTGACATAAGAAGGAGAGGCGGAGGCGTCTGGAAAGGGACGTTTGACTTTTCACCTACTTATTTTCCTGGAGATAATATCCCCTAGGAGATGGGGATGGGAGGGGGGAAATTCCTTTGAGCTGGAGCAGTAGATTAGGGGTGGAATGACTTGGAAGATGGCCAATGAGTGCAGGGGAGTGGGGAACGGAAAAGGGGGGGGTTGGGTCTGGAAGTCAGTGTTGGCTTCGATGGGGTCGGGTTAAATGTCGTGCTTAATAAATAGGAGTTTTTCTTCAAAGACTTTGTTTGAAATGCAATTTATTTGAGACGACCTCGAAACCTGACACCCTCCTCCTTTTAGCACTGATGATGGTACCTAGTTGGGTCACGAAACGTCTGCAAGAAAACAACCAAGCTCAGAGAGCACTACAGACCCCACAGTTGTCGTTGTACCTCCTCCTTCTCCTCTTTGCAAATTCCTCCCTTCTAGCACTGATGATGTTATCTAGTTGGGTCATGAAACGTCTGCGAGGAAAGACCCAAGTTCAGAGCGCGTTCATTTCAACCCTGAGTTACAAACGTTCCTCCTTAACTTAAACCATCATTTGCCTAACCTCGGTTCAGCGGGAGGCGAGATCCCACCAAATTGGTGGGAAAGTTTTTTCTTTAAGAGCCGTAAGTGCTTGGTGGACAAAGTATTGTCTGGGTCAATATATTTTACACACAGTAATAATAATAGTAATATTGTTTAGATAGACTGTACGTAATCTTTCAGCTTCTAACCTTTGTGTATACGTAATAGTTATAATGTATTCTATTCTATATCAGTATACGGTACATTGCCTCCAGAGGTTGTGAATGCTCCAACACTGGAAGTTTTTAAGAAGAGGTTGGATAACCATTTGTCTGAAGTGGTGTAGGGTTTCCACCTGAGCAGGGGGTTGGACTAGAAGACCTCCAAGGTCCCTTCCAACTCTTGTTATTCTATTCTATTCTATTCTATTCTATTCTATTCTATTCTATTCTATTCTATTCTATTCTATTCTATTCTATTCTACTCTACTCTACTCTACTCTACTTCTACTCTACTCTACTCTACTTACTTACTCTACTCTTATTCTACATAATACTATTTTCCCTATTTTCCCGGGCTGGCTTAAGATGAAATTTTTAACTGTTTTTAAATGTTTTAAACGTTATTAATTGGTAAATGAGTTTTTAATTGGGCCAAATTTATATATCTTTTAATTGTTTTTAATATTTGTTCTGCATGTTTGTAATCTGGCTGTACACCGCCCTGAGTCCTCAGGGAGAAGGGCGGTATAGAAATCCAATATAAAATAAAATAAAATAAATAAATTTTCTAACATCTACCTCTTTTTTTTCTACCTCTTCATAAAATAGCCACCCATTAAGAAGCCTTCTATATCTTTCCATCACCTCTTGCCCTTTTTAGGATTCTGATTGACTTTTTGGTCAATCTTTCCTGCTTCTCCCTTGGGATCTCGTAGTTCCTTAAGCTCCTGGTCTTTTGCCTTTAGGTCTCTCTCCGAGGGTGACATCTGTCCAGTTTGTTCTGCTAATGCGCATCAACGCACAGGATTTTTTTTTTTAATTTTATTTTTTGGCCATAAATGAAGCTCCTGCAGGATTCTCAAGGCTCAAGGTTGACTCAGCCTTCATCCTTTCTAAGGTAGGTGAAATGAGGACCCAGTTTGTGGGGGCAATAAGCTGACTTTGTATAAAAATATACAAAAGGATGAAGCAATTGCTTAACGCACTGTAACGCCTGAGTCTCGGAGAAGGGCGGCATATAAATCAAATTAAAAAAAAAAAAAAATCTCTCCCCGCCAGGGAGAGAGCTGTGTTTGGGGATAACAGGAGGGGGATTTATTTTGTTTTCCTTCCTGCTTGACCTTGGAATCTTGCAGAAGCCGAGAGAGGAAAGTTCTCTGGAGCTGAAAATGTGTCGGGCAAATGTGTCAGGGTTTCCTTTCCTGGGGGAGGGAGGGGGGGAGTTGAGATCACACTCGACCTCCTGCAGCAATGACAGCCTAGCTAGATGGAAGAAGAAGACAATAACAGGATTGCTAAACCCTTTTTAAATTCTCTTTAAAAAAAAAAAAAAGAACTTTCGCCTTGCAAACCTCAGCATATCTGTATATGGAATTCTCCCCTTCTCCAATTCATCTGGATCCTATTATTACAGGACTCGCAGGCAAAGTCTCATAACATAAGAATTTTGTGGTTGCATCAACCCAAGTCCCTTCCCCCCCACATTCTCTTCTGCCCCCCACATCCCAGCCCCTCCCCATAGCCCTGTACAGGGTTTTTAACCCAGTGTTTCTCCACCACAGCAGCTTGAAGATGGGTGGACTTTAACTCCCAGAATGCCAAGCCTAACTGGGGAATTCTGGGAGGTTTTTTTTTTTTTTTAAATTTGATTGATATGCCGCCCTTCTCCGGAGACTCAGGGAGGCTTACAATGCGTTAAGCAATAGCCTTCATACTTTTTGTATATATTTTATACAAAGTCAGCTTATTGCCCCCACAATCCGGGTCCTCATTTTACCTACCTTTGAAAGGATGGAAGGCTGAGTCAACCTTGAGCCTGGTGAGATTTGAACTTGCAGTAATTGCAGGCAGCTGATGTTAATAACAGTGCTTTAGTCTGCTGAGCCACCAGTTGAAGTCCATCCACCTCCCAAGTTCCGAAGTTGAAAAATAGGTGATCCTTCTGCTCTTTCCAACTCTATCATTCATTCATAGCTGGCTGGGGAATTCTGGGAGTTGAAGTCCACCCATCTTCAAGTTCCCTGGATAACTCTGCAGACTAAGCACTGTAATTTAACACCAGCTGTCTGCAATTAAAGTAAGTTCGAATCTCACCAGGCTCAAGGTTGACTCAGCCTTCCATCCTTTCTAAGGTAGGTAAATTGAGGACCCAGTTTGTGGGGGCAATAAGCTGACTTTGTATAAATATACAAAAGGATGAAGGCTATTGCTTAACACATTGTAAGCCGCCCTGAGTCTCCGGAGAAGGGCGGCATATAAATCAAATTAAAAATAAAAAAAATAAAAAAAAAATAAAAAAAAAAAGTTCCCAAGTTGAAAAATAGGTAATCCTTCTGCTCTTTCCAACTCTATCATGCATTCATGGCTGGCTGGGGAATTCTGGGAGTTGAAGTCCACCCATGATCAAGTGGCTGCAGTTGAGAAACAGTGGGTGAACCTAACTGGCACATTTTCTTTCCATGAATTTCACCAACCCCCCATGCTCCTTTCTCGCCAACGATGCCGAGGAGCGAGGTGCCCAATTGTTTCTCAGCCTGACTCATTTTTAAAAGCTCGAAAAGAAAACGAGTTTCTCCAGCTGCACCGAAACTTCGGTTTTTTTTTTTTTTTCCACTTTCCGATGCAGCCTTCCTCTACGATGCGACAGTGGCCGGCGATTTAATTTGCCCCCATTCCTCAAGGGCGAGTCCAAGCAAGGACCAAACTTCAGGGCCCTTCTTCGAGAATCCTTCAGATTCTGCAGAATTTAGTTTTTCTGCTCCAAGGGGGGTGGAAGGTGGCTTTTGCTCTCCAGACGAGCAGGTGGGAGGACTTCCTAAATTTATTCTCCAAGGGAGAAATTCGCTGGCAATCTGATCTAAGCGGGAGATCGTTGCATTTCAATCGGATCTTCTAATCCCAATCTGCAGATCTGGGACTACTCGGCAACGGAGAATCTGGATCGATGGGTCCGGAGCCTGGTTTCTTGTTTGCGATTGGTTGTTTCAGATGCCTGCAGTGATTATCCAAAGGATGTTAAGTGGAGACCTGCCTGTGTAACCCATTTTTATTAAAGGGCCTCCGTTTTTTATGAGCTGGACTCTCTTCCTTTAGTATGTGGGATGGTTGTGCGCCTGATTTGTGGAGTAGAAATGCAACTGGAGCCCTCATTCTGTGTTTCTGAAGAAAAGATCCTCATCTTTTTTTTTTTTTAAATTTGATTTATATGCCGCCCTTCTCCGGAGACTCAGGGCGGCTTACAATGCGCTAAGCAATAGCCTTCATACTTTTGTATATTTTATACAAAGTCAGCTTATTGCCCCCACAATCTGGGTCCTCATTTCACCTACCTTAGAAAGGATGGAAGGCTGAGTCAACCTTGAGCCTTGGAGAGATTCGAACCAGCAGAAATTGCAGGCAGCTGGGTTAATAACAGGGTGCGTAGACCACTGTACTATCAAGGCTCTTTTACTCTTACCCCCCCAAAAAATATGCTCCTTCTTTTCCTTCCCCAATAAAAATTGCACTTGTGAATATGCACCAGGATCCTTGATCAGTGGTTCAGACTGGTGCGGGGTAAAAGGTAGTGGCAACCTGCAGGTAGGCCTCTCCCACCTGCCATCCTATTTAGCTACGTTTTCTCTTGCACTTGTGAATGTGCAGCTCGCTGGAGGATTGGCAATCCTCGGTAGGGACATTACAAGCTGGTCTTCTGTAAGCCTCCTTTTCTATCGCTTATCTAAGTGCCGCTGTTCTTTCCCACGTTCCCTTTGCTAATCCTCGGCTCCGCACATTTGCCCTTTCCGATCCCTTAAGCAGGATGCAGGTGGTGGGGGGTTTTTTTTGTTTTTTTTTTTTAGCAGGATGGAGAAAAGGGCGAGGACTAGAAACTTTGGTTCTTTTACTCAATTATTATTTTTTTCCCAAAAAAAAAAAGCAAAATGCACGTGCCTTTGAGAGACAAGAAAGGGAGGGAGGAAGGGAGAGGAAAGAGAGAAAGAAAAAAGAGAGAAAGAAAAAAGGAGATAGAAAGAAACAATGAAATTGGAAAGGAAAGAAAGAAAGGAAAGAGAGAGAGAGAGAGGAAGGAAGGAAGGAAGGAGAGGAAGAAGGGAGTGAGTGAAGGAAGGAAAGAAGGAAGGAGAGGGAAGGGAGTGAGTGAGTGAGTGGAGGAAGGAAAGAGAGGAAGAAGGGAGTGAGTGAATGAAGGGAGGGAGGGAAGAAAGAAAGAAGGAAAGAAAGGAAGGAAGGAAGGAGAGGAAGAAGGGAGTGAGTGAGTGAGTGAAGGGAGGGAGGGAAGAAAGAAGGAAAGAAAGGGAGGAAAGAAAGAAAGAAAAGAAAGAAAGAAAAAGAAAGAAAGTAAGTAAGTAAGTAAGTAAGTAAGTAAGTAAGTAAGTAAGTAAGTAAGTAAGTAAGTAAGTAAGTTGCATTTTCTCATCAGGGCTACCAACACAAACCTTGCAGGCACCAGCAGGCACCTTTCTGGGACTGCCTGCCTGCCTGCAGTGTGTCTTTGTGCATACGCGTGTGTGTGTGTGTATTTGTGTGTTTGCTTTCCGTCTTCCCTTCCCCACCCCCTTTCAAAATATATCACGCTGGTGCTGGTGTAAGATTAGATCGTTCCTTTCCCTGCTGGCATCTGCCTTGTCCGTGCTCCAGCCGGGCTCCTGTTTCACTCCTGACGCAGGTTGCCACAAGGGGTGGGGGGGGGGGGCTGAGCTCCCAGGATTGGGGAGCGTGATTGTGTGTGGGGGCCGTCCAGGAAAGTTCCCTGGCTACCCACACACACAAACAAAACCTTTTCCTAACACACACGTGTGTGTGTGTGTGTGTGTGTGTGTGTGTGGTGTGTGTGTGTGATCTTTTATTTTTAAATCTCTGCATTTTGCAGCCAAGTCTCGCTTGGCTTTTTCCAAATACCTGCTTGTTGTGTGGTTCCTGCCCCACAAGCCCAGTTCTTTCAGACTGGGAGCCCCCAAGGAGGACCAAAAAAACCAGACCCCCCCCCTTTCTTTTCAAGTCTCAGCTGCAAGGCCCTGGAAGACACACGTACACCCCCCCACCCCTCCGTCAGAAACGTCACAAACGGGAAAAGAACAAAATGTGAAAATAGGTAGATGAATACCTATCACAAAAGCAGAGGATACAAAGCGTAGGTGAAGGAAGGATAAAAGATGGCCACCTCGCCCGCCCGAGGGGTTATATAAGCCCTCTGTATATGATAAATGATCGTGAAATTATCCCTAATAAATGATCAGGCGTTTTTCCCCGTCTCTTGCACCTGTTATGCAAACTCTCTGGGTGTTTTGACTTCCTTCCTTCCTTCCCTCCTTTTCTCCCTCCCTTTTTCCTTTCCTACTTCCTCCTTTCCTTCCTCCCTCCTTTTCTTCCTCCCTCCCTTTTTCTCCCTTCTTTCCTCCTTCTCTCCCTCCCTTTTTCCTTTCTCTTTCCTCCTTCCTCCTTTCCTTCCCTCCTCCCTCCCTCCTTTTCCTTTCCTTTCCCTTCCCTCCTTCCTCCTTTCCTCCCTCCTTTCTCCTTCCTTCCTCCCTTCCTTTTCTCCCCTCCCTTTTTCCTTTCCTTTCCCCTTCCCTCCTTCCTCCTTTCCTCCCTCCCTCCCTGCCTCCCTCCTTCCTTTCCTTCCTCCTCCCTCCTTTTCTTCCTCCCTCCCTCCTCCCCCTCCCTTTTTCCTTTCCTTTCCCTTCCCTCCTTCCTCCTTTCCTTCCTCCCTCCCTCCTTTCCTTCCATTTTCCTTTCCCTTCCCTCCTTTCTCCCTTCCTTCATCCCTCCTTCCCATTTTCCTTCCCTTCCCTCTCTCTCCACCCTCTCTCCTTTTCTTCCTCCTTTCCTCCCTCTCTTTTTTCTTTTCCTTCCCTTCCCTTCCCTCCCTTTTTAAACTTCTGCCCAGGTTGCCAGCTGCACCCAAGGGAGTGCGGGGAGGGGGGGGCATCTCGAAGAGGAACCAGCCTTCCAACTAAGAGCTGGAGGACCCCCAAAAGGAAAAACTCTCACAGTCTTTGATATTGAGGGGTGGGCAATTGTTCCCCTCCACACATACCCCTCCCACTGGCAGGAGGGAGGGCTCCTGCAGCGTTTAAGGAGGGGTGGGGGCAGAGATTGAAATATCCAGCGGGCATCCCAGCTGGCTTCCATTGCCAGCTCGTCTTTAGCAGCGCTGCGGGGGCAGATTTTGCAAAAAAATACAAATATGGAAAAGGAAGGGTGAGAAAAGCATGGAATGGGGGTGGGTGGGTATTGCATTGCAACCCCTTGAAAAGGAACAGGGTGCATTGGAGGTAGTAGCACCCCCCACTCCCCCCCCCCAAAAAAGAAGCAGGGCATTCCTGGAGCCCCGCCTTTTTTGGCTTCTTTCCAGCTTCCTGTTTGACGTCAAAGCCCCCCCCCCCTCTCCGAATCTCTCCAGGCTGCCCTTAGCAGCTCTTTTTTTACAACTTCGGTTGTGGAGCTTGTGTGTGTGTGTGAGTGTGTGTGTGTCTGCCTCCCCCTCCCGAATGTAATCTGAGCAGCCCCCCCCCCTCCAAAAAAAACAAGGCAACCTCGCCTCCCCCACCCCCACCCCCAGGAGAAAAAAAAAAAAGAAAGAAAGAAAATCTTTTTTTTTTTTATCCCCCTTTCATTTCATTTTTGCTTGTTGGAAATTTCATCTTCTTTTTGCCGGAAGGAGTTTTTTGGGGGGGGGGAGAAGAGCGAAGACTTTGGGGGGGGGGGGCGCCTCTTGATTTTTTTTTTCTTTTTTTGGGGGGGGTGGAAGAGGAGGAATTTCTTTCTTCCCACCCCTCCTCCACCTTCCTCCAGGAGGAAGATGAAGATGGGCTTCCTGGCGGCCTGGCGGGACTCGGCCCCCTCCCGCGTGCGGGTTAGCGCCCCGCAGAAGGACGGACCTTAAGCGAGGACTGAGCGTGCAAGAGAACATGGAACGGTGCCGGGAACTTAAGCGCGTGCACACCGGTCTTTGAACTAACTGTCACCGATTTTTCTTTTTTTTCTTTTCTCTTTTTGTGTGTCTCTGTGTGTCTTTGCAACCAGACCGGTGCTCCGAAGCGAGCGCACACAAAACACACACACTCACACACACACGTACGTACAGAGTCACCCTTGCAAGGCGTTGTGTGTGTGTGTGTGTGTGTGTGCGGTTTTTTTTTTTTTGGTTTTTTTTTGTTGCTGCTGGTTCCGTAACTTCTGGGAAATCAGCATGGACAAGAAACAAGGTAGCTGTAAAAATGTTGCAATTGCAAATTATAACAATAATAAGCAGAATTGTTGTTGTGTATTGCGCGGGGGTGGGTGGTGGGAGGGGGGGAGGAGGAGGGAGGGAGGGGAGGGGGGAGAGAGAGAAAAAAAAGTCGGTTGCGATCTGAGTTTGCTGCTAATTTTTTTTTTCCTTCTCTCTCTCTCTTTTCTCTCTCTCTCTTTCTTTCTTTCTTTCTCCGTGCAAAGGTTTAAAAACACGCCCGTTGCTGCAGCGGGCGTGGGGTCGGTGGGTGGAAGCTTAAAATATGCACGGGGGGGTGGGGGAGGAGGAAGGGAGGGAGATGCATTATGAATGTGCAACCCCCCCCCTTCCCCAAAACTTTTGCACGGGGGGGGGAGGAAGGGATGTTGCACAAGGAAGGGGGGGGAAAAGCAGAAAGTGCAAAAGGCTTTTTTTGCACGGCCCCGGTTTGGGTGGGTGGGAGGTGGGGAGGTGGTCGCTTGCGGGCTTGCTTGCACACCCTCTCCCCAAATTGTGGCTGTGAGCAATGGTGTGGGGGGGGGAGGCTTGGGGAAGGGAGAGGTGGGGGGGGGCCTTGCAAAATTTTATGAGATTTCCGGCCGGCGCCTGACAAATTTGCAGCTGTGTCGTGCAGGCGGAGCTCGAAAGAGCTTGCAGCCGTGCCTTAAAAATATATTATTATTATTATTATTATTATTATTATTTATTATTATTATTATTATTATTATTATTATTATTATTATTATTATTTTCTCACTCCCTCTCTCTGCAAAGAGGATTGTCGCTTCCGTTTTTCCTCCTTTTTCTTTGCTTTTTTTGCAACTTCTGCAAACGGGAGGCCCAGCCTTCCTTCAGAAAAAAAAATAATAAAAAGCGACGGGAAAGGGGGGGGGAATTCCAATGGCTCCTCCCCGATCAGCTGCTGTGCCCCCCCCTTCCAGCCACCCGGCTGGGGAGGGAGAGAGGGGGGGCTGACAGTGCCTGTGCATCCTTTCTCGCAACCCTTGCTCGTTCTTCCCTCTCTGCCCGTCACCCCCCCACCTCAAAAGAAATTCTGAGCTATGTTTCCTTGCTTCCCAGTCGACCCAAAGTGGTGGTGGTGTTGAGGCGGTGCGCTCTGTACATGCTTAGAGGCAGCCTGCTCTCTCTCTCTTCCAGAAGCTGTAGGTAGATGGCATCAGCGGTGGGATTCAAGTAATTTAACAACAACCGGTTCTCCCGAAGTGGGGCGAACCGGCTGAATCCCACTACTGGATGGCATGCGGTCGTGGAAAGGATGTGTGGGTTACAGATGGGGAAGTTTAAATATCCAGAACCCCCTTTATCATGGGGTGTGTCCATGGGTGGGGTTGAGGTTAAGGGGGATATTCTCCTGCGGCTCCCCCTCCCCTCCCGCCCTACAATTTTTCTGCAAATAGTTGTAAATTGCAATCTTTAGCGCCGATCGGTCATGATAGCAATTTATTCTGAGTCCAGTACAAGGACGGTCGATGCATTTGCTCAATCAAATAGGGTTGGGTATTACAGGTGGATGGGAGACCACTAAGCGATATAGACTAGACTGCAGGATTGGGGTGGAGGGTGGGAAGTCTTGGCAGCAGGTGACTTTCAAAGCCATTTTTGTTTGGCTGCCAAAAAAGCTAGGTGGGGATGGCCATGAAGTCACCAAAGAGTAAGTTTGACTGACAGCAGGATTTTTTTTTTTAACCCTTTATGTAAATTAAATTATGCTCAGTTTTGGTCCTGCCCTGCTGGTTTGTTTGTTTTTCTCCTCTTTTCTGTGCCTAAATGCAGAAAAGTTTGCAAAGTTTAGATAGATGCAATGGTGGGATTCAGCCGGTTCGCACCACTTCGGGCGAACCGGTTGTTAAACTTTCTGAGCAGTTTGGCAAACTGGTTGTTGGAAGAAATCATTAGGGCAGAGAACCGGTTGTTAAATTACTTGAATCCCACCACTGGATAGATGGATGATAGATAGATAGATAGATAGATAGATAGATAGATAGATAGATGATATAATTATAGATAGAAATAATGATAGATGGGTAGAGATAAAGAGAAATATAGATAACAATAGATAGAAATAGAGATAAAGATAGATATAGATAATGATGGGTAAATAGACGATAGATAGATAGATAGATAGATAGATAGATAGATAGATAGATAATGATTGCTAAATAATGATTGATAGGTAATGATAGGTAGGTAGATAGATAATGATTGATAGATAATGATAGGTATGTAGATAATGATTGCTAAATAATGATTGATAGATGGTAGGTAGGTAGGTAGGTAGATAGATAGATAGATGAAAGATGAATGGAGAGAGATGAGAAATGATACATGGATGGATGAATAGAATAGAATAGAAGAATAGAATAGATTAGAATAGAATAGAATAAGAATAGAATAGAATAGAATAGAATAGAATAGAATTTTTTATTGGCCAAATGTGATTGGACACACAAGGAATTTGTCTTGGTGCATATGCTCTCAGTGTACATAAAAGAAAAGATAGGTTCACCAAGATTATAGAGAGAGACAGAGATGATGAGATAGAGAGAGATACCCAGACAGACAGACAAGTGTTTCCCAACTTGGCAGTTTGAAGATGAGTAGACTTCAACTCCCAGAATTCCCCAGCCAGCCATGAATATAGTTGTTTTTTGGGTGTTTTTTTTTTTTAAGTTAAGAATGCTCTTTGTATCCTTGCCTGTTTCCTGGATTATCGCACCAGTTTAGAATCTTTGGTATCTGGGATGAAATTCCTAGGAATTCATTGTGTTGACATACATGTACAAGAAGCAAGTTGCTGGTTTTAGGATGAAAGAATTGCTAGCATTGTTCGAAGCGTTGCAGAGGGCTGTGCCATCTGAACCAGGAACGAAGCGGGGTTTCCAGAAACCCAGATTCACACAATGACAGTCTGTGGATGAATGGAGGTTGCCTCGCTCACGTTTTGATGCCCACGCTTTGAATAAGGGGTCCTTCTTCACCCTGGCTGCCACTGTTAGCCTTTGAGACTGAAAATCCTAAAGATCAAATTGAGCTGGTTTTACACCCCTGTGAGGTAGGCCCCCAGGTTCCTCCTGCAGACACTCCTCCTGCTCCTCGTTTAAGCAACGTTCGATGAAAAAAAAATATCCCTTGGCGAAGAATCTTCCCCTTGGATGACGGGGTCTGCAAAGTCGGTAAAAAAGCAGAAAGGTCCAGAGTCACAGGTTTCACTTAGCGGGATCGCTCCTGTTAAAAGACCAAGCTGCCGGTTGCTAAACAAGGACCAGACGGGATGCCACCTTATGCAAACCTGCACAATGGTTTTGTGGAGGGAGGTAACAGTTAAGGAGATACGGTGCAATTCGTAATTCCGTGGCCAAGCTGCTGCAAGAATATCAGAGCAAAGCATTTGATTTTTATTTAGTTTCGGATTTCCTCTCCCGCTGCCAGCCAAGTTTTTCTCTCCCCCCGCCTGCCCCCTCCGGTCGGTTGGCACCACGCTGTGCCTCGTTGAGTGGGTGGGGGCTAGAATTTGCCCTGGGAATTGAAATCCCAGGGCATTTTTATAGAAGGGAGGGAGGAGAGTATATCACACCAGCTGCTTCCTTCTTTCCTGGCACTTTCCTGATACAGGACTTCGAACGTGAAGGTTATCGGAAATTGTGCTGTCATGGAACATTTTGACACACACACACACATACCTCCAAATGGGGCATTCCGAGCCTAGAATGGGCTGTTCTTAATCTCCGGTCCCTTCTGGCCACTTTGCAAGAGGGATGTTCCACATTCCACGTGGGGAACATTTTGCAAACTTCGATGAAATCCGACGGACGGTGGTGTCCTTGGCAAAGCAGAGCCAGCTGGGTTTTACTCAAAGGGTGTATCATATTTCCAGGTGTGCGGGGGGGCCCCTCTCTCCCTTTTCCAAAAATGGCATCAGTCATCTGCGTTTTAGTTTGGGCTAACAACGTCGGAAAAGGAAGAGCAGCACCGGATCGTTCTTCGTGGGAAAGTTCGGAAGGGGCCACCACCGAGAAGGTTTGGTTGGAGATCTCGCACCCAGCTCATTTCGGAGCCTGGTCTTTCAACATTGGCCAACTTTTGACGTGGAGTGCCAAGGGGGTCCCTTCACTCACAGCTGTTTGTGGAGCAACTGTTGGAAGTTACGACGGCGCTGAAGAAAAGGGACTTAACGACCGTTCCTCACACTTAGGACCATCGCGCAACTTAGAAGGACGCACGACTTAGGAGCTTTGAAACGCTAGCTCTGCGAGAGAGGATCCGGATTGTAAGAAATCGGCCGTCGCTATTTTAAGAAAGGATGACCCACCGGAAGTGAATCCCGGAAGTCCTCCACTTACGGCAGTTCATTTAGTGACCGTTCCAAGTTACGCCGGACCTGGAAAATGTGATTTGCGACCGTCTTCCGTAGTTACGAGCTTCGCAGCGTCCTCCCATGTTCATTCGGATGCTTGGCAACTCATATTTATGACGGTCGCAGTGTCGCAGTGATTCTCCATTGGCGACCGTCTGACAAGCAAAGTCCACGTCGGGGAAGCCAGATCTGCTTAACAACCGGGTGACTTAAACTTATCCACCGCAGTGATTCACTTAACAACGGTGGCAAGAAACGAGGTTAAAAACTGGAGCAAAACTGAACAGAGGTCTCGCTTAATAACAAAGTTGGGACTCCATTGTGGTCATAAGTTGAGGACTAAGTTGTGGTTTTCCCAAGGCCCAAATCATCTGCCCAGCATAGCCTTCGAGATTTATTTATTTTTTTCCCCTTCCAGACAAACAGAAGCTGTCTGTCTCGGGGCTCTCTCCAGAGGAAGGGGTGAATGTATTTTTATCATCCTTTTGGTGACTCAAAACCTGGTGACATCACCAGATTCAGCCAGGCCCAAAAAATTCTTTGGGAACAAAAGAGGTTTTTTTTTTTTTTTACAGTCATCTTCTTGGAAACCATGCCAGGAAGTTTGGGAGGAGAATTCCAGATGAATGCTGGGTGGTTTTTGTTTTTTTAAAAAAATAATAATAATAGAGGAGAGATCTTGGCATATGGAAAGACTGAACCGGGCAGTGCAGGGAAAAAGTGAGATGCACCACTGCAGAATGTTTAATCTTGAGGTTTTTTTTTTTTTTTTAAGGATTGGAACTTAAATTTGCATCAGTCTAAAGAGCAGCCAGGTGGCTCAGTGGCTAAGACGCTGAGCTTGTCGATCGAAAGGTCGGCAGTTCAGCGGTTCGAATCCCTAGTGCCGCGTAAACGGGGTGAGCTCCCGTGACTTGTCCCGGCTTCTGCCAACCTAGCAGTTCGAAAGCACTTAAAAAACACAAGTAGAAAAATAGGGACCACCTTTGGTGGGAAGGGAACAGCATTCCGTGCAGCTGGCTTTCGTGCCTAAGGCAGGACTAGAACTCACCATCGCCTGGCAATTCGCCCAGAATCACCCAGCTGGCTTTTATGCCTAAGGCAGGACTAGAACTCACCATCTCCTGGCAATTCGCCCAGAATCACCCAGCTGGCTTTTATGCCTAAGGCAGGACTAGAACTCACCATCGCCTGGCAATTCGCCCAGAATCACCCAGCTGGCTTTTATGCCTAAGGCAGGACTAGAACTCACCATCGCCTGGCAATTCGCCCAGAATCACCCAGCTGGCTTTTATGCCTAAGGCAGGACTAGAACTCACCATCGCCTGGCAATTCGCCCAGAATCACCCAGCTGGCTTTTATGCCTAAGGCAGGACTAGAACTCACCATCGCCTGGCAATTCGCCCAGAATCACCCAGCTGGCTTTTATGCCTAAGGCAGGACTAGAACTCACCATCGCCTGGCAATTCGCCCAGAATCACCCAGATGGCTTTCATGCCTAAGGCAGGACTAGAACTCACCATCGCCTGGCAATTTGCCCAGAATCACCCAGCTGGCTTTTATGCCTAAGGCAGGACTAGAACTCACCATCGCCTGGCAATTTGCCCAGAATCACCCAGCTGGCTTTTATGCCTAAGGCAGGACTAGAACTCACCATCGCCTGGCAATTCGCCCAGAATCACCCAGTCACCTTTCCTGCTTTTTTTGCTAAGAAACTATCTGTTCCTATACAGTCAAGTAACATTGGGCAGCCAATCGTTTATCACAAGTGTCAATTCCTTTTGAAAAATGAGTCAATTTCATTTCTCGGCCAGAGTAGAAAAGAGAAACCGGATTTGCTGCTGTCTTGGCAGCGATTTGTATACAACCTGTTCATGAAATATTGTACAGACTCCTTTCCTGGCTCCCTCCTACGACTGCGCAAGCATCAGAAAACCCAGGGCCGCGATCAGCAACTAAGATCCTTCTGCAGGGATTGCCGGATCCTTGTAACTCCCCTTTTTCAGTCGGTCAGTTCTGCAAAGGACGAGTGAGAATCGGAGTCTGCCTCCTCCCTAAGCCGTTTGCTGGTTAATTGCATTGCTTTACGGGGGGACAACCTATTCAGAATAACAGACTTGGGAGGGTCCTTGGAGGTCTTCTAGTCCAAGAGTCAGCAACCTGCGGCTCTGGAGCCGCATGTGGCTCTTTCACCCCTCGGCTGCAGCTCCCTGTCACTCAAAATATGCGTCACAACTGCCAATGTGCGACACCCGCCGGCGTGCAATTTATTGAGGTTTTCGACCCCCCAGTAGGCTAACCATGGATAAATCCAAGAAAAGTTTCAGAAGAAAACAGAACGTTTAATTCAACGACATAGGCTAGTTTTGTGGCCGCTCAAGAAATAGTCAGACACGGGAAGGGTTTTTGTGGCTCCCGGTGTTTTCTTTTTGGTGGGAAACGGGTCCAAATGGGTCTTTGAGTGTTTAACCCCTGTTCTAGTCGAACCCCAGGCAGGAAACCCTACACCACTTCAGACAAATGGTTATCTTCTCTCTTCTTAAAAACTTCCAGTGTCGGAGCAATCACAGCTTCTGGAGACAGGTCATTCCTGTCAATCGTTCTCTCCGTCAGGAAATTTCTCCTTAGTTGTAGGTTGCTTCTCTCCTTGATTCGTTTCCACCCATTGCTTCTTGTCCTGCCCTCAGGTGCATTGGAAAATAAGTTGAACTCCTCTTCTTCTTTGTGGCAGGTCCTTAGATATAGGGACATGGAATAGAACAACAGACTTAAATTGTCACTTAATTGTGACAGTCCTGTACAAATTCACACCTTGTTTTGTTTTAATTTCTCAAGCCTATAAATAAAACCTTGGAAAATTAAAAAAAAAAAAGAATAACAGACTTGGAAGGGACGTTAGAGATCTTCTGGTCTAACCACCTGCCCAAGCAGGAGACCTTATATCAGTGATGGCGAACCTTTTTGGCACCGAGTGCCCAAACTAGAATGTGCATGCAGATACGTGCATGTGTGCATGCCAGAGCACCGGAAACCCAAAAACCAGCTGATCGGCGTGCAGGTGCACGCCAGCCAGCTGGTCTTCCTGCACGCCGGAGCACCAGAAACTGAAGACCAGCTGGCCATTGCACGCATGCCTGTTTTTTGGCTGTTTTGGCTGTTTTCCGGGCCGTTTTCCAGGCTGTTTTCCAGCACTCCGGTGCCTGCGAAGACTAGCTGGTCGGCATGCATGTGTGCGCCAGAAACCAGAAGAACAGCTGGCAACGGCGCACATGCCCACAGAGGGCTCTGTGAGCCACCTCTGGCACGCATACCATACAGAGGTGGGTTTCAGCAGGTTCTGACCAGTTCTGCAGAACCGGCTGCGGAAATTTTGAGTAGTTCGGAGAAGCGGTAAATATGACTGGCCCCGCCCCCATCTATTCTCTGTCTCCCGAGTCCCAGCTGATCAGGAGGAAATGGGGATTTTGCAGTAACCTTCCCCTGGAGTGGGGTGGGAATGGAGATTTTACAGTATCCTTCCCCTGCCACGCCCACCAAGCTATGCCACGCCCACAGAACCGGTAGTAAATTTTGAAACCCACCACTGGTGCTATAGGTTCACCATCACGGCCCTATAATATTCCAGTTGTCCAATCTCTTCTTAAAAACCTCCAGTGATGGAGCACCCACAGCTTCTGGTGGCAAGCTGTTCCACTGGTTAATTGTCCTCACTGTTAGGAAGTTTCTCCTCAATTCCAGGTTGCTTCTCTCGTTGATTAGTTTCCATCCATTGCTTCTTGTCCTGCCCTCAGGGGCTTTGGAGAATAATTTGACCCCACTCTTCTTTGTGGCAGCCCCTGAGATATTGGAAGACGTCTTATCATGTCACCCCCTGGTCTTTCTTTTCCTTGAATTCAGTGTTTGCAATTTCAGCCTAACGCGCCATTCTTTCAGGGATTAAGGTGCGTAGGTGTGCTTCTCTCCCCAAAAACACACCTTGCTCGCTCTCCTGGTGGCAAGCTTTCAAGAAGAGATTTTTTTTTTAAAAAAAGGAGGAATTTCCCTTTTAGGGAAATTAACGGAGACGACCAGCAACTGCAAGTTCTACTTGCTCTGTGTTGCCTCCACGCCAAAAGCAACAGTTGCTGAGCAACAGAGCCGGGACAATGGCAGCCTGCGTGTGTGTCCTGCTTTGCAGCTTTCTAGAAACGTCCATCTGTCCACTAGGAAACGGATCCAAGCTCGCCCGGCGTTCTAAAAACAGGCCCAGTGGGTCTCGATCCTGAATTCCACTGGCTGGGGATCAAGTCTTGTTTTGAGTCCTCAGAAAACAAATGGTGGCACAGCCACATTTTTTATAGGGCTTTTAAGGCAGCCCTGTCCTACTCCACTGGGGTGACGCGTGTCTGACTTCCAAGTGAGTTAGGCATCAATTCCTTCCTTCCTTCCTTTACTCGCTCGCTCACTCACTCCCTTCTTCCTCTCCTTCCTTCCTTCTTTCCTTTCTTCCTTCACTCACTTGCTCACTCACTCCCTTCCTCTCCTTCCTTCCTTTTTTCCTTCACTCACCCTTCCTTCCTTCCTTCCTTCCCTCACTTACTCACTCACTCCTTTCTTCCTCTCCTTCCTTCCTTTCCTTTCTTCACTCACTCACTCGCTCGCTCACTCCCTTCTTCCTCGCCTCTCCTTCCTTCTTTTTTTTTCACTCGCTCGCTCACTCACTTTTTCCTCTCCTCTCCTTCCTTCCTTCCTTCACTCACCCTTCCTTCCTTCCCTCATTCACTCCTTTCTTCTCTCTCCTTCCTTCCTTCTTTCCTTTGTTCCTTCACTCATTTGCTCACTCACTCCCTTCTTCCTCTCCTTCCTTCTTTCCTTTCTTCCCTCACTCACTCCCTTCTTACTCTCCTTCCTTCCTTTCTTCACTCCCTTCCTTCCTCACTCCCTCACTCACTTCATTCTTCCTTCCTTCCTTCCCTCACTCACTCCTTTCTTCCTCTCCTTCCTTCCTTCTTTCCTTTGTTCCTTCACTCACTCACTCACTCACTCACTTCCTTCTTCCTGTCCTTCCTTCTTTCCTTTCTTCCCTCACTCACTCCCTTCTTCCTTTCCTTCCTTCCTTCCCTCCCTCCCTCCCTTCCTTCCTTCCATCACTCACTCACTCCATTCTTCCTCTCCTTCCTTCCTTCCTTTCCTTCCTTCCTTCCTTCCTTCCTTCCTTCCTTCCTTCCTTCCTTCCAATATGTCAGTGCAATCCGTGCCAGAGCAAATGGGGTATCAGTAGCTTTAAAACAGGAGATTTGGCACTGCCTGGAAAATTAAACGCTCCAATCCAGAATCTTGGAACAATCTCTTCCCTCCTAATTCCAGTTTGTTTTTGTTTGACTCCACAAAAGAAAGCTTCTTAGAATTGCCTTTGCCCTCCGTCTGCCAGCCTGTACAATAAGCAAAATAAACAAGCAAAGCCCTGTTGCCTATGGATGCTTTAAGCTTTGGCTTTGCTTTGGATGACATATTATGCATTAACGTGCATTTCACAACCTTCCTGTTTTAAAATCCAAATATTGCTGCAGAATCCTGTCTGAAGGTTTTGTGTCCTGGTTGGTTTTTATTTTCCTGGCGTGCGCTTTCCGTGTGTGGTTGATCTCCTGCCACTGGCGTAAAAAGAGGAGAAAGAAATACAAAGCCCCCAGATCAGCAAGCTTTGCAGAAATGCAAAATCCCGTGCTAAGTCTTTAGGTAACGCCCCCCCCCAACCCCACCCGACAGACAATTCTGGAAGCCAATCAGATGATGATCCAGCTAGGATGCTGTTGGGAGGAGGATTTTTGAACCTGCTGGATTCCTCCCCACCCCTATTTCTTCTAGATCAGGTGTGTCCAATCTTGTTGACTTTTAAGACTTGTAGACTTCCAAAACTGGCTGGGGAATTCTGGGAGTTGAAGTCCACAAGTCTTAAAAGTCAACAAAATTGCTGGTTGGGAATTCTGGGAGTTGAAATCCACAAGTCTTAAAATCGCCAAGATTGCTGGCTAGAGAATTCTGGGAGTTGAAGTCCACAAGTCAACAAAATTGCTGGCTGGAGAATTCTGGGAGTTGAAGTCCACAAGTCAACAAAATTGCTGGCTGGGGAATTCTGGGAGTTGAAATCCACAGGTCAACAAAATTGCTGGCTGAGGAATTCTGGGAGTTGAAGTCCACAAGTCAACAAAATTGCTGGCTGGGGAATTCTGGGAGTTGAAGTCCACAAGTCAACAAAATTGCTGGCTGGAGAATTCTGGGAGTTGAAGTCCACAAGTCAACAAAATTGCTGGCTGGGGAATTCTGGGAGTTGAAGTCCACAAGTCAACAAAATTGCTGGCTGGGGAATTCTGGGAATTGAAGTCCACAAGTCTTAACATCACTAAGATTGCTGGCTGGGGAATTCTGGGAGTTGAAGTCCACAAGTCAACAAAATTGCTGGCTGGAGAATTCTGGGAGTTGAAGTCCACAAGTCAACAAAATTGCTGGCTGGGGAATTCTGGGAGTTGAAATCCACAGGTCAACAAAATTGCTGGCTGAGGAATTCTGGGAGTTGAAGTCCACAAGTCAACAAAATTGCTGGCTGGGGAATTCTGGGAGTTGAAGTCCACAAGTCAACAAAATTGCTGGCTGGAGAATTCTGGGAGTTGAAGTCCACAAGTCAACAAAATTGCTGGCTGGGGAATTCTGGGAGTTGAAGTCCACAAGTCAACAAAATTGCTGGCTGGGGAATTCTGGGAATTGAAGTCCACAAGTCTTAACATCACTAAGATTGCTGGCTGGGGAATTCTGGGAGTTGAAGTCCACAAGTCAACAAAATTGCTGGCTGAGGAATTCTGGGAGTTGAAGTCCACAAGTCAAAATTGCTGGCTGGGGAATTCTGGGAGTTGAAGTCCACAAGTCTTAACGTCACTAAGATTGCTGGTTGGGGAATTCTGGGAGTTGAAATCCACAAGTCTTCAAACTCGGCAAGATTGGACACCCTGTTTTATGTCACTGTTAGTTGCCGATGCATCCGTGAACTGGAAGCGGGGGGGAGGTGCATATTTAACAGAGGTCTCCGTTGCGTTTTCTGCAGCCTCTGCGTGCGTGTGCATGCAGGGCTGTCGCTAGGGAGCTGCAGGCTCGGTGCAGCAACCCGATACTCAGTCCTGTTGCCTGACAAGCCTCCCAACCAAGGTGGAATTTCCTGCAGAGCTTGTTGGGTCAGGATCCAGTCGCCCAAACGCTCCCGGCTTCAGGTGTTCGCAGGGCTGGCAGCCTGAGTGGGTGGAGAGGTTACAGATTGTCCTTTTTCCAAATTCGGGGTGTTGCAGGCGCCCCGCCAAGGAAATTTAGAGGAAGGAAGCAAGTGGAGATGAATAATTTTTTTTTTTTTGGCTGAAGTTTGCCCATCTTATGGCCTTGAGGCTGCCAGGCAAGGTGCTAGTCCTCATTGTGTCCTCATTCGTAAAGCAAATTTGCCAAATATCACTCGACTACGGGGTGTGGGTGTGTGTTGGTATGCCATTTTTCATGGACCCTGTTGTAATTTCAAATGGTTCTTAAAACGAACAGCCGTAACTTGAGGACTGCCTGATTTCTGCAGCTCTTCCCAAATCCAGAGCTAATCTCCTCCTGAACTTTTTGCACACGGGTGACTCCTCCCAGGCAGAATAAGTGCAAATGTGTGTGCAAGTGTTGTTTTTGTGCTTCCCTTCTGAATCGTAGGAATTATACACAGGTAGTCCTCGACTGAACGACTGCAATGGAGCCTAACATTGCTGTCGTTACGTCAGACAATTGGTTAAGTGAGTTTTGCCTCCGTTTACAAACTTTCTTGGTGACGGTTGCTAAGGGAATTGCCGCAGTGGATCAGTTAGTAACGCGGTTATTAAGTGAATCTTTGGCAATCTCTGCTTGTCAAAAGGTCGCAAAAGGAGACCTTGGGAACAGAGCAACGGTCATAAGTACGAGTCCGTTGCCAAGCGTCTGAATTTTGATCACAGGGAGGCGACAAAAGTCGCAAGTGTGAAAAACCGGCCATTAAGTCCCTTTTTTTTCAGGGCCGTTGTAACTTTGAACGGTCACTAAACGAACCATGGGGGTTGAAGAATACCTGTACAGTATATGCAAATTATACATCCTCGTCTCGTAGCTATGAAAAGATTTTAGAGGATCGGAAAACTGGATTGACCAGACTGGGTGGTTTAGTCACACCGGATGAGTAAAGGGGTACTCACCGTCTGCGGCAAAGCCAAATTGACTCTGCCAGGCCCTAAAGTTTCCCTAAATCCCGGTTCAAATCCACCTGCCAACTCTTCTTGTCGCTTGCTAAGTTCGGGGGAGGGAAGCAGCAGGGGTTTATTATGCAAGCAAACACGCCTCTCTTGATTTTCCTTTTTTTTTTAAAAAAAAAAAGTGCCGGTTTGTAAAAATCAAGTCGTTTGCCTTGAAGTTTAATAGTGTTGCGTTCGAATCAAGCCAGGAGGCCGTGTTTGTTCCGGATGCCTAAAATGAAAATGCGGATTTCAGGTTGCGTTTTGCAATAATAATATTGATGATGATGATGATGATGGTAATAATAATTATTATTATTCACTGGAAATTGTGCCAGAAGTTTGGATCTGAGTACAGCAAAAACCACTGGGAACATCAGGTTGAGAAAGGGAGGGCGGAAAGATTTCCGTTCTGTCTTTTGAGCAGCAAACTCTTCAGGGGACAAAGCCACTTAATTAGAACCTGATTAATTAAGCCACTTCATTAGAACAATTAATCAGTGGAACAAATTTGCCTCCAGAAGTTGCGAATGCTCCCAACACTGGAGGTTTTTAAGAAGAGGTTGGATAACCATTGGTCTGAAGTGGTGTAGGGTTTCCTGCCTGGGCAGGGGGTTGGACTAGAAGACCTCCAAGGTCCCTTCCAACTCTTTTATTCTATTCTATTCCACTTGCCAAAATGTCTTGCTCCCTCTTAATGCCAGGGCCTCCAATTTTGGCAGCTTTTGAAGACAGCGTGGCTGGCTGGGGAATTAATTCTGGGAGTTGAAGTCCACAAAATCTTAAATTTGGACTCCCGTGGATAAGGGAGCCTTGGTGTTACGCCCTGTTGTAACCCCTTTTGAAATGTTTGTGGAAGTAGGAAATACTTAGTTGGAAGGGAAGCGTATACAGTCTTAAAATAAATGGGGTTATAAATGGAGGAGCTGTGCTCTCTCTGCAGGGGTTGTGATGGCTTCCTTCCTTCCTAGGGTTTGTTAGAGCTTTGCAGGAGGTTCACACCAGGTCACCATGGCTTGTCGAGCTAAGCCCAACAAGCCATGGTTTACTGTACAGCAAACCGTGGTTTACTGTAATAAGTAAGCGGTTGCAATGGCTGCTTTCCCTTATCCTTGTATTGGAGATAGATAGATAGATAGATAGATAGATAGATAGATAGATAGATAGATAGATAGATATGAGAGAGAGATGAGAGAGAGATGGATGGGTGGATGGATGGATAGATGACAAGACAGACAGACAGACATAAATAGATGACAGATAAATGATAGAAGACAGAAAGAGGGGGCTAATCATTCAATAAAGCTCTGATTTTTGGATAGCTTTTGCTTCATACTCTAAATTTCCTAGTAGTTATACAAAATACCCAGATTTGCAAATTGTTGTCAATTGCAATCAACATTCTGGGGTTCTTGGTTCCTCCCTCCTCCCTGCATCCTAACTAATTTCTTTCCTTCCTTCCCTCCCTCCCTCCCTCCATCATAACTTCCTTCCTTCCTTTCCTCCCTCCCTCTCTCCATCATAACTAACTTCTTTCCTTCCTTCCTTCCTTTCCTCCCTTCCTCCCTCCATCATAACTAACTTCTTTCCTTCCTTCCTTCCCTCCGTCCCTCCCTCCATCATAACTTCCTTCCTTCCTTCCTTTCCTCCCTCCCTCCCTCCATCATAACTAACTTCTTTCCTTCCTTCCTTTCCTCCCTTCCTCCATCATAACTTCCTTCCTGCCTTCCCTCCCTCCCGCCATCATAACTAACTTCTTTCCTTCCTTCCTTTCCCCCCTCCCTCCCTCCATCATAACTAACTTCTTTCCTTCCTTCCTTTCCTCCCTCCATCATAACTAACTTCTTTCCTTCCTTCCTTTCCTCCCTTCCTCCCTCCATCATAACTAACTTCTTTCCTTCCTTCCTTCCCTCCTTCCCTCTTTTCTTGATTTTTATTTTTTTAAATACAGAGTCAAAATTTCCTTGTGGGAACCCACAAGAAGTCTTTTGCACCTTCCGGGTCTGGCTTCTGAAATTCCAGCCACGGAAGGACCTCTAGTGGTTCTGATCATGTCAGAATTGGAACGCAAGAAGCACGAAAGTTGGCCAACGTTCAAGTAGGACAAGCAAGTCTCGGATTTAGAACAGCTGCTGGCTGTAGAGGTTTCCCTGGCCTAGGCCAAAGCTACAGACTGGTTCAGTGGATGCAAACAAACAAAATCAAACCATATTTATGTAGAAAACACTGTTATGGTTTCTTCTCCGGTATACCTTAGGCTACCAGGCTTGAAATTCTGGGTTTAGAAAATTTAGAACTTTGGTCTGACCTAAGCATAGCTCATAAAATCATCTGCTACAGTGTCCTACCTGTCAATGACTACTTCAACCACAACAATACACGAGCACACAATAGATACAAACTTAAAGTGAACCGCTCCAGACTCGATTGCAGAAAATATGACTTCAGCAACAGAGTGGTCAATGCCTGGAATGCACTACCTGACTCTGTGGTCTCATCCCAAAACCCTCAAAACTTTAACCTTAGACTGTCTACTGTTGACCTCACCCCATTCCTAAGAGATCTCTAAGGGGGCGTGCATAAGTGCACCAGCGTGCCTACCGTCCCTGTCCTAATATTTCCCTTTAATTGTATTCAGTTTATGTATTCAATTCATGCTTATATTTATATATATTATCTAATACATACTCAACAAAATAAATGGATGGATGGATGGATGGATGGATGGATAGATAGATGATAGATGATAGATAGATGATAGATAGATAGATAGATAGATAGATAGATAGATAGATAGATAGATAGATAGATGATGGATGGATGGATGGATGGATGGATGGATGGATAGATGATAGATAGATGATAGATAGATAGATAGATAGATAGATAGATAGATAGATAGATAGATGATAGATGGATGGATGGATGGATGGATGGATGATAGATGATAGATAGATAGAGGACTTCAGAATTTGGCTTCCAGATTGGCTGTGTGAAGGATTTGGCCAACGTGGAATCTGACAAAACTTCTTGCAAAAATTTTATTGGTCTCACAGAAGTATTTCCTTCCTGGGCTTTTACCTGCTTATCATCAGCCCAGTTATTCTGGCTTCTTTTTTTTTTTTTTTTTTTAACAACAGCTCTTTCCTAACCTAACCTCCCCTCTCTTCTCTTGCAGATCCCAAAGGATCCTTGGAAAAGCGAAAAGTTGGTAAGTGAAGTCTACTTTAAAAAAAAAAAAATCCCTCCACTGCTGAAAATCTCTTGCTTGGCCTGCCTACAATATCTGAGAGTTAGAAGCAAACTTCTTCATTCTTTGGAAATGGAAATGGAGACGAACAGAGCGGGAAGGGACCTTGGAGGTCTTCTAGTCCAAACCCCTGCTTAGGCAGGAAACCCTACACCACTTCAGACAAATGGTTATCCAACATCTTCTTAAAAACCTCCAGTGTTGAGGCATTCACAACTTCTGGTGGCAAGTCGTTCCACTGATTAATTGTTCTCACTGTCAGGAAGTTTCTCCTTAGTTCTAGGTTGCTTCTCTCCTTGGTTAGTTTCCACCCATTGCTTCTTGTCCTGCCTTCAGGTGCTTTGGAGAATAGCTTGACTTCCTCTTCTTTGGGGCAGCCCCTGAGATATTGGAAGACTGCTATCATGTCTCCTCTAGTCCTTCTTTTCATTAAACTAGACATACCCAGTTCCTGCAACCGTTCTTCATACGTTGTCAGGAATCGGGTAGGTCTCGTCTGAATGGAATAGGAAGAAAGGACTAGGTGAGTTCTCTCACCTATTTTTATCCTCTCAACAGCCTTGCCAGGTGGGCTGGGCTGTGAGACAGTGAAGCCAATGCGGCAACAACCGGGGTGGAAAGCATTTTGACTTAGATGAGGTCTTCATAGCCCACCCCTCATTTTGCATCACTTCTCATAGTCCTGATTCACCCATGCGACCGGTTCGGTTTAGCGCATGATGTAAACGCAACTCTGCGCGTGTGCGTGCTGGGGGTTCGCAGGGGTTCGGGAGAACCTCTAGCTAAGATTCTGTGCAGTTCGGAGAACCCCCAAATCCCACTCTTGGCTGGGCTCGCCCCTCCCTTCCCCTTCCAGGAGTCCCCACACGGCCCGTTTTGGATACAGGTAAATACAGGGCGCGCATGGAGGCTCGGGGAGGGCGAAAAACGGGGCCCGTTTCTGGCCTCCAGAGGGCCTCCAGAGCCTGGGGAGGCCGTTTTTGCCCTCCCGGAAGCTCAAAGAAAGTCCCTGGAGCCCGGGGAGGGCAAAAACGCCCCCCCCCATCCGCCATGGTGCAGGAGACTAACTAGGCCACGCCCACCATGGCCACACCCATCCAGCAACCAGGCAGAGAACCCCTTGCTAAAATATTTGAAGCCAGCCCCTGTTGTGTGTGTGTATGTGTGTGTGTGTTTAAAAAAAACCCCACAATTGAACAGACTAGCACTGTATATGAACAGAAACTTTGTCTTCTCAAGCAGATCGTTTATTTAAAAACGTCCTTTTTCTTTTAGGTCCAAAGAAGAAAAGGCCACCCATATTAAGGATGCCGTCGGTTAATAAACAGTCAGCGGTCCCTGCAACGTAAGATCTATTTCACCTCTTTTAAAAGATTCCTGACGAGTTCAGGTAGTCCTCGAGTTAGTGACCATTCCAAGTTGCAACGGCGCTGAAAAAAAAGTGGCTTAGGGCAGGGGTGGGGTCTAAATTTTTTTACTACCGGTTCTGTGGGCGTGGCTTATTTTGTGGGCGTGGCTTGGTGGGGGGGTAATGTGACTGGGTGGGCATGGCCAACTTTTTTTTTTACTTTTAAAAGCATTTTTTCTACAACCTTAAGAGGTTGCAGGAAAAAAATGCTTTTAGAAGCCTCCGACGATCAGGCAACTCAGCTGGGATCGTCAGAGGCTTTTAAAGGCATTTTTTTCCCCCTACAACCTCTTCGGCTGAAGAGGTCGTAGAAAAAATGATTTTAAAAGCCTCTGACGATCCCAGCTGAGCCATGCGATCATCGGAGGCTTTTTTTTTACTTTTAAAAGCATTTTTTCGGCCGAAGAGGTTGTAGAAAAAATGCTTTTAAAAATAATTTTAAAAAAGGCCGCTGATGAGGTGGGCGGGGTAAGTGAGTGGCGACCGGGCCGGGGACCGGTTCGGGGGCATGGCCAGCCAATGTTATTACCGGTTCTCCAAACTAATACAAATTTTTACTACCAGTTCTTGTGAACCGGTGCGAACCGGGAGCAACCTATCACTGGCTAAGGGCCGTTTTTCACTCTTACGACCATTGCAGCCTTCCGGTGGTCATGTGATCAGATTTCAACCTCTTGGCAACTGGCATGTACTTATGACAGTTGCAGTATCCCAGGGTCATGTGATCACTTTTTGTGACCGGACAAGCAAAGTCAATGGAGAAGCTTAAGAACTGCAGCGGTTTGCTTAACAACTGTGGCACGAAAGGTTGTAAAAATGGGACAAAACTCACTTAACAAATGTCTCACTTAGCGACAGGAATTTTTGGCTTTCGTTGTGGTCGTAAGCGGAGGATCCCCTGTAAAAATTCAAACGGCGTTTGGCCGAACGCCGTTTCGAATTGAAGCGTTGATCTTAAAGATGCTGAAAGTTTATGAGAAGCCACCCTGATATTTTCTGAACGAGATAAAAATCAAAATGAATGCAAGTCAAGTTGTTTTCTCCGGATCTCCGATTAGTGAAGTGCGAGATGGAATGAAGAAAATGTTCTTTGAGGCATGATCCCTCCCACAGTCCGTTGTTTCTGAATCAGCCTGGACAATCGGCGTCATTTAATGTCGGGGACATCCAATTACATAATGAGATAATTGATGTTTTCACATCCTTTGCCTCCATTTATGTCACTCGTGTGGTTAGGTGACGTCAAGGACTTGTTGAACCCAATGATGTAAGCCGGGGCATCTGAGGTCAAACGTTTCAATTACATAACTGCACATAAGGAACATCCATTGCAATCATTTGGATTTAACGGACTGCCTGGCTCTCCCAAACAGCCTGTTAAATGGGAGTTTTGTTGTAATGCGAGAACGTGAGAAAGGATGAATTGTGTCTTCACCTTGGGCTGCCTGATTTATCAGCGAAAGCCGCAGCTCGATGGATTATATTTTCATCTTGTTTTCTTTTTTCCATGCTAGAGCCTAGGACAGTGATGGCTAACCTTTTTGCCGTCGCGTGCCAAAAGTGGGGGGAGCGTGGGGGGGGTCGCACGCGGGCATGCCCACACCCGTAATTCAATGCGTCCCACCCTGCGCATTGGCTCCCCCTTGCTTTTGGCACATGATGTCCCAGTGGGCCCATTTTTTGCCCTCCTAGCCTTTCTAGGAGCCTGGGGAGGGCAAAAACAGCCTTCCCTACTCCCTCTGGAGGCTGGAAATGGGCCTTTCCCGACTTCCGGTGGACCTTCCGGTGGCCCAAAAATCAGCTGGCTGGCACGCACATGCATACCAGAGCTGAGCTAGGGCAACACTCCGGTGCCCACCATCACGGGCCTAGAAGATGGGCCCTGGGTTTCTGGCAAGGACTTCTCCAGGACCATTTTGGGACCGGATTGAATTCTTTTCTTTGTTTCTTCTACAGACCTCCAAGGAACTTGGATTCCAGGACTTTTATCACAATTGGAGAAAAGGTATGTCTGGTTTTCCTCCTGTCCTCTATCCAAGCTTTTGACCTTTCCTTCTTCAGCATTCCTTGATTTACTGTTTTATCTTGCGCGTCTCGTGAAACTCCAAAAGGTAGCGATGCGGAGAGGCTCACAACTGCAAGGACGTGGGTTGTGATAGTGCCACCTCCATACGAGTGTTTCTTTGTGTAGACAAAAACTTGTGTTTTGCCCAGTTGGGACAACATCCAAGGTATGGTGCTTTCACCATCTTCTTGTTGAGGTTCTCCTTGTGGTCCCATAACACGACAAAGGAACAAAATTAAAGGGAAGGAAGAATCGGAGTATTTTAACACACGGGGGCAGTTTTATCATTGGGTGGCAAATGAATATGGACAAAAAGTGGTATAAAATTAAATAAATTTGGAAGGAAAATGCTTTAGCAGGAGATATAACAAATTGAAATGTAAAAGTAAAGATACGCACATTAAGAAAATGGTGGTAAGCGTTAAATATGATGACACCAAAAAATTGTACCCAGATGACGCACTGATCGATCAATGATGCAATGTTTGTTATGAAGAGAAAAAATAAAAAAAAACTTTTTATAAAAAAAAATACATGACAAAGGAACAAGGTTGGCTGGTTGCTTAGTTTTTACTTAGCAAGGTAACTTCTTCTCACATTCATAGACCGCTGTTGTTCAAACTTGACCACTTTTTAAGACGTATGGACTTCAACTCCCAACATGCTGGTTGTGGGGTATTCTGGGAGTTGAAATCCAATCTTAAAATGGGCAAGTTTGAAAAACAGTGTTGTAGACCATGAGTACTAGCTGTGTAGGTTGTATCAGCCTTGCACCAGCCGTAGTTACCCACAAGGTGGGTGAGAATCCATCCTATTCCAGGAAGCTTGCTTGATAACATCTCCAGAACTTCTGGAAGAATGTTCTTCTAAGGTTTCCCAGTATCTTAAGCACTTAAGGGCAACCCAACCCAGGTTTTTCCTTTCATACCTCTTGTTTTCTGTAGAACCTGACTTCAGTGCTCTTGTACGTACCTCCTCCTCCTCCATATTCCTCTTTTGTGGGCCTGGCCTGACCTCATAGATGGGTCACTTGAGGTCACCTTCCTTCTTCCTCCCAACAGCCTTTTCTATTCCTGCCTTTGGAAGCTTTTCATTGGCTGTGGGGGGGGGGTGACCCAGCTTGGACTCTTGGGAGTTTGTGTGACCCTCACAACTTACACCAGCTAGAAATAGCTGCTGGTTTCTGGTTACAAGCTGCCTCATCAACGGTCAGTCAAAGAATAACGACTTTAGTTTTAGACACAGAGATTGCTTCCTTCTTCCAAGCCGGAAGGCCAAGCCATCAAAAATATCAGTGTTAAATGTCTGAAGTTGTCTGGGGGGGTTAATACCAGATCCTTCCCTGGATCTCCTGCTTTGCTTTTCCCCCCCTGTGCATTTGAGGAAAAATTCTTCAAGGGAGATCCATCATTACCTGTGTGCTGAATAGTTGCAATGTTGGAAAAACTTTTCTATCTTGCTCTATGAAGTGGAGGATTGGGATGCAGTGGCTCAGTGGCTTAGATGCTGAGCTTGTCAATCGGAAGGTCGGTGGTTCGAATCCCTAGTGTCGCGTAATGGGGTGAGCTCCCGTTCCTTGTCCCAGCTCCTGCCAACCTAGCAGTTCGAAAGCACATAAAAAAAATGCAAGTAGAAAAATAGGGACCACCTTTGGTGGGAAGGGAACAGCGTTCCGTGCGCCTTTGGCGTTGAGTCATGCCGGCTACGTGACCACGGAGACGTCTTCGGACAGCGCTGGCTCTTCGGCTTTGAAATGGAGATGAGCACTGCCCCCTAGAGTCAGGAACGACTAGCACCTATGTGCGAGGGGAACCTTTACCTTTACCTTTACTTTAGAAGCTCACGTTTTCAGCAGCGTGGACTTCAACTCCCAGAATTCCACATGAAAGTCAGAACACGGTTATTTTTCCTTTTTGAAGGATGTTTTCTGTGGTTTCCAGATTGCTGATGGCAATAAATTGACTTGAGTGGGTGGAATGTTGTGCCTTGAAGTGTGTTTGGGATGGTTTGTTGGGCGCGTAGGACACACGAGACCTGTTTCTATGTTCTTAACCTGTTGGTCTCTGTTTTTGCATCCGTCTCGTCCGATCTGCAGAACTTTGAAGTTGAAGCCGATGACTTGGTGAGCATCTCCGAACTGGGCAGAGGCGCTTACGGGGTGGTGGAGAAAGTGCATCACGCGAAGAGCGACACAATCATGGCTGTGAAGGTGAGAACCTGAGCAAAAGGGCTCAAAATATTTGGACCTAGCGGGTTGCATGGTCAACCGTCAAGGGAGATCGGACTAGGACAGGTGTTGGCCTAGAGGCTGGGCGATGGGGAATTCTGGTACTGCCTTGGCACAAAAGCCAATTTGGTGACTTTGGGTCAAATCACCAGGAGACAGGGAGTTCTAGTATTGCCTTAGTCAGGAAAGCCGGTTGGATGAATTTGGGTCAATCACCAGGAGACAGGGCGTTCTAGTATTACCTTAGTCAGGAAAGCCAGCTGGGTGGCTCGGACAATCACCAGGAGACTGGGAGTTCTAGTCCCGCCTTAGGCACGAAAGTCAGCTGGGTAACTTGGAGCCAATCACCAGGAGACTGGGAGTTCTAGTCCCACCTTAGGCACGAAAGTCAGCTGGGTGACTTTGGGCCAATCACCAGGAGACCGGGAGTTCTAGTCCCGCCTTAGGCACGAAAGTCAGCTGGGTGGCTTTGGGCCAATCACCAGGAGACTAGGAGTTCTAGTCCCGCCTTAGGCACGAAAGTCAGCTGGGTGGCTTTGGGCCAATCACCAGGAGACTGGGAGTTCTAGTCCCGCCTTAGGCACGAAAGTCAGCTGGGTGGCTTTGGGCCAATCATCAGGAGACTGGGAGTTCTAATCCCGCCTTAGGCATAATAACCCACTGGCTGACCTTGCCGGTCCCTCCCTCTCAGCCCCACCAACTTCTCCAAGTTGTTGTTGTGGGGAAAACAAACCAGGACGGAATATTTGGTAGTTCACCATTGATTTATAATTAATTAATTAATTAATTAATTAATTAATTAATTAATTAATAAATAAATATCAGCATTGCTCCATCTTGGAAATAGTGGACAGCCAACTCCCAGAATCCCCCACCCAGCAGAGCCGTCAGTGTGGAATTCTGGGCATTGTGGTCCGTTGTCTTGAGGTGAGGAAGGGGTTGTTATTCCTTCCCGTGCTCCACCACCGATCGGTATCCTTTTTGCTTCCAATCCAGAGGATCCGAGCCACTGTGAATACTCAGGAGCAGAAGAGGTTGGTGATGGATCTGGATGTCTCCATGAGGACAGTGGACTGCTTCTACACGGTCACATTTTACGGAGCTCTTTTCAGAGAGGTATCAAAAAGAAATCCAGGAGCCTTCCTAACTCCCTGGTGAAAGCCGCTCTAGGTTCAAATACAGGCAGCCCTCAGTTTACGACCGCAACAGAGCCCAAAATTTCTGCTGCTAAGTGAGACCTTTGTTAAGTGAGTTTTGCTCCATTTTACAACCAACAGTTAAGTGAATCACTGCAGTTCTTAAGCCACAGTGGCGCAGTGGTTAGAGTGCAGCACTGCAGGCTATTTCTGGTATTTTCTCTGCTTTCCAATTTTGTGCAAAAACAATCCTTGCAGCTGTTATTACATGTATAATCAAATAAGTATTTTCTTTGCCAATTTTCTCTGGAAGGCTATCCAGTAGGAACAGCTCTGGTTTTAAATCAATACGTTGTTGTGTCATTTCTTCCAACCATGTCTTAATTTTATTCCAATAGTTTTTAGCTTCTGGACATGTCCACCACATATGATAATAAGTTCCTGGTGACATTTCCAACATTTAGCTGATTTACCTTTAAACATTTTTGCCAGTTTCTTAGGGGGCATAGCATTCTTGGGGACTTCATATAATTTTTGAAGGAATAATTTTTTTTCTTTTGGTTCTCAGGGCGATGTATGGATCTGCATGGAATTGATGGACACCTCTCTGGATAAATTTTATAAGAAGGTTCTGGAAAAGAAGAAGACTATTCCTGAAGATATCCTAGGAAAAATAGCTGTAGCCGTGAGTGTTACCTTTACCTGCCTCACTTCATGCCCAGGGCTGTCTTAACAGCATTATAGGCCCCAGGCAAAGCAGTGTACTGGGGCCCCTACGACAACTTATCACAGGAAAGAAAAATGTCAATGATCGATACAATTAAACATACCGTATTTTTCGGACTCTAAGACACACCGGAGTATAAGACACATGAAGATTTCGAAGAGAAAAAGAAGAAAAGAAATAGATTTTGGCCTCCGCGCGTCCGTTTTTTGCCCTCCCCAGCCACTAGGAGCATTCTGCAGGCCTCCCAAACCCTCTGCCCATCCCGTTTTTTTGTTGATCGAAAGGTCGGCAGTTCAGCGGTTCGAATCCCTAGTGTCGCGTAATTGGATGAGCTCCCGTGTCTTGTCCCAGCTTCTGCCAACCTAGCAGTTCAAAAGCACGTAAAAAATGCAAATAGAAAAATAGGGACCACCTTTGGTGGGAAGATAACAGCGTTCCGTGTGCCTCTGGCGTTGAGTCATGCCGGCCACATGACCACGGAGACGTCTTCAGACAGCACTGGCTCTTCGGCTTTGAAACGGAGAGGAGCACCGCCCCCTAGAGTCAGGAACGACTAGCACCTATGTGCGAGGGGAACCTATACTTTAAGCCACCCAGAATCGCCCTATCGGAGACGGACGAATATAAAATTTAATCGACAAATAAACAAAACAAGACAGCAATTTCTAATGTTTCTTCATGCGCGAGTCAAGGATCCATTTTCGATCTGTTGCAATGCTTGTATAAAAGTAACAGAGTTTGAAGGGGGTATTTGAGATTGGAAAAATGGAATTAAAAGCCTTGCTGGCTGGGGAATTCTGGGAGTAGAAGTCCACCAGGCTTAAAGTTGCCAAGGTTGGAGACCCCTGATTTAAGCAGCTGCTAAAAAGTGTGTAGTTGTGAGAAGAGTCCCACAACTGACGGGCATCTGCTGTTTCTCTCTTTTCTGTCCAGATTGTGCGAGCGCTGGAGCACCTCCATAGTAAATTGTCGGTGATCCACAGAGGTACGTTTTAATTGCAGATCCCATCAGTATGACAGAGAAAGCAGCTGAGGGGTCACTAACACAGGTGGGGCCCAGATTCGAGCGTAGATCCTTCGGTTAAATTATAGGCCGTCCTCATTTAGTGACCACCAGTGGGACGGGCAACTCCATCACTAAGTAAAACACTTCACTAAGTGGGAAATCGTACGATGGCGGCTGTGCCTTCCTTCCAGAGGGAGTACAGGTTGTCCTTGACTTACAACAGTTTCATTTAGCGACGGTTCAAAGTTACAGTGGCCCTGAAAAAAAAAAAGACTTTTACAACCATTTTTCACATGACCCTTGAAGCATTCCCTGCGGTCACACGAGCGAAATTTGGACACTCGATAACTGGCATGTGTTTGTGACAACTAATAAAGGAGAATATTTGTAGCTCAGGGTTGAAGAGGGGTCCTCGGTGCTCTCTCAGCTTGGTTGTTTTCTTGCAAACGTTTTATGACCCAACTAGGTAACATCATCAGTGCTAGTGATGAAGGACTAGCCCGGATGATGTTCCCTAGTTGGGTCATGAAACGTCTGCAAGAAAACAACCAAGCTCAGAGAGCACTGAGGACTCCACAGTCGTCCTCTTCCTCCTCCTGACCCCTTTCCTCCTCCTCTGCACAAATCCCACCTGCTTCTAGCACTGATGATGTTACCTAGTTGGGTCATAAAACGTCTGCAAGAAAACAAGCCAGCTCAGAGAGAGCACCAAGGACTCCTCAGTTGTCCCAGGGCCACATGATCCCCTTTTGCGACCATCTGACAAGCAAAGTCAGCGGGGAAACCAGATTCACTTAACAACCGTGTTACTCACTTAACAACTGCAGCGATTCACTTAACGTCTGTGGCAAGAAAGGTCGCGAAATAGGGCAAAACTCACTGAACCAAGTGTCTCATTTGGAATTTTGGCCTCCATTGCGGTCGTCCGTCGAGAACTTTTTTTTAACCTATGCAAAAAATTTTTTAAAAAAGCATTTATGATCCCAGGCTGTTTCTCTTCCCTTCTTTACAGATGTGAAGCCGTCCAATGTCTTGATCAATAAACAGGGACACGTCAAAATGTGTGATTTTGGAATCAGCGGTTACCTGGTGGATTCGGTGGCTAAAACGTTGGATGCCGGCTGCAAACCTTACATGGCTGTGAGTGTGGGGGCAGTTAGGGGTGTGGAGGGAGGAGTCCGTTGTGGCAGAGGTGGGATTCAGCCGGTTCAGACTGGTGTTAATTTTAATCTGGTTCGCCGAACCGGTTGTTCCAAGGACTGCCAGACGCTGTCCTCCTGCTCCCCGCCTCCCAGGTGTATCCATACGGCCCGTTTTGGATGCCAGGGAGGTGCCGGGCACGTGGGGAGGCTCTTGGAGGTCAAAGAATGGGCCTACTGGAAGTCCGGAAACGGGCCTGTTTCCAGGCTCCGGAGGGACTCCGATGCCTGGGGGAGGCTGTTTTTGCCCTCTTGGAGGCTCGAGGAAAGCCTCCAGAGCCTGGGGAGGGCGAAAATGGCCCTACTGGAAGTACCGGAAGTCTGGAAATGGGCCCATTTTCGGCCTCCGGAGAGCCTTTGGAGCCCATAGGAGGCTGTTTTTGCCCTCCTGGAGGCTCCAGGAAAGGAGCCTGGGGTGGGTGAAAAACGGGCCTACTGGAAGTCTGGAAAAGGGCCCATTTCTGGCCTCTGGAGGGCCTCCAGTGCCCGGGGGAGGCCATTTTCACCTCCTGAAGGCTCCAGGAAAGCCTCCGGAGCCTGGGGAGGGCAAAAACGCCCTCCCCCCCCATGATGCAGGAGGCCGAGAAGGCCACGCCCCCATGGCCACGCCCACCCAGCAACCGGGCAACGAAGCGGTTGCTGAAATTTTTGAATCCCACTCCTGCGTTGCGGGGACACACGCATGTGAGTTTTGAGGGAGGACAATCCAGTCCTTTTATCCTGTTTTCTTCTTTCCTCTGATTTTAATTTGCCTTTTATTCTCCCTCTGCAGCCCGAAAGAATTAATCCAGAGCTAAACCAGAAGGGGTATAATGTGAAATCTGACGTTTGGAGCCTTGGGATCACTTTGGTAAGAAATCAAGGCGATGGTGGGGAACGGCAAGGCCAGAAAGCATAAGGACTAGTCACATGCTGTGCTTTGGAGTTAGTACGGATTAGAGATCCGGCAATGGCAGCTAGGGGAGTTTCCTCGGATCGGGTCTCCCTTGTGGGCTTCCCTCCACCCTCTCTCCCCGGCTGTCGTAGGAAGCCAGATTGTGGATAAATCCAATCTTAGTGGGGGTCCTGGTCGTTCTCTGAGCTCCATGGATTCCTTGGAAGACGTTTCATGACCCAACTAGGGAACATCATCAGTGATAGAAGGGAGTGGGATTTTGTCCTGTGAGAAAACGTCCAGCACTGATGATGTTCATGACATGGGCCATGAAATGTCTGCAAGGAAGCCGCCAAGTTCAGGGAACACAAAGGATTCCATAGTTTTCGTCCTCCTTCCACTCCCACTCCACCCAGTACTGATGATGTTATCTAGTTGGGTCATTAAATGTCTGCAAGGAAGCCACCAAGTTCAGAAATGCACTAAGGACCCCACAGTTCTCCTCCTCCTCCTCCTCCTCCTCCTCCTCCTCCTCCTCCTCCTCCTCCTCCTCCTCTTCCTTGTAAACCCCACTCCTCTTAACACTGATGATGTTATCTAATTGGTTCTTGAAACGTTTACAAGGAAGCCACCGAGCTCAGAGAGCACCAAGGACCCCCAGAGTTCAGCCCTGAGCTACAAATGTTCTCTTCTGTTGGAATCCAATCTTTGTCTCCCTCCAGATCGAGATGGCCATTCTCCGTTTCCCCTACGACTCCTGGGGGACCCCCTTCCAGCAACTTAAACAGGTTGTGGAAGAACCGTCTCCCCAGCTCCCAGCCGATCGCTTCTCCAAAGACTTTGTCGACTTGACTGCCCAGTGGTAAGTCCCTTTAGGTTGTCTCATGGTCTCTTGGAGATTGGCCCAAAGTCACCCAGCCGTCTTTCGTGCCTAAGGCGGGACTAGAACTCCCAGTCTCCTGGAGATTGGCCCAAAGTCACCCAGCTGGCTTTCGTGCAGTGGGTATTTCTGTTGTTCCAATGATAAATCTTTAAGCTTGGATTAGTAATGTTCTGAGTGTCTTTTCTTTCCAGTCTGAGGAAGAATCCGGCTGAACGAATGAGCTACTTAGAGATGATGGTGAGTTGATTTTCTTTCTTATAGCCCAGTTCTAAATTGTTTTATTCAGATTCCAGCAGGTGAAGTGCAAGGCAACCTTAGTTTCTTCTCCTCCTCCTCCTCTTCTTCTTCTCCTTCCCCTTCTCTTCTTCCTCCTCTGCCTTCTCCTTCCCCTTCCCCTCCTCCTCCTCCTCCACCTGCACTTCTCCTCCTTGCCCTTCTCCTTCTCCTCCTTCCCATCCTCCTCCTTCTCCTTCTCCTTCTCCTCCTCCTCTCCTTCTCCTCCTTCCCATTCTCCTCCTCTTTCTTCTCCTTCTCCTCCACCTCCACTTCTCCTCCTTCCACTTTTCCTCCTCCTCCTTTTCCTCTTCTCCTCCACTTCTCCTCCTCCTTCCCCTTCTCCTCCTCTTCTTCCATCTCTACTTCTCCTCCTTCTCCTTCTCCTCCTCCTCTCCTCCTCTACTTCTCCTCCTTCCCGTTCTCCTCCTCCTCCTCTTCCTCCTTCTTCTCCTCCCCCTCCCCCTCCATTTCTCCTCCTTCCCCTTCCCCCCCTCCTCCTCCTCTTTTTCCTTTTCTCCTCCTCACTGCCACAACTAACACCCCCCCCCACACACACACACTTATTGTCCTCTTTCTCCGACAGGATCACCCCTTCTTCACTCTCCACGACACCAAAGTGACCGAGATGGCTTCCTTCGTCACGGAAATCCTCGGGGAAGACTCTTAAACTTCTCCCCGCTTCCTTTCTCCCCCAAACCTCGCCATCGTGCCAAATAAACTGGAGTAGCATCGTCCTCCTTTCTCCCGGTGGGGAAGAACAGAGGCAGTTTGAAAACTTCTTCGCATTACCGGGCGGTTTGCACAAAACAGATTGAATGTCTTTGCCGGCAACCTCCCTCAGCCCTATTTAACCTCCCTTTCGTGTCTTCAAAAGAGAGAGCGTGAGAGAGAGAGAAGCCGTGGCGGCTGGGGTGCCCCCCCACCCCCCTCGCGCGAAGAAATCTAATTTCGGAATGCTGTTTGCGGAGGACCTGAGGTCGGTCCTTGAAATTCTTCACTGCCCTTTCTCGCTGCCGAGGTTGAATTTTCGCCTGTTCCCCTCAGTAAACCTTTCCTACCCCCCCCCCTCCAAAAATGCAACTGTGGACACTCTGAGGTTTTCTAGACTTAATGCAAAATCCTCCATCCCTTTCAACAGCTACCTGCGGATGCTGCTGCTAAGAAGAATCTTGTGTCGGCTTTTTAACGCTTTGCAATTTCCAAAAAGAAAACAAAAAAATCTCTTTCTGTAGAAAATCAAGACGGTTCTAGTAGTTTCTGGGAGGAGGAGTTCTATTTTTTTGCAGTTCTCTCTTTCTTTCTCTCCCTCTCTCTTTTTTAAAAAAACTCTGCGGCAGTATTCCTCAATTTCAGCAATTTTAAGATGGGGGACGACTTTCAACGCTCAGAATTCTTCAAAAGCAGGCTGGCGAGGGGGGGGATTCTTGGAGATGAAGTCCACAGATCGTAAAGTTGAAAAGCTGTTCTGGAGGAATAATTTCCCTTTCCCCCCCCCCCACCCCTATCCAAAAAAAAAACAAAAAACCAAAAACCCTCTCCTGAAAAGAATTTACAGCCCAGTTTTGTGGCCTTCAACAAATTCATATACGAAGATGATATTTGCTAGTTTTGATATCAACACCCTGAAGATCAAGTGTCTTTTCAAACTTCGTTGCGCTTTTCAAACATTCGGATGTTCTGATGTACGTCTCACCTTTAAAAGACATGTACTGAGCCCCCCCCCTCACCCCAAAACATTCAGCTATTTTGGGGGAGGGGTCTCATCTCTGGAGACATCGCTGGAGGTCGAAAATGTTAATTAAAAAATGAAATGGTCCCCAATGGGTTTCAGGAGAGATGGATTTAGCCTGGATCACTTTAACTGCACTGAAATTGGGAAGCATTATTGATCCGGTGAGCTGATTCCTACTTTCTTTCAACTCTCGTCATCCTTTCCTGGACTGTTGGAACTAGGAAGTTCACCAAGAAGTTGGAGGGATCTACCTTACTTTAAGAAGTCCAGTCTTCCCCATCACTCCTTAGCTGCAAGACGGGTCCACCCAGAAGCTCACTTCCCTGTCCGCTGCCCCTCCACAAAATCCAGGTTTTGCACACTTTTTGTTCTTCGGCGCCAACGGTGTAGTAATTTAGCCTACTGTGCGAACCCAACGGTGAATGAATTGTCCCATGATTTACGTTCACACCAATTCAAGCCCTCGCCGTCGCAATGAAGCTGATGAGATTGCAACCAAGATCTATCCATCATGGTTTGGGAAGCTACAAGACCTGGGTTCACACCCACGCACCACAACTTGGCGTTAGCCATGCTAGAACCATGGTGGTTAAGGTGGATGGCTTTTTCTGTCTGATCGAGAACATCTGGATTGAAGTGGAGACGCTTGGACTGCGACAGATGTGCTTCCTGCACTGAGCCCATTTCTGATTGATAAATCTATATCTTACTTCTGCAGGGGGGGGGGGAAAAAACAACCTTTAGGCACATGGGTGGCGTGTGAATGATTCTCAAAACGGGGAACAAATGAAATATTTTTTCCTCGCCTCCAAAGGACTCTTAAGCAATGTGGAGAATTCTTCCCCTTTGACAGATTTGCTTCTAGGAAAATATTCGCTCTTCTTACCCAAAAGCAAATGTCACCAGTGGCTTAATTCACACTTTTTGTTTTTCAATAAATTCTCCCCCTCCTGCTTTCCCCCCCAAAAGTAAATTATCTTTTAAATGTGTGTATATGTTTGTGTAAACGATGAATAGATGCAGAATAGGTTTTGGGAGGAAGCACCGGTGGGTGAAATTTGCAGGATAATGTTAAAAGACAGAAAGAAAGAAAAAATGGAGGGGGGAAAGTCCATTTTAAGGACACTGGAAAGGGCTGAATGTCAGGAGTGTATGAGTCAGATGCCAAAGAACAAATCTACCTAATTATTTGATCCGTCCAGTCTGAAAAAATAGCCATCTCAAGCTATGACTTGGTCTTCACCCACAGTCGTTTCCACTGGAGGTTGAATGCGTTGCTAGTCCCTATTGATCCCTTAAAATATCTCAGCTTTGGCGATGTAACAGATGGGACTTGCTCCCTCCTCCTGCAAGATGATTTTTAAAATACGTTTTTCATGTCTTATCAGCTTTGAAAGACGCTGGTCTTTCAAACAATATAATATTTTTCAGGATCAGCTTGCCCACCTGCAAGGGGTTTTTAAAGTCTCTAGGCTAATAATTGAGGACCCAGTTGTGGGGGCAATAAGCTGACTTTGTATAAATATACAAAAGGATGAAGGCTATTGCTTAGCGCATTGTAAGCCGCCCTGAGTCTCCGGAGAAGGGCGGCATATAAATCAAATTTTTTTTAAAAAAATTTAAATTTCTCCCTAGAAATTTATTCGTACCTGGGGCCTCTTCTAAAGATGCTTTTGTTGAGCTGTCCTAACAGGTCTAAGTTGCTGATCAAACCTCTCCCTCATTATTTGAAGGCCACCCGTGTCCTTAACGCAGTGGTGAAATCCAATTTTTTTTACTACCGGTTCTGTGGGTGTGGTTTGGTGGCCGTGGAAGGGGAAGGATACTGCAAAATCTCCATTCCCACCCCACTCTGGGGCCAGCCAGAGGTGGTATTTGCCAGTTCTCCAAACTGCTCAAAATTTCTGCTACCGGTTCTCCAAACTGCTCAAAATTTCTGCTACCGGTTCTCCAAACTGCTCAAAATTTCTGCTACCGGTTCTCCAAACTGCTCAAAATTTCTGCTACCGGTTCTCCAAACTGCTCAAAATTTCTGCTACCGGTTCTCCAAACTGCTCAAAATTTCTGCTACCGGTTCTCCAAACTGCTCAAAATTTCTGCTACCGGTTCTCCAAACTGCTCAAAATTTCTGCTACCGGTTCTCCAAACTGCTCAAAATTTCTGCTACCGGTTCTCCAAACTGCTCAAAATTTCTGCTACCGGTTCTCCAAACTGCTCAAAATTTCTGCTACCGGTTCTCCAAACTGCTCAAAATTTCTGCTACCGGTTCTCCAAACTGCTCAAAATTTCTGCTACCGGTTCTCCAAACTGCTCAAAATTTCTGCTACCGGTTCTCCAAACTGCTCAAAATTTCTGCTACCGGTTCTCCAAACTGCTCAAAATTTCTGCTACCGGTTCTCCAAACTGCTCAAAATTTCTGCTACCGGTTCTCCAAACTACTCAAAATTTCTGCTACTGATTCTCCAAACGGCTCAAAATTTCTGCTACTGGTTCTCCAAACAAACTGCTCAAAATTTCTGCTACTGGTTCTCCAAACTGCTCAAAATTTCCGCTGCCGGTTCTTCAGAACCTGCTGGATTTCACCCCTGCCTTAATGTCTTTAGATGAGATGGGTGGCAAATAAATAAACTTCCCTTCCAGATGTTCGACCTTCCCTTCGGAGAGTTGCTACCGCCTTAAGTCACCTATAAGTAAAAGCAGAATTTTTTAAGAAAAATTAACAATAAATTGCAGGTCATGAATGATTTTGGTGGGTGGGGGACTATTCCGTCCATTCTCTTCACAAGACTCCACTTTGGGTTTTGACGTGATCCTATGTGATTTGGGGGAGGGGGGGTTTCCAGGCTTGGTCAGAGACCTGATATGACCCCCCCCCAAGCCCCCACCTCTCTATTCCTTGAACCGAATGTCGTGGGCAGCTTCCAAAATTGAGATACCCCCATGATGTTTTTCCAACCTGTTCTTATTCTGGTTTGTGTCCCCCTTTTTTTTTTTTTAACCTCTGCCCTTTTTGGAAGCAAATGTAGAAAACGTTTCCTGCATTTTTTTTTTCTTTTGAGTCTAGTGCTATGTTTCTCAACCTGGGCCCCTTGAAGGTGTGTGGATTGCTATAACTCCCAGAATTCCCTCAGCCAGCATGGCTGAGGGAATTCTGGGAGTAGAAGTCCACGCAACTAAAAGTTGCTAAATTGGAGGCATTCTGGTCTAATCAGATTAGATGGGCTTTGGGAAGCAAGTTTTGACGCTTCTGCTGGGTATCTGTAATATTTTTATTTCTTACCGGTTTTGGATTTAGCAAGAGGGTGTACGGCCATCGCTCCCTGAGCCTCTCCAGTTCCTTCTCGTACTTCAATGTTTGTTTCTTCAAATGCATGCCTTTGGATTTTACAGGGTTTGTTTCCTTCGCTCCCACCTCCTTCTCTTCTCCATCTTGCAAAATATTAATAATTTTGATTCGGAACCCAGCAAATGAAATGACCACAGAGCCCCTGTGGACCACGAGCTGGGTCTTCACGGGGCAAATGTAACCAGCTTTCCAGGCTTGATCTTGGTTTGAAGAAAGCTTGAGAGCTCGTGAGCCCCAAACTCTCCTTCCATTTTTTTTTCCTTTCACCCCTTTCTTCTCCTTTTCCCCCCTCTCAAGTTTCCTGCGGAAATGGAAGACTATTTATATTTAGACAAGGAACTCCGGGTGCTTTTATGATTTGAAAGATTCTCTCTAATAACTAACTTGGTTGTTGGTTTTCAATAAAAGAAGCTCCCAATCTAGTGTCTGTCTTGGTGGCTTTCTTGAAAAGGGGTGAAGCATTCGTTTGTTCGTTCATTCATTCACTCACTCACTCACTCATTTAAATTTTCAACAAAGAGAGGGATCGGATTTGAATCTGAGCTAATTGACGTCCCCATTACAGATAGTCCTTGACTTACAAAGATTTTGCTTAGTGACAGTTCGAAGCTACAACAAAAAGCAGTTTGCAACCACGTTCGGGCTTACAACTGTTGCCCGTTGTAGGGTCAAAATTCAGGCATTTGGCAACTGGCAGGTTGTTCCTCACAATTGCCGCATCCCAAAGGGCTGTGATCGCCATTTGAGTCCTTCTCAGCCGGCTTTGGACAAGTAAAGTCAACGGGAACATATGGAGTCACATAATGACTGCATGAGGATAATACTAAATTTAATTTAATTTAATTTAATTTAATTTAATTTCCAATTTATATACCGCCCTTCTCCCTGAGGACTCAGGGCGGTGTACAGCCAAGATAAAAAGACATAGAATACAAATATTAAAACATTTTAAAATATATATAAATTTTGGCCCGAAAGTTAAGAATCACATAGCTAAATAGCTAAATAATACTAAATGCTATTATGCTAAATAGCATGATAGTAGTGTTCCAATATCTCAGGGGCTGCCCCAAAGAAGAGGGAGTCAAGCTATTCTCCCAAGCACCTGAGGGCAGGACAAGAAGCAACGGGTGGAAACTCATCAAGGAGAGAAGCAACTTGGAATTAAGGAAGAATTTCCTGACAGAACAATTCATCAGTGGAACAACTTGCCTGCAGAAGTTGTGGATGCTCCCAACACTGGAATTTTTTAAGAAGATGTTGAATAACCGTTTTGTCTGAAATGGTGTAGGGTTTCCTGCCTAACTTAAGCAGGGGGTTGGACTAGAGGACCTCCAAGGTCCCTTCCAACTCTCTTCTAACCCCTTAGGGTTAGCTCCCCATGAATTCGGGGAGCAAAATCGACATTGCCGACAGATTCACATTGCATCAGTATGCTTAGGAGAGCGCTATCTATGTGACCCCAATTTAATGGCACATAATCAAATAACACTTCGTCTAAGAATAGAGAAGGTTCGTACCTATCTTTGGGCTATAATATTCTGGTTTAATATTTCACCTGAGAAGGTAGACCTTCTAGCACGCGAAGTTTCATTTTAAGACGCCGAGCTGTCACCATCTAAACCAGGAGTGTTCAACCTTGGCAACTTTATGACTTGTGGATTTTTAACCTCCCAGAATTCGCCATTCTTCCGCTGATTTACCCCAAGGTGGTGCTGTTGGTTTACAGTATATTGCGTTCTGCTGGGGTCAAAGATGTTTCTAAAATTTAATGCAATTGCAACGTCGCTCATTTTTCAAAGCCAGTATCTCATTTCTGTTATTTGCAGCACTTAGAGAGGTAGATGAGACTGGAAGAGGGAGGGAGGGAGACAGAGATGAGGGTGTTAACGCAAGATAATTTGGGTTTTAGAGACAGAATTTGGTGATTGTGCATCTGAAGTGCCTGTGTGTGTACAGCTACGCGCAGGTTTCATTATTTTTTTTAAAAAATGGAATTTTTAAAAAATCCCAGTTCAACGTCCCTTCTTGCCTTACCTTTAAATCTACTCTGATGAGATCTCCTTCAATCCTGGAGGAAGAGCTAAGAATATGCAACTGTGTGCAATTTGCTTTTTCTTGCTCTGGGTTTTTTCTCTCTCTCTCCCTCTTCTTCCTTTATCGGCCCATTTTCAAATAGCTTCCAATTCTCTCTCTCAATAAAGAAGAAAGCAACTTATGCCCCCTTCTGCACAACCAAACCGGTTAAACAAATCCACGTGCCCAACACTCAATGCCCAGATTCTGCTCAAATTTTAAGAACGCCAAGTTATCTCTGGCTGCCGTAGAGGATTGTAAGAAGTGACAATGGACATTGTTCGATGGGCCACAAAATCTCTCTTGTTCATGGGACGGGGAGGAAGAAACGGATGCGAATGGAAAGGAATGTGATTGTAGGGCTAATACAATAGATCTTTGGTCCCCGTAGGAGGCAAATTTATGGTAGGAGCAGTTCCTCCAACATCACAAGACCGAAGTGAAATCATTAGGCCTCGTAAGCGATGTATCCGCTTCTCGTTGTCCTCCTCTCATCCGATTAAAGTCGAAGAACTCATTCTTTGGCTGCTGTATTTCGCTTGCTCAGTGCTGGGCAATGATTAAAACACCGCAAAGCCTTAAAAAGAATTGTCAACCCTCCCAACCAGTGGTGGGATTCAAAAAATTTTTACTACCGGTTCTGTGGGCATGGCTTGATGGCTGTGGGTGGACTTCAACCCCCAGAATTCCCCCACATAGCATGCTTCAATTCTAGGAGTAGAAGCCCACCCGTCTTAAAAGTTTCTGTCAACCTAGTGAGCTAGCTCCAACAGGAATCTCCACCAGATGGATTGATTCTTTTTTACTCGAAGGTTACAATAAAAAGAATCTTGCAAGCCTGAAAGTACATTTCCCCCACCCCATCTTTACAGGTCATGAAACTAGGGAGGGTCCCTTCTGAGATGTTTCCTACACTCCTGATGTGGGCTAAGCTGCCTCTTATTCAGCCGCTCCACTGGTGGTGTCTCTTCCTCCGTCTCCCAAGTTCATTCTCATGTACCATTACACTTGTTGAGGTTGAGAAACACAGTTCTCAGCCAGCAGTGGGATTCACATATTCTTACCACCGATTCACCCTGCGCGCACGCTCACTTCTGTATATGCACCCGACCTTCCATGCATGTGCCTGGCCTTCCGCGCGTGCACTTTTCTTGTGCACACGGCTTCTGTGCATGCACCTCGAAAACCCGCGCTCTCTGCTACCGGTTCGCTTGAACCGGTACGAACCGGCTGAATACCAGCACTGTTCTCGGCTAGAGAAACCGGCTGATCGTGTTTCTTCTTTTTCCACCCCGTTTCTCTTTTTTCTGCATGGAGAAAAAACAAAGGTAGGTTTTGGGATGGCCAAATGGGCTTCCTCCCCTCCTCCTCCTCCTCCTCCTCCTCCTCCTCCTCCTCCTCCTCCTCCTCCTCCTCCTCTTGTGCGCCCAGAACTTTTCATCAATTGCTTTGTGGGAAGCTTCAGTGCTTGCATGTCCAAAAAGCTGCAGCTACGACCATGAAAACCTTGAAAAGGTTTTCTCTTACTCTGCGAGAAATCGATAGTTCCGTGGCAATTCTCCAAGAGCTGCGGAAGGAACGGAAAGTGAGGAAGCAGACGGGAGATGTTGGAGTTGGACAGGGTATTGATCCACTCTGGTGCGATGGCTCTCTAGAGATCCACTCAAGGAGTAGCAAAATGTCAGACTTCCCAGGTAACCTAGACAGGAAACGCGATCAGATGAGCTAATTCTACTGTACTGCACAGATCTCCCACCATCTCTTAAGAAGCTAGAGAAGATCCCTTCTCAGTCTCTTCCTTTGATCGCTCTGCAGCTGCTGCAGGCAATGTTTTCTCTTATATGACGCTTCCCTAAGTAATATTTCTTGGCCTGGTCTCTCAAGGTCTTTCTCACATAGCATGAAAACAAAAGACCACAAACCATCGATTTGATGTTTTCCAAATATGTCGGCCTACGACAGACCAAGTGCCCAAAGTGCGCGCAGGCATGGATGCGAATGCACATGTGTGCACCCAAACTCCCAAAATGCAATTCGCACAAGGGCCCTGCACATGCGCCCCTCCTCCCTTGCATACGCATGTGACCCCCCACAGCATCCTGCCAGCACGCTACCGGTTCTCCAGAATCTGTCAGAACCTGCTGGATTTCACCCCTGGGATTTCTCTCTGCTTATATATAATAGCTTGCTCTGCCAGCATTGGGCGTGCTTTTCTCCTTGGTAGTTCCTCAATGATTGTTTTCTGCTTGATTGTTTGTCTGGTGTTAATCCCTGCTTATCTGATTGCTGAAGAGGATGTGTTCTGGTTTCTTTCTTTCTTTCTTTCTTTCTTTCTTTCTTTCCTTCCTTCCTTCCTTCCTTCCTTCCTTCCTTCCTTCCTTCCTTCCTTCCTTCCTTCTTCCTTCCTTCTTTCTTTCTTTCCTTCCTTCCTTCCTTCCTTCCTTCCTTCCTTCCTTCCTTCCTTCCTTCCTTTCTTTCTTTCTTTCCTTCCTTCCTTCCTTCCTTCCTTCCTTCCTTCCTTCCTTTCTTTCTTTCTTTCTTTCTTTCTTTCTTTCTTGATGGTCTTCAAGGGATGCTGCCCAGGTGGAATACCCTCCCCCCTTTCCCCTCCCCTAAAGAACTTCAGGCTATGTTGAGAAAGTCTCCCTAAAAGAAAAATAAAATGCCTGCAATTACTGCAGGTTCGAATCTCGCCAGGCTCAAGGTTGACTCAGCCTTCCATCCTTTCTAAGGTAGGTAAATTGAGGACCCAGTTGTGGGGGCAATAAGCTGACTTTGTATAAATATACAAAAAGGATGAAGGCTATTGCTTAGCGCATTGTAAGCCACCCTGAGTCTCCGGAGAAGGGCGGCATATAAATCAAATTTTTTTAAAAAGTGCTTTAAATCCTCCTTCCTGTAGGACCTTCCTCTTTGGCTCTTGAATTTTAAAAGCACGACTCCGTGCATCTTACACCCACCAAACATCTCAGGACATGCCAGTCTGGAGCCGTTACCTTGAGAAAATCGGTGGCCTCCTATTTGGCAACCCCCAGAAGAAAATGTTTATCTCTCTGCCGACAGCTGAGCCGTCAACGTGATCACGCCAAATGCAGGATCGATAGCAATTCAGTTATGTTGTATTTTTAACTAGGCTTTCGCAGGGCGGGTGTTTTGTGTTAAGTCCATTTAGCTGGAGCTCAGAGGCAGCGGGATGAAGATGGAGAGGTTGTCTTGAAGGCACAGGAGGAGTCTTGGCTGACCCCGAGCAGCCTTGATGCTGGAAGAAGCTCTGAGAACATCTGAAATTACATCTGAAGAGGCTGCACATTCCAGGAGTTCTTTATTAGAAGAGCTTCTATCGAAGGCAGAGAACAGAGAGAGAAAGGAAGCCACGGAGTTATCTTCTGTGTGAATTTAGAACCTAGAAGAACAGCGTGGGATTCAGCTGGTGGGATTCAGCCAGTTCGGGAGAACCGGTTGTTCACTTTCTGAGCAGTTTGGTGAACTGGTTGTTGGAAGAAATCATTAGGGCAGAGAACCGGTTGTTAAATTATTTGAATCCCACCACTGGTGGGAAGGGATCTCGGAGGTCTTCTAGCCCAACCCCCTGCTCGAGCAGGAGATCCTTTATCATTACAAATAGTTGTCCAGTCTCTTCTTGGACAGCTCCAGTGATTGAGTAGCCGCAACCTCTGGGGACCAAGTTGATTAATTGTTCTCACTGTCAGGAAATTTCTCCTTACTTCTACGTTGCTTTTCTCCTCGGTTAGTTAGCCTGACTAGGTGGCTCCAGCGACTAAGACACTGAGCCTGTCGATCAGAAAGGTCTCCTGTGCGAGCAGGCGGTTGGACTAGATGACCTCCAAGGTCCCTTCCAGCTCGGTTACTGTTACTTCTAGTTTCCAACCATTGTTTCTTGTCTTTCCTTTTGGTGCTTTGGAAAATAGTTTGACCCAAGGGGTGGGCTGCTGGGGATTCGCAGGAGAACCCCCTACCTAAGATTCTGTGCAGTTCGGAGAACCCCCAAATCCCACTCCTGGCTGGCCCCGCCCACCCCACCCCTCCCCTCCCAGGAGTCCCCACGCAGTCCGTTTTGGATGCAGGTAAGTGCAGGATGCGCATGGAGGATCGGGTAGGGTGAAAAACGGGCCTACCGGAAGTTCGGGAAGGCCTGTTTCCAGCCTCCGGATGGCCTCCGGAGCCTGGGGAGGCTGTTTTCGTCCTCCTGGAGGCTCGAGGAAAGCCTCTGGAGCCCGGGGAGGGCAAAAACACCTCCCCACTGTGGTGTAGGAGGCTGACTAGGCCATGCCCACCAAGGCTACGCCCACCAGCAACCAGGCAGAGAACCCCTTGCTAAAATTTTTGATGCCCACTCCTGGTTTGACCCCTTCGTCTTTGTAGGAGCCCCTCAAATATTGGAAGACTGCTGTCATGTCTCCCGTGGTCTTTCTTTTCATTAGACATACCCAATTCCTGTCATTTATTTGTTATTGGGCACAAGCATTTGCTCCTCGACAAGTGTCAGCATTTAATCTGTTATGACTGATCTTGAAATATAAGCAGGCTCAACTCTGGATACTGGATACTGGGATCAGAAGCTATCAGAATGCAGGGGAGGCACACTTGCACGCTCGAGCGGGCGGCGGGGCCCATATTCGTCTTGTTCCAGCACTTAATAATCCTCTCAGCGGCCTGGGGCCATTCACATCTTTGCAGAAGACTAACACACCTGAGAGGTCACCCAAAAAGCTTCCATTACTAGTGGTGGGCTTCGACTTGGCCTTCCTGATCCTGGCCCAACACTTTCACCATCGCTTCGCCGCACCTTCTGATCCTCGCATAAAGCTGCCTTTGGGTTCCTCCTACACAGGGGTGGGCTTCAAAAAATTTTAGCAAGGGGTTCTCTGCCTGGTTGCTGGGTGGGCGAGGCCATGGTGGGAGGGGGAGTGTTTTTGTCCTCCCCGGGCTCTGGAGGCTTTGCTTGAGCCTCCAGGAGGTCGAAAACGGCCTCCCCAGGCTCTGGAGGCTGAAAACGGTCCCGTTTCAGGCCTTCCTGAACTTCTGGTAGGCCCCCTTTTTTGCCGTCCCCAAGCCTCCGCGCTTGCCCTGCACTTACCTGCATCAGAACGGGCCTTGTGGGGACTCCTGGGAGGGGCGGGGCGGGGTGGGCGGGGCCAGCCACGAGTGGGATTTGGGGGTTCTCCGAACTGCACAGAATCTTAGCTAGAGGTTCTCCTAAACGAACCCCCAGCAGCCCACCCATGCTCCTGCACCTCCCTTCTGCCCTTTTCATCTTCCCAGTCTGCCATTTTTCTTGTGAGTTGCGTACCTGCGGGGGATTTTGCTCCGCCTTCCACAAAGTTAATTGAAACGTCAATCAGGGCCTGGGGAAAGCCAAGGGAACGGGCATCCAGGTGGCAGCTTCTTGCTTGGGTCCAAAGGAGATGAGTTGATTGAAGGCAGGACCCAGGAGGACAAAGGTTGATGAGATTTGAGATCCATCTGCATTGCGCCGTGCGATGGGTATCATCACTGCCAATTAAGTACCGGTTGATGTGGTTTCGTTGTTGTCTTCTGACAACAGAGTAGAGTTGACAGCCACTTCCGGGCAGGGGAAATGAGTGGGGTGAGGATTTTCATTTTTGAGCCACCAGAGAGAAGAGACCTAAGGTTAATCCCCCTCCCCATCCCCTCTTCCAGACATGTGAATATTCACCTATCCTAGCCAGAAGCAAGATGTTTAATATTTGGCTACCTCCAATTTGTTCCTAAAGGACCAGATTGTATAGGACAGGGGTCGGCAATCGGCGGCTCTGGAGCCGCATGTGGCTCTTGCATCCCTCTGCTCTGGCTCCCTGTTGCTAGTCAGCACCACGATTTTGAGAGGAGCTTCCGGTTGGGCAGGGGTGGGTTCTAAATTTTTTTACTACCGGTTCTGTGGGCGTGGCTTATTTTGTGGGCGTGGCTTGGAGGTCATGTGACTAGGTGGGCGTGGCTAGCTGGTCAGAGTCATTTCTGGAAGGTCCTCACACTTACGACCAGTCCTCGCACTTACAACCCGACTCATTTGTTTGCTTTTAACACTGATCAGCTGTAGGGCGGCCCTTTGAAGCCCCGCGGCAAGAGTTTAAACAGTTTTTTTTCCCTCTAGTCATCAGCTGTGATTCAGGAGGCAGCAATAGATTGGGGGTGGGACCAAATAAAAGGTAAGAATAATGTGGCGAGGTGGGGGGGTGGGAGGGTGGGGGGGAGAACCGGTTTGGTGACATCATATCGTCACTGCTACTGGCTTGGCCGAACCGGACCGAACCGGGAGGAACTCACCACTGCGGTTGGTGGGGAGCATGGGGCACCAAGAGGAAACTCTATGGCAAGGGGCAGGTTTTCCGGTCGGCTCCACAATTGATAGGGCTTTCGGTTAGAACAGGTAGAGGAAAAAGGATGCCGTGCTAGGAGGAGACTCTATGGTGGGGGAACCGGACTTCCGGTCGGCTCCAGAATTGAACGGGGTGCTTCCGGCTAGGATCTTCGTGGCTCTTTGAGTGTTTAAGGTTGCCGACCCCTGATGTAGAAGAAGAGCAGGTAGACCTATTTTCCAAAGCACCTAAGGGTAGGACAAGAAGCAACAGAAGGAAACTAATCAAGGAGAGAAGCAAGGAGAAATTTCCTGACAGTGAGAACAATGAACCAGTGGAACTGCTTGCCACCAGAATTTGTGGTTGCTCCGACACTAGAAGTTTTAAAAAAGAGATCGAACTGTCATTTTTCTGGAAGGGTTTAGAGTCTCCTGCTTGGACTAGAAGACCTCCAAGGTCCCTTCCAATTCTGTTCGGATATAACTGGTCCAGAAACAGGAGATGCTGGCCCTCAGCTCAGACCCACCAGGGAGAGGGAGGGAGAGGGAGAGAGAGAGAGGGAGGGAGTGGAAGGAGTGGAAGAGCCTTGATAGTACAGGGGTTTAGTGCACCCTGTCATTAACACAGCTGCCTGCAATTTCTGCTGGTTCGAATCTCTCCAAGGCTCAAGGTTGACTCAGCCTTCCATCCTTTCTAAGGTAGGTGAAATGAGGACCCAGTTTCTGGGGGCAATAAACTGACTTTGTATAAAATATACAAAAGTATGAAGGCTATTGCTTAACGCATTGTAAGCCGCCCTGAGTCTCCAGAGAAGGGCGGCATATAAATCAAATTTAAAAAAAAAAAAGGAGGGGGAGGAGAGAGGGAGGGAGGGAGAGGGGGGAGAGATAGGGAGGGAGAGAGAGGGAGAGAGAGAGAGAGAGAGAGAGGGAAAGGGAGATGGTGGGAGGGAGGGAGAGGGAGGGAGAGGGAGAGAGGGAAAGGGAGATGGTGGTAGGGAGGGAGGAAGAGGGAGAGAGGGGGAGAAGGAGGGAGGAGAGGGAGGGAGAGGGAGGAAAGAGGGAAAGGGAGAGAGAGAGGGTAGGAGGGAGGGACAGGGAGAGAGGGAATGGGAGAGGGAAGGGGAGGGAGGGACAGGGAGAGAGAGGGAAGGGGAGAGGGAGGGGGAGGGAGATGGTGGGAGAGAGGGGGAGAAGGAGGGAGGAGAGAGGGAGGGAGAGGGAGGAGAGAGAGGGAGAGGGAGAGAGGGAGAGAGAGGGAAAGGGAGAGAGAGAGGGTAGGAGGGAGGGACAGGGAGAGAGGGAAGGGGAGAGGGGGAGGGGAGGAAGAGAGGGAGAGAGAGAGGGAGAGAGGGAAAGGGAGATGGTGGGAGACAGAGAGAGAGAGAGAGGGAGAGATACAATCTGTGAACAAATCTGTGAACACTCTATCCAGAGAGGGGTGATGGATACGGTAATTAATAGCAAAAAGAAATCAAAGGCCCAGGCAGGAATTCTCTCTCTCTCTCTCTCTCTCTCTCTGTGTCAGCCTTTCCTTTGTTATATTCAGTGAGTTTCAAGAGGAGAAGCCGTGAGAGGCAGGCGAGTTCTGGGCTCCGCTTGCGGATGGATTTCAAAGGGAAAAGCCAACGTTTCCGTTCGAAAGAAGAGACCCGGCCCCTGTCGCTCTGTGCTTGACAAATAAGGCGTAAATAATTTAGCATCCTTGCTTTCTTGCTTGACAAATAAGAAATGCAGGGCTTTCTCCCCCTCCCCCACCCCCACCCCCCCAAAAAAGATTTTTAAATCTTTTTTTTTTCCCCTTCCTCCTCCTCCTCCTCCTCCTCCTCCTCCTCCTCCTCCTTCTTACGATTAGATTTCAACAGTAAAAGCATGACTTTGGAGTCATAAAAATATCTCCCGTTAAGGTATCTTGGCTTTCAAGCACCGATATCGATTAATAAATGGGTCCTTCATAGCTCCTGGCATGTCTAACCTGGCTTAATTTGAATGCCCATCATTATATATATATATATATATATATATATATATATATATATATATATATTTTCAACCTCTTTGTGCACAGTTAGATAGGAAAGTGCCAGGGACCTAGTAGAGACACTATTTTAAAATATATCTGCCACCTCTTTGAATCGCTGTGCAAAAATTTTTGAAATTACGATTCCCCGTAGAGTGGGGAGGAGGGAAGACCCTGGAAGTGATAGGCTGTGCTAAAATATTTAACAAAACTCCCTTTTTATCCCTCAAAGCCCATGTTTTATTTAACGAAGCCCAGGGAGATGCAATTCATATTTGGCGTCTTCTCTATCTCTTAGTCCTTGACCCATCAAAGGAAACCGGAAAGTGGTCTCTTTAATTGAGTAAAGCTCAAACTTTCAGTTTATAGAAAGGGGGGTTTAGACAGGAGGAAGAGGAGGAAGAGGAGGAGGAGCAAGAGAGGAGGAGGAAAGGAGGAGAAGAGGAAGAGAAGGAGGAGGAAAGGAGGAGGAGGAAGAGGAGGAGGAGGAAGAGGAGGAGGAGGAAAGGAGGAGGAAGAAGAGGAAGAGGAGGAAGAGGAAGAGGAGGAGGAGGAGGAAGAGGAGGAGGAAAGGAGGAGGACAAAGAGGAGGAGGAGAGGAGGAGGAAGAGGAGGAGGAGGAGGAAGAGGAGGAGGAAAGGAGGAGGACGAAGAAGGGGAGGAAAGGAGGAGGACGAAGAGGAGGAGGAGGAGGAAGAGGAGGAGGAGGAGGAAGAGGAGGAGGAGGAGGAAGAGGAGGAGGAAAGGAGGAGGAGGAAGAGGAGGAGGAGGAAGAGGAGGAGGAGGAAAGGAGGAGGAAGAAGAGGAAGAGGAGAAAGAGGAAGAGGAAGAGGAGGAGGAGGAGGAAGAGGAGGAGGAAAGGAGGAGGACAAAGAGGAGGAGGAGAGGAGGAGGAAGAGGAGGAGGAGGAGGAAGAGGAGGAGGAAAGGAGGAGGACGAAGAGGGGAGGAAAGGAGGAGGACGAAGAGAGGAGGAGGAGGAGGAAGAGGAGGAGGAGGAGGAAGAGGAGGAGGAAAGGAGGAGGACGAAGAGGGGGAGGAAAGGAGGACGAAGAGGAGGAGAAAAGGAGGAGGAGGAGGAAAGGAGGAGGAAGAGGAAGAGGAGGAGGAAGGGGAGGAGGAGGAGGAGGAAGAGAAGGAGGAGGAGGAAAAAGAGGAAGAGGAGGAGAAAAGGAGGAGGAGGAGGAAAGGAGGAGGAGTAGGAAAGGAGGAGGAAGAAGAAGAGGAGGAGGAAGAGGAGGAGGAGGAAGAGAAGGAGGAGGAGGAGGAAGAGAAGGAGGAGGAGGAAAAAGAGGAGGAGGAGGAGGAGGAGGAATGATTTAAAACGAATTAAAGATTAGATTAAGATTTTTTAAAACTCCAGTTCCTGGAATTTCCTTTCATCTTGGTTTACATTATTATCACTTGCTCAGCTGGTCAAGGTGGGTTTTTAAAACGGTTGCCGCCGATCGATTTAAAAGTTTTCTTTAGGAGACGGTCTACTCTAGAAGATTTCAAAGAGTCGCCTAGAATAGAATTTGGATTGCTTCGATCCAGAAGAACATCTCCTGAACTTTCTGGATCTTCACGCTTAGTCTGCAGGAAATACTTTGCCACGATTGCCAGGGGTATCTTCTGTGCCAGATCTTCCAGCGAGCGTCACCTTCCGTTCCCACCTTAAATTTTGGAGCAGGAGTCATCTGTTCAATAAATCAGCACCGTGATTAATTTTCTCCAACTTAAATGCTGAACATCCATGCCCGCTTCAGCCTTGCCTCAGATGACTCTTTTTTCTTTTTTTTTGGTGAAAGAGGCTAATTATGACTTAATTGCTCATGTAATTTTGAGAAGGTCACATGACACAGAGAAGCAGAGAGGAGTCCGCCAAGATGTCCTGTGATTCTCGGAGCGGGAGGACACGTGTTTTCGTTTCCTGACGTAACGGAGCAGAGAAAAATGGGCAGGTGGATTGTATTGGAAGCTGGCTGGCACTTTTGAACGATTATTATTATTATTTTTTAATTTGATTTATATGCCGCCCTTCTCCGGAGACTCAGGGCGGCTTATAATGCGTTAAGCAATAGCCTTCATCCTTTTTGTATATTTATACAAAGTCAGCTTATTGCCCCCACAACTGGGTCCTCATTTCACCTACCTTAGAAAGGATGGAAGGCTGAGTCAACCTTGAGCCTTGGCGAGATTCGAACCAGCAGAAATTGCAGGCAGCTGTGTTAATAACAGGGTGCATTAAACCACTGTACTATCAAGGCTCTTTTGAACAACTGAGCCCAGAATTTATGTCTCTAAGTGAAAAAAAAAATCAGGGAAGTGAGCCCTGCCTCATTTTACGACTTCTCTTGCTGCATTTGTTCAGCGAATCCCTGCCGTGGTTAAGTAACACGGTCGTTAAACGAATCTGGCTTCCCTAAGGACTTGGCTGGTCAGAGGGGGGGGTCGCAAAAGGGGGAATCGCATGACCCCCCCCCCCCGGGAGACACGGCAACCATCATAAATATGAACTGGTTGTCCAGGGTCCGAATGTTAATCGGGACCATAGGGAGGCAGGTGAAGGTCGTAAGGGTGAAAAGCAGAGATGGGTTTGACATAACTTTACCACCGGTTCGCCACGCACCGAAAAAGTGAGTATGCGCCTTCTGTGCACGCACTTTGCTCTCACGCGTGTACGCGGCTTAGAAAACGTGGCTAAATAAGGCGGCATAATGCCAGGGCAGGTGGGTGAATCCACCGAACCGGCTGAATACCACCTCTGGTGAAAACCGGTCGTAAGTCCCTTTTTTTTCAACGCCGTTGTGACTTCGGTCACTAAACGAGCTGTTGTAAGTCGAGGAGTACCCGTATAGCCGAGCTCCAAATGGCCCACTTAAAACCAAAGCTGGCATTTTAAGAGATTTCATTTGCTAGCTGCTCTCCTTTAGGGTGCGGATGAAATGAAATTTATTAAGGGCATGCCACTGGCATCACAGAGAGAGAGAGAGAGAGGGAGAGAAAATGCTAAAAATAACATTAGTTGAATGCTAAACATAACAAGGCCCTCACTCTGGATCCCCAACAAGTGGGATCCTGTCTGTTTCGTTGCCCAGGTGGCACAGGGCAGAGAGTGACAAATTGGCATCGCTCGTATTCAGTTTTAGCAGAGGATGGCAGGAAAAGGAGGCGAAAGCGACAAGGAAAACGGCCGGAGGGGGGAAACAAAAACCTATACAGGTTGTCCTTGATTAATGACCGCAATTGAGCCTCCAATCTCTGTTGCTAAGTGAGACGTTTGTTAAGTGAATTTCGCTCCACTTTACGACCTTCCTGCCGCCGTTGTTAAGTGAATCGGTGCTAGTAACACTGTGGTGAAAAGTCCCTCTGGCTTCCCCATTGTCAGAAAGTCGCAAAAGGGGATTGTGTCACACACTGTTCTGCCCCAGCTACGGACCCCAAAGAACGCAGCACGCACAAAGTCCGTTCAAACCTTAGTTTACTGAATAAACCAGTCTTTTACAACAACGGCTGTTAATTAACTGCATTAACAGCCGCCAAGAATTCAAAAGAATAATAACTGAAAGCTTACTGTGGTTGGCAGAATGCCCAGAAGCAATTTGCAGGAAGCTGATAAGATAAGCAAGACAAGACACGAAGGTCTGTGAACGAAGTTGTTCCCTGCAAATTGCTTCAGTTGGCGTTCCTCCTTAAATAGGCTAAGGGAGTGGCCAATTAGCCCCAAGCCTTACTCTCGAGGAGACCTCCTCCTGAGGAGCCACTCCTGCCTTTTGGCAGCTCTGCGCACCCGTGCATCAAGAAGAGGCTCCTCCTCTTCATCTTCTTCACTTATGGAAGCTTCGGGAGGTTCTGAAGGCCCTGGCTGAATCCCCGCCTCTGGCACCACTTCTTCTCCAGCCTCCTCACTGTCCGACTCGAGTGCCAGCTGCACAGGCTGCTGGCGCAGCACCACACCAGCCTCCTCGCTGTCGGAATCAGCTACTAGCTGCACAGGCCGCGTACGGGCCACAACACACACATGCACAGACACAGAGGACACTGCAACCGTCATCAATAAGAGTCAGTTGCCAAGGGCCTGAATTTTGACCATGCGACCACGGGGATTTCTGCCACGGTCGTAAGTGTGGGAAATGGTCATAAGTAAGTTTTTTCAGTGCCGTTGTAGCTTCTAAATGAACTATTGTAAGTCAAGGACGATCTGCAATGGCTAAGATATACGAAAAACAGCTTGCTTGTGGCTGGGGGCGTAGTCCCAATTTGGGTCTGTCGATCAAACCAAGTTTTGATTTTTACACCAGTCCGATGTGGGGCTTTTCTAAGGCGGTTCAATTTAGTTGCACCAAAAGGGAAAGGCCGTGCTGTCAGCATCGCAAATGGAAAAGGGGAGATCTCGTACGAAGGAATTGACAGGCACGGTGCAATGAAATCCTAAGTGACCCCAGAATGAAGCTCATAGACACCCGAGCAGGTTGTCACCATCTGGTAGGACCCTTTGCCGATGGGCGCTGGGGAACAGAGAGCTGCTCGGGTTTTGTTTTTTTTTAAAAAAAATAATAAAATTAAATTTCCCCTGAAAAATAAAAGCATGAAGTTAATGAGTTTCTTCATTAGGCAAGAGATGTGCAGCTGTATCTGGTACCAAGTGGATGATGGAGAAATGAGATTTAATTATAGGAGGGAGGGGGAAAGGGTGCTATGAAGTCTTCTGTCCTTCCCTCCCTCTCTCCATCTCTCCATCCATCCATCTCTCTCTCTCTCTCTCTCTCTCTCTATCTCTATCTCTCCATCACTCTTTATCTATCTATCTATCTATCTATCTATCTATCTATCTATCTACTATCTATCTATCTATCTATCCATCCATCCATCCACCTACCTACCTACCTACCTACCTAGCTACTTACCTACCGGTATCTATCATCTATCTATCATCCCCATCTCTCTCCATTCATCTCTCTTTATCTATCTATCTATCTATCTATCTATCTATCTATCTATCTATCTATCTACCTACCTATCTATCTACCTACCTACCTACCTACCTACCAGTATCTATCCACCAGTATCTATCATCCATCCATCTATCTATCTATCTATCTATCTATCTATCTATCTATCTATCTACCTACCTATCTATCTACCTACCTATCATCTATCTATCTATCTATCTATCTATCTATCTATCTATCTATCTATCTATCTACCTACCTACCTACCTACCTACCTACTTATCATCTATCTATCTATCTATCTATCTATCTATCTATCTATCTACCTATCATCTCCATTTCTCTACATTCGTCTCTTTATCTATCTATCTGTTCTATCTATCTATCTATCTATCTATCTATCTATCTATCTATCTATCTTCCTACCTACCTATTATCTATCCATCTATCCATCCATCCATCCATCCATCCTTGATCCTATATCTCAGCTCCAAGGGCCCCCCAGCCTCATTCAACTCACAGATGCAAAGGAGTCTCAAAAGATAAGATAAAGACTTACTTTCCAATGAAGCATGAAAAGGAAATAATAAATGTGTCTCGTCACTTCAAAAATACAATTAACCCAAATAAGAGATTTTTTTTTTCAAAAAAAAAATTAATGTTGGGCCCCGCCGAGGGAGCGTTTTATTCTTAGCCGAACTGGGAGATGTGTGGCAGCGCCATTAATTACAGAAGACCTCATGCTGTGACAGTCTCCCATTTCGGAGCTCACAATGGTTTTATCATCCTGACATCTTGAATTTATTTTTGGGGCAGCAAATTCTTCTGGAATATGGTGGCACACTCAGGGGTGGGGCTGCTGGGGGTTCGCAGGGGTTCGGGAGAACCTCTAGCTAAGATTCTGTGCAGTTTGGAGAACCCCCAAATCCCACTCCTGGCTGGGAACACCTGGGAAAACCCGAATCTGAAAGTTTCCAGGTTTTCCCCACCCAAGTGAAAGTTCAAGGCCCTGCCCAGCAGCTTCATGTCCATCACATGGTCCCATCATCCACCGTCCAAACTGGAGACACCTTCCAGTCATCCGACTCCAGGTGCCAGGACAAGGTGACCTTGACTCTCCGAGAAAGGAATGTTATTTTGACTACATATCACCCATGCAATCCCCCCCTCCCATTTTCCCACAGTATAAAATGTGGCAGGCCTGAAGGGCCAAATGTAAAAGTATGGCTTCTAGGTCTGACAAGGAATTCAAGTTACTTGAGATGGAAAAAAAAACCTCTGAGTTAGACAAACTTTGTTTGATTTCATCCTATCCTTTCCCCCTCACCCCCTTACCGCCTGCTCTCTGGGATCCATTTTAGAAGATGCTTGATGAATAAAAATGATCTTGACTTGGAGTGGCAATAAAAGGAGTGGAAGAGAGAGAGAAGGACCAAAGGAAACCAAGCCAAGGAAACGAATATTGTCCTGCAGAGGACAAATACTTTTAACTCCCCGGGTGGCTCCTAAAGGGCCTGAGTAATATGCTTGAAGCGAAGAGTTTTTTGGGGGGGGAAGTTTCTCTTTCTGACTCTTTTGTCGCTAATGGCTCAGCAGCAGGTCAAGTGGCTTGTAAGTTCATCAACGAGAGATCTTCAATAGTAATTGGCATCCTGCAGGAGAGAGACACAAAATGAACTCCTAAGAAGGAAAAGCAAAGAAGCAACCTCACCCTCTCTCTCCTTTCTGTGGGACTCAGCCAAAGTGGAGAAGGGGGAGGCGAGCTGTGGATGGAGCCAAAGGAGACCTCCCAAAGGCGTGGAACGGCTTGAGGTCCGAGAAGACGGTCAGCTGCTCAGACGCCCTTAAAAGCAGAAAGGACCGATATGAGTTAGAAAAAAAACGATCGGGTTCAGTGGTCTAGATGTGGCAACAGTGGTCCTGGTGTTGACTCTCTTGCGTTGGGGACCTAGAACGTTTCTTCAGTTATAACAGATTAATTAAAGCATTGGAGAAGAACCAGAAGACTCAACTTTAGAAGCAGCTCTGCCCCTCAGACCTACGGGGTGACGTTGATGGAGTTTTCCTGTGGTCACCCAAAGTATCAAGGCCCCTATCCTGCATCATCTCAGATGGAGATGAGAGTCTTGGGATGCCTCAAGCAAATCAGAATTCTGTTTTGATCCCTTCCTTCTTTCCTTCCTTCCTTCCTTCCTTCCTTCCTTCCTTCCTTCCTTCCTTTCCTTCCTTCCGCACTTCCTCCTTTCCTTTCCTTCCCTTCCCTTCCCCTTTCCTCATTCCTTCCTTCTTTCCTTCCTTCCTCACTTCCTTCTCTTCCCTTCCCCTATCCTCCATCCTTCCTTTTCCTTCATCCTTCCTTGTTTCCTTCTTCCCTTCTCCTTCCTTCCTTCTTCCCTTTCCTTCCTTCCTTCCATTCTTCCTTCCTCACTTCACTTCCTCCTTTTCTTTCCTTCCCTTCCCCTTTCCTCCTTTATTCCTTCTCCTTCACCCTCTATCCTTCCTTCTTTCCTTCTTCCTCCTTTCCTTTACTCCCCTTCCCTTCCCCTTTCCTCATTCCTTCCTTCTTCCCTTTTCCTTCCTTCCTTCTTTCCTTCCTTCCTTCCTTCCTCACTTCCTTCCCTTCCCTTCCCCTATCCTCCATCCTTCCTTTTCCTTCATCCTTCCTTCCTTCCATCCTTCCCTCCTCACTTCACTTCCTCCTTTTCTTTCCTTCCCTTCCCCTTTCCTCCTTCGTTCCTTCTCCTTCACCCTTTATCCTTCCTTCTTTCCTTCTTCCCTTCGCCTTCCTTCCTTCTTCCCTTTTCCTTCCTTCCTTCTTTCCTTCCTTCCTCCTTCCCTTCCCTTCCCTTTCCTCAACTGCTCATCGTAGCTAACCCAGAAGAAAATGTCTGCCTTTCTTTTGAATATCTTCCCTTCCTTTACAACCCTAGAACTAAAAAGGAAGACTTTTTCCTCCTTGAACTTCCAACACTCACGAGGAGGGTTGTCCTCCCTGTTCTTAGCTGATGACTTTCCTCTTCCCTTTAAGTCATCTTTCTATGGTCCGTCAACTCCTTTGGAAGCAGCTGTCTAGGTTCCTTGAGATCTTCCCTGGGACAGAAATAAAGCTCTCTCAGAGGAGATCAACAGTTCTGGACACAACGTATGTCCTGGACAGAGCCCTGCTGGCTTTTTCCGATGGTCAGCTGGCAATGAAACGCTGGACTTTGCCAGCATTATATATTTATGCTTGGAAACAGGCAGGGAGAAAATTCTTCGCTTACCAGACCACATCGCTTGCCTAGAGGGTGGCCAACAACACCTGTCTCCTTCTGTTGGACTGCACGGGAAAGTCCAACTCCCAAAAATGGGACACAACTTGTACTTGCCAAAGTTGCTTTTATGTAAGTCTCTGTGGACTCAGAAGAATGGGGTGGCAATTGCTTAGTTTCCTGTCCTTTTGGAGAGAGGAAGAGGAGCTGTGTGTTGTGTGTCTGTGTTTGTTTGTGCGTATGTGTGTGTGTGTGTTTACCATTGTCTGGAGGTATGCAAATAGGTGCCATTCCTAAGAGAAGCAAATTTTCTAACCCTTGAGGGTTTAAAAAGGTGCCCCATTCACTTTTCACTCAGGTGTAGTGGTGAAGATGCTGGCCTAGAAACCAGGAGACTGGGAATTCTAGTCCCACCCTAGGCAGGAAAACCAGCTGTGTGATATAGAACATTCTATAGAACTGTTGCGAACCGGGGGCAACCCAACACTGGTCCGGAGTCCGCGCATCACTCCCAGATGGCCCTGGCCCCATCTCTGCCTCCGACGCAGAGCCCTCATCCGAGCCTTCCCCAGGCTCCAGGACTGGTCCATGGTCCTCCCCAGCCTCCTCACTGTCCGACTCCGCTGCCAGTTCCGCAGGCTGCTGGTGGACCACAACACCCGTGTTGTCAGCATCACAAATAGAAAAGGGGAGATCTTGGAATTGAGGCCGGAAACCTTTTTATTGGGAATAATCACAGCACAATATACCAAAGAAATAAAATATCTGATTATCCATATCCTCACAGCAGCACGTATACTCTTTGCCCAACATTGGAAATCTGAACAGCTACCCACAGAAGACAAAATAATAGCTAAAATTACAGAATGTGCAGAATTGGATAAGCTCACAAAAGAAATACAAGAGAAAGATGATACTGATTACTATTTAGTATGGCAAAGATGGTACAGCTGGCTGGAGGCAAAAATAGGAATATAAAGATGACTTTCGACTATTTAATAGAAATGCATAGAAGTAAATAAGGAGTCAACTATATATGTACATATATAACTAAGTAAATAGGTGACTGTAGATATTGATACAAATAGAAATATGAAAAATAACCCACCGTTGTAATAGCTTCTAAGAGTCAGTCATTGGACTGAATTGATGTGTGTTTGTTTTGTATGTTGTTTCAATGTATTTATGTTGGTTTTGTTTTTTCTTTTTATTATTAATAAAAACTATTTAAAAAAAAGAAAAAAAGAAAAGGGGAGATCTTGTACGAAGACATTGACAGGCACGGTTCAACGAAATCCTAAGGGACCTCAGAATGAAGCTCATAGACATAGATCCTATTAACAAACCAAGTTTATTCCTGTGAGTTAGTTCTCACAGCGTTGGGGACAAGGGCTATAAACAAAACATTTCCCCAGAGAGTTAAGCTAAGGAGCAAACACCCAACAAAGCTGTAGGAACAGAACGAGTTCCTTGTGTTTCTTCTTCTCCATCAGGGACGCCTTCAAGCGGGCTAAATCCAGATCTTTCCTCATAGCCGAATTCCAGAATCTTCTCTCACCCTCTCAGATATTAGCGATAAATCTTGAAGTTGCTTCGTCTGTTCTGGAATTCCTGTCAGGTTGGCTCTCCAAACCCTTGAGATTTTTTTTGGGAGATTTTCGTCCCTTACACCATCACGTTTCTCTGGCTCTCGCTGAGGACCGCTCAAACCCCCCTCGGGAGCAAGATGGGCTATTATTACGACTGCCGGACCCAGTTACATAAAGTATTTACGTCTCGCCGGTAACCCAGCTGACCCCGAGCGAGCTGGATGATTTGATGAGGTTGGCTCAGCCTGGGAAGGATTTCAACTGGAGATCATCTGTTGTCTCTGTGGCTTTTTTTTTTTTTTTAAACGATTCTGGCAGGGGCTTTAGGGTGATCAGTCGGTTTCTGGATCCTTGTGGGAAATCTTGCTCTGGTCTTTTTTTTTTTTTAATCCTCCAAGGTTCAGTTTAAGAGGCCACTTGAATTTATGTTTCTGGGGTCACCAGCATGGTTCTAAAATCTGTCCATGGATGTCTTTCTTGGCTCCACCTCCACCTCCTTCTCTTCTCCTTCTCCGTCTCCTTCTCTGTCTCCTTTTCCTCTTCCTCTTCCTCTTTCCCTCCTCTCCCCCTCCTCCTCTTCTTTTCTCCTCCTCCTCCTCCTCCTCTTCTCCTTCTCTTTCTTTCTCCTTCTCCTCTTCCCCTTTCCCTCCTCCTCCTCTTCTTCTTTCTCCTCCTCTTCCTCTTTCCCTCCTCTCCTCCTCCTCCTCCTCTTCTCCTCCTCCTTCTCTTTCTCTTTCACCTTCTCCTTCTCCTCTTCCCCTTTCCCTCCTCCTCCTCTTCTCCTTCTCTTCTCCTTCTCCTTCTCCTTCTCCTCTTCCTCTTCCCCTTTCCCTCCTCCTCTTCTCCTTCTCCTCTTCCTCTTCCCCTTTCTCTCCTCCTCCTCCTCCTCTTCTTCCTCCTCCTCCTCTTCCTCTTCCCCTTTCCCTCCTCCTCCTCCTCCTCTTCTTCTTCCTCCTCCTTCTCCTCCCACACAGCCATTTTTCAAAATGAATTTCAGCTTTCCAACATTATCTTTAGTTCTGAGGAGAAAAAATAAACCCTACATCCTTCTAGCCAGTCATTTTAGATAGGCCCTGTTAGGCCAGACAGAAATAGCCCCCAGATGGGCTCTTCATGCTCTAATATTGTCTGGATTTCTGCTGTTTGTCAGCCCAACGGTACCCTGGGCATGGCTTTGGCCACAGACCCAAGTGCCTTGATGTGCAATGCTCATTTTGTTAGATGTTAGATTTATAAAGTTACACTAAGGCAAAGTGCTGGCTTGAAGAACATATGAGACCATCTTAGGCAATAAAACCACAGTACACAATGTATATGTTACATCTTAAAGTACGGCTTTAAGTACTGTTAGTGGGAAATAGTGACATTCCCAAACCGTAAATTCAATAGCTCACCTAATTAAATTTTCATCAGCCCCTGACAATCTAGAAAGATTTATTCCTTGGTGCCAATATTTCAGGGAACACCTCCTTTTTACATTCTGCCTCCTTCTAATCAGCTGGACAATTCAAGGACCTCATCATTTGCCTTGGCACAAGCAAGAATTACTATCCTACACAGCAGGGTTCTCTAACCTTAGCAACTTTATGACTTGTGGACTTCAACTCCCAGAATTCCTCAGCTAGCCATGAGGGATTCTGGGAGTTGAAGTCCACAAGTTGTAGAATTGCCAAGGTTGGAGACTCACTCCTACTTTTAAGGTCATTATTTTTGGACTTCAACTCCCAGAATTCCTCAACTAGCCATGAGGGATTCTGGGAGTTGAAGTCCACAAGTTGTAAAATTGCCAAGGTTGGAGACCCACTCCTACTTTTAAGGTCATTATTTTTGGAAAAATAGTGGAAATCAAGAACTTCAATGAACCTCAAATAGCAACTCCCATCTTCAACCCCACCACCCCCAGGCATATACAGATCTTCTAAAATGACCTTGAGATCCAAGGATCAATAACCATGCCATCTCTAGGCCTGGTTTGGGAAGGAGACTCCAGAAAAACAACATAGATTCCAGTAGAGGTTCTCCTCAGATGTTCCAAGATGAAATGAGGGCAATTAATCCAGAAAGAGACCATCTCAGCTTCCACTCGGAAGTTGGTGGAGCAAAATTTCACTTTACCAAAACGAAATAATGCACAATGATTCTAGCAGTGGAGCTGGACAGCTCCTTTTCTTACTTCTCTAAGTCGGGAGATTCAACCTTGACAAAATTAATGGTAAGAACCCAGAGGGACGAAAGCAACTTTGCTCCTTCCACTTCTGCTTTTCTAAGCGATGGACATTCCACCTCAAAGAGGTTGCACAGATCTAACATCATCTGAACTTTATATTTCCTAACGTATCCACTTCCTGAGGATTGGTTGTCTTCTTGCAGACTTTCCACTATCGTACTAGGCAACACCATCAGTGCTCAAGAGCAAAACTGTGGTGTTCAGAGCACTAAGGACCCCACCATTCAAATATTCTCCTCTTTCAGTATCCACTTCCCTCAATGTTTTTAATCTTGGCTTTATTAATGTGGATTAATTGTTATTGTTAGTTGTGAAGTCGTGTCCGACCCATTACGACCCCATGGACAACGTTCCTCCAGGCCTTCCTGTCCTCTACCATCCTCTGGAGTCCATTTAAGCTCATGCCAACTGCTTCAGTGACTCCATCCAGCCACCTCCTTCTCTGCCGTCCCCTTCTTCTTTTGCCCTCAATCGTTCCCAGCATTAGGCTCTTCTCCAGGGAGTCCTTCCTTCTCCTTAGGTGGCCAAAGTATCTGAGTTCCATCTTCAGGATCTGGCCTTCTAAAGAGCGATCAGGGTTGATCTCCTCTAGGACCGACCGGTTTGATGGCCTTGCAGTCCAAGGGACTCGCAGGAGTCTTCTCCAGCACCAGAGTTCAAAGGCCTGAATTCTTTGGCCTTCTCAGCCTTCCTTATGGTCCAACTTTGGTAGGCCGATTGCTTTGGATCACACAATGGAATCCGCACCAAGAAGCTTCCTCCAGCAAGAATTCCCTCCATGAAAAATATTTGACAATTGTAGAGAAGGCTCAGTCGGGCCTCAGCTGGTATTCATCGGCTTTGGCAGGAAACTATGGTAGTCTTGCTCAGCGAAAGAAAAATCTTGCATCTGTGTCCAGGCATTTTGGATAGATAAACCATGTTAGGCCAGACTTGGATGGCCTCAAATGGACTCTTTGGGCTCAAATATCGTCTAGTTTTCTGCTGTTCGGCAGCACGACAGCACCCTTGGCGAGGTTTTGGCCACAAACACGACTCCCTTGATGTGTGCAGTGTTCATTTAGTTAGATGTTTCTTTAACAGATTTTAACAGAGTTGGAAGAAGGGACCTTGGAGATCATCCAGTCCAACCCCCTACTCCACCCAAGCAGGAGACCCTACACCATTTCTGACAAATGGCAGTCCAATCTCTTCTTGAAAGCTTCCAGTGAAGAAGCCCCCACAACTTCTGAAGGCAACTTCTGTTCCATGGGTTGATTGTTCTCCCCATCAGAAAATTTCTCCTTATTTCCAGGTTGAATCTCTCCTTGATTAGTTTCCATCCATTATTCCTTGTCTGGCCTTCAGGTGCCTTAGAGAATAGCTTCACCCCCTCCTCTCTGTGGCAGCCCCTCAAATATTGGAAGACTGCTATCCTGTCTCGTTCTTCTCTTCACTAGACTAGCCATACCCAGTTCCTGCAACCGTTCATTGTATGTTTTAGCCTCCAGTCCCCTCATCATCCTGGTTGCTCTTCTCTGCACTCTTTCCAGAGTCTCAACATCTTTTTTATAGTGTGGTGAAGAAAACTGGATGCAGTATTCTCGGTGTGGTTTTACTAAGGCTTTGTAGAGTGGTATTAAGCCCGGTTTGGTTAATGTTTAGAGAAAAGGACTTTGGCATCACCTTGCTCTTCGCTCTCTTCCGCTCATTCAAACAGTTTCGAAGACAAACTTGAGGTCGGTCCTGGGTTCGAATTTGGTGCTGCATTTAGTTCTCCTAGTTTTACCCGACTGCAGGATGAAGACGGACCAAGGCAAGCCATTCCCAGAATCAGGCCAAGAGTCCTGGGGAAACAAATCATTTTGGAGACGGTTTTTGTAAAATCTTTGTGCCAAAAAAAAAAAAAAAAAAAGTTTTAAAAAATGCCTTGGCATTGTCTCTCCTGCTCTCTTGAGCGAAGGAGGAAAATGGATTCCTTCTCCCTTGGCCTTTGAAATCTGTAATTGACAGTAATTGACGCTTTGTAGCCGTAATTGACTATAATTGGCATTTTGTGGCTGTTGCTGCTCGGAGCTGTTATTTATTTATTTAATTTATTTATTTATTTCCCCTCCTCTCTCTCTCTCTCTCTCTCTCCTGCTTCTGACAATCTGTTGGTCACCTGACAGTCAATGCTAGTAATCCCATATCTGGCATTTTTTCAAATGAACTTCTTTTCAAAGATCAGCTCTTAAGGGAAAAGCCACCAGCTGTGGGAACATACCACCAGAAGGGCTGCCTTTGGGAAAATAAACCAGGAGGGCTAGAAACTTGATTTTTTTTTTAAAAAAAAATGTTTTAACGATGGATGAATTTCCCTCATCAAAAGCTTTATTTGAATGCTTTGACCAACGGGCAAATAAACTTCTCAGTGGACAAATAAACCAGCTATAAATTCCCCCATAAAAAGCTATCCATTTCTTCAAAGAATCGGAGGATGCAAATTTGATTTTTTATTTTTTTTTACAGCAGAAAGCAGAGTTGAGCGTAGTATCCTACCTGTAATTTTTTTTTTAAAATTTGATTTATATGCCGCCCTTCTCCGGAGACTCAGGGCGGCTTACAATGCGTTAAGCAATAGCCTTCATCCTTTTGTATATTTTATACAAAGTCAGCTTATTGCCCCCACAAACTGGGTCCTCATTTAACCTACCTTAGAAAGGATGGAAGGCTGAGTCAACCTTGAGCCTTGGAGAAATTCGAACCAGCAGAAATTGCAGGCAGCTGTGTTAATGACAGGGTGCACTAAACCACTGTACTATCAAGGCTCTATTATACTATTTGCTACCTGTCCAGATTGTAACAGTACTTAACAGGTGCCTCCACCTTTATTTTACCATCCTGGGATCAAATGAGGCCTCTCTAAAACATTTTGGGGAGACCAATAGAAATACATAACATTTCAGGTCCTCTGAAGGAATTCATTGGTCAGCCAAGCTCAGCTTTAACAGCACAATGGGGCTTAATTTATTTTATTTATTTTATTTTATTTTATTTTATTTTATTGAATTTGTATACCGCCCTACTCCCGAAGGACTCAGGGCGGTGAACAGCCATAGAATAAAACATATAGATACAAAATTTAAAATAGACTAAAATGAATTAAACAATTTGGCTGAGCAAATTTAAAACCCCAATAATTTAAAACCAAATTTAAAATTTCCATTTAAAAAGGGGAAAGACTTAGGTCAGGCCAGCTTGATGAAATAAGAAAGTCTTGATTTAATTTAATTTTCCCCCGTTGAAAAATGCTCAAGTCACACAGCTCCTCTCTGTTCCTCCTCTCTGGGCATTCTGTTTTCAGCAGTAATTCTTAGAAGACGGCACACGTTAACAAAAATAGAACTCTGTAGCTGAACAAAACCACATAGCCACCACCAGTTGATCTCCCAGGATGTAAAAGGCAGAGATCATTGGCACCTTCAGAATAGGATTCAAAAGGAACCCACGGCCAGGTGTTTTCATAACTGAGAGAGGGGTACACCGGGGTCTCCCAAATCGAGAAAAAATAAAATAGATCTTGCAAAAACCTGACTACTGGAAAAAGCTAAGCTGGGATTGGAGCTGTGGGAAAGAACTGGAAGCAAAACTCACGATGGAAGGTTAGACGGAGAAGTTTAAAAAACTCCAATATGGGCACCTTTAGATAGAATTTTTTTTTATTTTATTGGGCAAGTGTGATTGGATACACAAAGAATTTGTCTTTGGTGCATACGCTCTCAGTGTACATAAAAGATACGTTCATCAAGAATCATAAGGTACAACACTTAATGATAGTCATAGGGTACAAATAAACAGTCAAATCGTATCAATATATCAATATCAAGAGCCTTGGTAGTACAGTGGTCTAAGGCACCCTGTTATTAAGCTGGTTATTAAGACCAGCTGCCTGCAATTACTGCAGGTTCGAATCTCGCCAAGGCTCAAGGTTGACTCAGCCTTCCATCCTTTCTAAGGTAGGTAAATTGAGGACCCAGTTTGTGGGGACAATAAGCTGACTTTGTATAAATATACAAAAGAATGAAGGCTATTGCTTAGCGCATTGTAAGACGCCCTGAGTCTCTGGAGAAGGGCGGCATATAAATCAAATTTTTTTAAAAAATCAATATAAATCATAAAGATACAAGCAACAAGGTTACAGTCATACAGTCATAAGTGGGAGGAGATGGGTGATAGGAACGATGAGAAGATTAATAGTAGTGCAGACTTAGTAAATTATTTGACAGTGTTGAGGGAATTATTTGTTTAGCAGAGTGATGGCGTTCGGGAAAAACCTGTCCTTGTGTCTAGTTGTTCTGGTGTGCAGTGCTCTATAGCGTCGTTTTTGGGGTAGGAGTTGAAACAGTTTATGTCCAGGATGCGAGGGGTCTGTAGATATTTTCACAGCCCTCTTTTTGACTCGTGCAGTATACAGGTCCTCAATGGAAGGCAGGTTGGTAGCCATGGTTTTTTCTGCAGTTCTAACTATCCTCTGAAGTCTGTGTCTGTCTTGTTGGGTTGCAGAACCAAACCAGGCAGTTATAGAGGTGCAGATGACAGACTCAATTCCACAAGTTTCCCAGAGTTGCCTTGAAGAAGGAAGCTGTCTTGACTTTGAGGGGGCTCAAAGATCTTGGGAGAAGCTGCTATGCTCGCACATAAGCGGTAGGAGGGAGTGAAGGTTTTCCGGAGAAGCTTTTGCTCACACTGGTTGCCTGCTCCATCAAGAGGCTTAGCAGGGAAAAAAGCGATCGGCATTAAAATACAGCCTCTCTCCCGGTCTCGGTCTCTCTCTCTCTTCTTGCAACAGCCTCAATCGCCAACAACAGCAAGAGGAGAAGAAAGTGGTCACAACTCTGGAGCAGGGAGAAGCCGAACACCGCTGCTGGGTGACAGAGAAACGGCTGAGATGTCCAACCACGATTAAAGTGGAATCCTGAAAGGAGAGTTTTGTCTGTCTCTGCTGGGAGCTCCTTTGGCGTCTTCTCAACCAGAGCCCAACAGGATACAGCAAGGAGTTTGACATTAAAACCTTCCTGACACTGGAATTCTCTTGGATATTATCTTTTTTATTATTATTATTGTTTTTTTCAAACCAACTGTATCGACAGCTGCTTTTTTAAAAAATCCATTTCAGGGAGGGAAAACTTGGGGGGGGGGAAATGCTGTTGATTTAATTTTCTTTTTCCTGACCCCCCCCCCCCCCCCGACGTCTCCATTCTTCTGCTGCTTTGGGAAGATTTGGGTCCTCCTGATGTTTCTAACGGAGCCGTGGATGACCTGCCCGAAGGGCAGAGCTGAAGCCCGGGACTTATGGGACGTGAAGAAAGAGCTCGGGATCTCTTCTGGATTGGGACTTCAAGGAAGGAGGGGGCCCCCGAGGAAATCTGTGCAGTGAAAGGTAAGTGAGAAATGGGAGCTCAAAAGTCCTCGCCGGGGAGATAGGTAGATAGAAGCCATGTGGGCCTATAACTAAGGAGGCAGGAAAAAAAATATATATATATATATGTCTTTTCAGCCAATGCTTGAGAAGGAACTCCAAAAACACTAGAAAAACGCTCAAAGTAGCACCGGAATAAGAGAGTTGGAAGGGACCTTGGAGGTCTTCTAGTCCAACCCCCTACTCATGCAGGAGACCCGATGCCTCCTGAAGATCTCCAGTGTTTGGAGCCCCCAACAACTTCTGGAGGCAAGACGTTCCCACTGATGGATCGTTCTCAAATGTCAGGAGATGTCTCCTTAAGTTCTAGGATGGTTCTCTCGTCTCCCATGGGATCTGACTTGAATCTTAGGTTTGTTTAGAAGAAAAACGGAGCGAGTATGTGATGATTCGTGGGTTGGCCTAGGAGAAACTGGAGAAACTCAGATTCGAATTCATCTTCAACCATATTGCATTCGGACAATCCCTCGAGCCAGCCCGTCTCATGGAACTATGGTTAAGGCTCTAAATCAGTGTTTCTCAACCTTGGTAGCTTGAAGATGGGTGGACTTCAACTCTCAGATTCTGGGAGTTGAAGTCCACCCATCTTCAAGTTTCCAAGGTCGAGAAACACTGCTCTAAACGTAGGTCCCCTCTAACGTAGCTTTGAATGTATAATAAATCATCTGAATCCCCACCATGTCTTTTATTCAGACCAGGGCAGAGACCTCAGCTAGCTTCGTGTCTTAAAGGGAATTTCCTTTAGCCTATGAGTTGGCAAAAAATAATTAAAAAAAAAAAGTCTGCCAGAAAAAAAAAACCCTGAAAAATTCTGTTGTTGTCCCTGCTTATTCTGCCTCTCCAGCAAGGACCTGGAGCACGAGGAACGAGATAAGGGAAGGGGTGGGTGGGTGATGCCTCTGGTTTTGATTTCCTTCTTCTTAACAAGCATTACACACCAGTTCAGGGTAAACCGCCAGGCGCCCCTCTCCTCCTTCACATGTGGTCGTGGGAGAGGATGGGCAAGTGTAGACAGAGAAAAGTAAAGTCCTGCACTTAGGTAAGAAAATCCCAAAAGCACACATATAAACTGGGGGAAACCAGGCTTAATAGCGGTGGGTGTGAGAAGAATCTTGGAATCTTAATGGACAATTAGCAAAATATGACCCAGCCGTGTGCAGCGGCAGCTAAAAAAGCCAACGCAATCCTAAACTGCATTAACAGAGGGATACAATCAAGATCAAGGGAGGTACTAATACCACTCTATAAAGCCTTAGTAAAACCACACTTAGAGTACTGCATCTAGTTTTGGTCACCATACCATAAAAAAGATGTTGAGACTCTAGAAAGAGTGCAGAGAAGAGCAACCAGGATGATGAGGGGACTGGAGGCTAAAATATACAATGAACGGTTGCAGGAACTGGGCATGGCTAGTCTAGTGAAGAGAAGGACCAGGGGAGACAATGATAGCAGTCTTCCAATATTTGAGGGGCTGCCACAGAGAGGAGGAAGGGGGTCAAGCTACTCTCCAAACCACCCGAAGGTTAGACAAGGAACAATGGATGGAAACTGACCAAGGAGAGATTCAACCTAGAAATAAAGAGAAAGGGAAAGCAATCAACCAATGGAACAGAAGTTGACTTCGGAGGTTGTGGGAGCTTCATCACCGGAGGCTTCAAGAAAAGATTGGAAAAGATCGTCAGAAATGGTGTAGGGTCTCCTGCTTGAGTGGGGGGGGTCGGATTAGATGGCCTATAAGGTGCCTTCCAACTCTTTCAATCTGTTAAAGTCTGTTAAATCTGCTTCAATCATGGGTTTCAGCCACCTGTCAAACTGTGGGTGATTTCTGACGAGGGTTCAAAATTGTTGTCCTGAAAAGAGCACTCGATCCACATCCCAAAATAGTCCACTGGGAGGACTATTTGGGCTTGAAGGAAGGAAGGGGATTGAAGCCAGAGGAGCCAACACCATCAATGAGAGAGCGTCATCCTTGACAAGAAGGCGAAGTTAGCAGATAGAGGCCATGGCTAGGAGGACCTCCCTCCCAGTAGTCAGAGAGTAGGCAAAATGGCACCACCATCTTCTAATTAAACCCTAAGAGTACAGCTGTGAGAAGTGGATATCTGGATGCAAAGGGATTGGAAGAGTTTAAGAAGAGATAGGACAACCATCTGTCTGAAGGGTTTTCTGTTTGAACAGGGGGTTGGACTAGAAGACCTCCCAGTTTCCTTCCAACTTTGTTACTCTGTTACGTTCTGTTAAGTCCTACTCTACTCCTCTTGTGGGTAGAAGCCGAGTAGAACCTATAATACCCTCAACACCAAGTAGTAGAATTCAATTCTCTTTTTTTCAGTTTAAATGGACCTTCCCTACAAGGCAGGAATCACATCCACAAAAACTGCTATATCTCCGTGTTAAAGGAATCTGTGTTTTAGTACTTTAGAATAGAATAACAGAGTTGGAAGGGACCTTGGGAGGTCTGCTAGTCCAACCCCCTGCTTAGGCAGGAAACCCTACACCACTTCAGACAAATGGTTATCCAATCTCTTTTTAAAAATTTCCAGTGTTGGAGCATTCACAACTTCTGGAGGCAAGTTGTTCCACTGATTCATTGTTCTAACATTCAAGAAATTTCTCCTTAGTTCTAAGTTGCTTCTCTCCTTGATTAGTTTCCACCCATTGCTTCTTGTCCTGCCTTCAGGTGCTTTGGAGAATAGCTTGACTGCCTCTTCTTTGGGGCAGCCCCTGAGATATCAGAAGACTGCTATCATGTCTCCCCATGTCCTTCTTTTCATTAAACTAGACATACCCAGTTCCTGCAACCGTTCTTCCTATGTTTTAGTCTCCAGTCCCCTAATCTTCTTGGTTGCTCTTCTCTGCACTCTTTCTAGAGTCCCAACTCTTTAGATTAGAAAGTTCTCCTCTGGCATTGTGCTGGCCAGTGGCTGTATAGATGTCTGGTTTGTCCTAATCCCACCAACCAATAAGAGCCAAGCCAAGCCAAACCCTTGGCCATATCATCAACCACATCCTTGATGAGACTGGATCACACGTAGGAGAAGAGGAAGAATGCTATCTAGAAAGTGGAAAGGCGTAAGATCTCTCTGAGGTGGCTCTTTATGGCCTAAGGATGAAAAGAAACCAGCTCCGGAGGATGGGTTACATCAAAACCCTTAGAAGGACATGAGGCCGAGTCCTCAACTCTTAAGCGATCTTCTCTAAAGTCATTCGCCTTCTGTGTTTTACCTCGCGTGACCCTAAGGTTGCAAGCTTGCTAAGGCATCAAAGAAATACCTCATTTTCTTGAGTTGATTACAGAGTTAGAAATGACCTTGTAGGTCATTTAATCCAACCCTCTCCCCCACCCCTGCCCAAGGAGGAGACCCTACACCATTTCTGACAAATGGCAGTCCAATCTCTTCTTGAAAGCCTCCAGGGAAGAAGCTCCCACAACTTCTGAAGGCCGCTTCTGTTCCATTGGTTGATTTTTTTTCTCACCGTCAGAAAATTTTGTCTTATTTCTAGGTTGAATCTCTCCTTGTTCACTTTCCATCCATTATTCCTTGTCTGGCCTTCAGATGCTTTGGAAACTAGCTTGACCCCCTCCTCTCTGTGGCAGCCCCTCAAATATTGGAAGACTGCTATCCTGTCTCCCCTGGTCCTTCTCTTCACTAGTCTAGCCATGCCAAGTTCCTGCAAACGTTCATTGCATGTTTTAGCCTCCAGTCCCCATGTTATTATTCACGATTAATGTCAGAATTATTTTTAATTTATTGTATGTCTATTGCTGGTCAATGACCGTAATAAAGTTTTATTCTATTTTATTCTACATGTCAGCACTTCAACCTGCATTTACTCTAGTGCTGACATGAGAAGGAGAAGCGAAGGCGTCTGGAAAGGGACGCCTACTTATTTTCCCTGGAGATAATATCCCCTAGGAGATGGGATGGGAGGGGGGAAATTCCTTTGAGCTGGAGTAGATTAAGGGTAGAATGACTTGGAAGATGACCAATGAGTGCAGGGGAGTGGGGAACGGAAAGGGAGGGTTTTGGGGCTGGAAGTCAGTGTTGGCTTCGATTGGAGTCGGGTTTAGAATGTTGTGCTTAATAAATAGGAGTTTTTCTTCAAAGACTTTGTTTGAAATGCAATTTATTTGAGACGACCTCGAAACTTGACACTACATGCACGCACATCCCAGTTTGAACACTTGGTGCCGAAAAGGTTCGCCATCACTGCTATATACCATTTCAGACAAATGATGCTACAGTCTCTTCTTAAAAACTCCCACAACTTCTGGAGGCAAACCGTTCCACTGTTTAATTTTTTTCACTGTCAGGAAATTTCTCCTCAGTTCTAGGTTGCTTCTCTCCTTGATTAGTTTCCACCCATTGCTTCTTGTCCTGCCTTCAAGTGCTTTGGAGAATAGGTTGATTCCCCAATGGTGGGATTCAGCCAGTTTGCACCACTTTGGGAGAACCAGTTGTTAACTTTCTGAGCAGTTTGGAAAACTGGTTGTTGGAAGAAATCATTAGGGCAGAGAACCGGTTGTTAAATTACTTAAATCCCACCACTGTTGAGCCCCTCTTCTTTGTGGCAGCCCCTCAAATATTGGAAGACTGCTATCATGTCACCCCTAATCCTCCTTTTTTATTAAACAAGGCATACCCAATTCCAATTTGACTAAGAGCCCTCTGAGAAGAGAAAGCCACGAGGCCAATCCCATCCCGTCCCACATCCCCCGTTCCTCACTTCCATTCTTTTATTTGCAAGATGAGAGAATTTTAATTCAGGAGACACAAATTGCTAACCTCTGTTATAACGATGAGGATATCAATGGCTGTTTGGAACACTAAGCACAGCGATTTTTAGAAGAGTGTCCTAATAATAAGCATGAGAAATAATGTATTACATATTAGAAATTTTCTGACAGTGAGAACAAAGGATCAGCGGGACAGCTTGCCTCCCAGAGTAGTGGGAGGTTTTCAAAAATAGATTGGACAACCATTCGACTAAGATAGCATTTGGTCTTCTGCCTTAAGCACAGGGTTGGACTAGAAGACCTCTAATGTTTTTTTTTTAATTGGATTTTTATTGGATTTATATACCACCCTACTCCCGAAGGACTCGGGGCGGTGAACAGCCACAGGATAAAACACATAAATACAAAAATTTAAAATAGAATAAAAACGAATTAAATAATTTGGCTGAGACAAATTTAAAATACCCCATAATTTAAAAACAAATTAAAATTTACATTTAAAAAGGGGAGAAGATTTAGGCCAGGCTAGCTTGATGAAATAAAAAAGTCTTAAGTGCGCGACGGAAGGTGCGCAGATCCGGGATCCTCCGTATCTCCGGGGGGAGCTTGTTCCAGATAATAGGTGCCCCCACAGAGAAGGCCCTCCCCCTGGGGGCCGCCAGTCGACATTGTTTGGCCGACGGCACCTGGAGGAGCCCCTCTCTATGGGAGCATACTGGCTGGTGGGAGGCTATTGGTGGTAGCAGGCGGTTCCGTAGATAACCAGGTCCTAAGCCGTGGAATGGTCCCTTCCAGCCACGGAATCTTTACTCTTATTCTTATTAATAAGCATAGAAAATCTCACATCCTTGCAAAAAAAAGAAGCTTCCAAGAAGAGACTGGACTGCCCTCTGTCAGAAATGGTGTAAGGTCTCCTGCTTGGGGTTGGACTAGATGACCTACAAGGTCCCTTCTCCCAACTCTGTTAATCTAACCAAAAACTCTCCCAAACGTTGATGCAAACTTTCCAAATTCGAAATGTGCCTTCAAGTTGCATCCCAAACCTTGCAAGTTTGCACAAGCCTTTCTAACATTAGGACGAGGTGCTGTCCCCTTCATAATTCCAAAAATTATTATTTGGCAAAACAGCAGGCCACACAGTGTATTTCTTTCCCTATCAGATAAGCGTCGAAAAAGGGGCACTAATTTTAAAAGAAGGGTAAGGGGGGGTTGTGGGGAGGAAGAAATCAAATCACACCCAGGAAAAAAATAGCGTGCCACAGAAATAGGAGCATGCTTGCACAAATGAAGAATGTTAATTTTTCAAAAAAAAAAGCCCCAAAACACCCTTTTCCTTCTGAGTTATATATTTGGAAAGCGCATTCGACTGCCAATGTAATATTTTCACCCCGGCTTCCGTGTTTGCAGCGCGGGGCGACTAGAATAGCTTTTATCTTTAGTAACTGGGTTTTTTTTCAGAAGCACGTCGCAGACAAGAGTAACACCCTGGGCGCTCATTTCAGAGCCATTAAAACAGCGAGGGTGCGATTTTTTGCACGAAAGTTGTAAAAATTGTCTATGCCCCTTCCCGCACCCTGCACCCCGCGTGTGTTTTGATTCCGATTCTGGTTTCAGGCCGCTGCTATGTAAGGAGTGCGAGAAGCTATTTTTTTGCCGTCGGTTCTTAGAAAGAAATGTGACGGGTTTATTTACGAGGTGCGTACACCGGAGCCAACGTTGAAAAGAAATAGGCCATGGGAAGTCTTGAGGCTTTTGTGCGGTCTCCAATGTTGTGTCCTTCTTCGAAGGGGTGGAAGACCGTGGATGGGTACCACTGAGGTCTAGTTTTGTGGCCCGCCAGCAGCCTGCGGGAATTGTTGCTGATCCCGACGACGAGGAGGCTGGTGTGGTGCTGCGCCGGCAGCCTGTGCAGCTGGCGCTCGAGTCAGACAGTGAGGAGGCTGGAGAAGATGTGGTGCCAGAGGCGGAGATTCAGCCAGGGCCTTCAGAACCTCCAGAAGCTCCTTTAAGTGCAGAGGATGAAGAGGAGTAGCCTCTTCTCGATGCACGGGCGCGCAGAGCTGCCAAAAGGCAGGAGTGGCTCCTCAGGAGGAAGTCTCCTCGAAAGTAAGGCTTAGGACTAATTGGCCACTCCCTTAGCCTATTTAAGAAAGAACGCAACTTGCAACAAGCTGCAGGAAACAACTTTAGTTCGCTAATCATCGCGTTGGGATTTCTCTGCAACTTTACTTCTGGGCTTTTTGCCAACTCCAGTAAGACTTTGACTATCTTATCTGTGGAATTCTGGCAGGCTTCTTAAGAACGCTTATTAACAGCCGGCATTTGCTAAAACTGCGTTATTTGAGTAAACTAAGTTTTGTTCAGAGTTTGTGTTGTGCTGTGTTCTTTGGGATCTGTAGCTGGGGCAGAATCTCTAGAGCCTTTCTAAGTCTGTATGTCAGCCCCTAAGATGGAAAGTGCATAAATGTGGAAAGTGCGTAAAATAGGAACGACTTTTCCTATTTTAGTCGTTCTGCAAACAAAAAGCGGCTATTTATAGGTGGTCCTCGGCTTACGACCACAAGGGAGTCCCAAATTGCTGTTTGCTAAGTGAGGCATTTGTTTTGGGAGTTTTCGCCCCATTTTACGACCTTTCTCCCCCACGGTTGTTAAGTGAATCCTGGCAGCCGTTCACTTAGTAACGCGGTTGTGAAGTGATTTCTGTCTTCCCCTTTGACTTTGGCTTGTCCGAAGGTCGTCACCCCCAAGACACTGCAACAGTCATAAGTACATGCCAGTTGCCGAGCATCCAAATTCGAATCTCGTGACCGTGCAGCTGTTGCGACGGTCGTAAGTGTGAAAAATGGTCATAAGTTACTTTTTTCAGTGCGTTGTAACTTCGAACAGTCACTAAACAAATGGCTGTAAATCAAGAACTACTTATATCACTTTCTAAGCCATTTGCAACAAGACTGTTCCATGTTTTCTGTAGGTTTGCAGATCAGCTAGCTGAATGCATTGCATGGAAGTTTACTAACTAAAATAAAATGAATAATAAATTGCACCAAACAGCAGAGAGATATCTTAAAGGCCAGCCCGCTGGGTTAATAATGGCTTGAATAAATGCATTAGGCTTTAACATTTCACAAGATCTTTTTTGGGGGGGAAAAGGTTGGTTATTATTGAGCACGCTTTCCTCTTGTCCTTTAGCTAAATTTAGCCAAAAATCTATATATTTTAACCTGCTAGGGTAGATTAGCCCAACAGAGACTTCGAACTGGTCCATCAACCTTCTGTAAGCTGTAGCTTGTTACCCCATCTTTCAAAACCATCCTTAACTGGGATTGCCCCGAATGAAAACCCAGGTTACCAAATTAGCCGGAATCGGTTCTTTGCACACGACAGTAAAAAAAAGAGCAAATTCTGCTTTATAAGTCCCACTAGCTAGGTTCATACCAGCTAACAATCCAAGCCCTTTGGAAGCTGTCAAGCTATCAATCATCCTGATAGACCAGGAAAGAAATCAAAATGGCAGGATCCAAAATATAGCATCATCAAGCGGATGGGTGGGAAATAAAGATATTAAATCCCAAGCAAAAGAATAGTACGATTCAAGTTAAACCACCTTTTCTCTTTATTAAATAAAGTTTTTTTTATTAATTCAATCTTTATCTTGATATATTTAAACGTGTTCGGGGATGCCTTTCTTCCATTTCTGGGGGTGTTTGCAATAGAAAACATCTTATTTACTTATCTCGAATTGCTGTCAGGATTCCGGATGCCCTAATTAAATCATGAGCCTCGAGCCAAGTTTCAAAAGAAATCCAGTTATTTATTAAAAGCTTCATGTCGGCACGTTCCCAAATGAAACCAACTCTGACCCCACGTAATTTACAGCCCCAATCATGACCCCGTTTCCCCCCTCCCCCCAGGGTGCGTCATCAATCACATTTGCCAATGGAGCAATTTTGTGTAGAGGTTACTTCCCTCCAGCCGCTGTGGGTAACCCTGGGAGACAGCCTTGAGAAAGATATGTCTGGAATGTGCTCCTGTCTTTGTCTGCCGTGCTGCTTCGTCAGTTTCCCATCCCCGTTGCCTGTGGCAACTCGAGAACAGACCAGGGATGCTTTGCGAGTTGACATTTGCAACAGTTCCTTTAGTGACTATTTGAAGTTACAACGGCAGTGAAAAAAGTGACTTACAGCCGTTTTTCACACTTACGACCGTTGCAGCATCCCCTGATCAAAATTCAGACCTTTGAGCACTGACTCATAATTATGACGGCCACAATGTCCCTGGGGGGGGTGTCACGCGATCCCCTTTGGCAACCTTCTAACAAGCAAAATCAACGAGGGAAGCCAGATTTGCTTAACAACCGTGTTACTCATGTTACAACCGCAGGGATTCACTTAACAAGAAAGGTCATAAAATGGGGCAAAGTTCACCTGACAGCTGCCTCGCTTGGCAACGTCAATTTAGGGCTCCATTGCGGTCGTAAGTCCCGAACTCCCTGTGCTTTGCTGTTTCTCCTGAGCTTCTGAAGGATCTGTCTTCTTTTTGTTGTTAGTTGCGAAGTCATGTCTGACCCATCGCGACCCCATGGATAACGTTCCTCCAGACCTTCCTCTCCTCTACTATCCTCTGGAGTCCATTTAAGCTCACACCGACTGCTTCAGTGACTCCATCCAGCCACCTCCTCCTCTTCTTTTGCCCTCCATCGTTCCCAGCATTAGGCTCTTCTCCAGGGAGTCCTTCCTTCCTTCTCCTTAGGTGGCCAAAGTATTTGAGTTTCATCTTCAGGATCTGGCCTTCTCAAGAGCAGTCAGGGTTGATCTCCTCTAGGACTGACCAGTTGGATCGCCTTGCAGTCCAAGGGACTCACAGGAGTCTTCTCCAGCACCAGAGTTCAAAGGCCTCCATTCTTTGGCATTCTATCTTCTTGGAAAAACCTTCAAAGCTTGCCTGGTTCCTGGGAACCTGTTGAGCTGTTCTTAACCAAGACAGCCTTAATGAAGGAGACAGCTCAGTCCTGGGGGTGGGCTTGTTGTCCCACTGACACACAACCCTGAAAGCCCCTCGCCCCCAGCTTCACAAACCCGGTGCTGCCAACCTCGAGACCTTCATCATCTCCTCCCAGAAACCTGGTCCAACCTCTGCCAGCAGATCAGCCCTTTGAAGCGCTGTCTTTCGGGATCTGCCCCTTTCTCCTCGGAAATCCGAGAAAAGAGGGGTGACTCTGCCTCGTTCCCCTGAAACCCTGCAATTACGATCTCTGCCTCCCCACCCCCCCCACTCCCCAAGCATTTTCTGCAACACCCACTGCCCCTTTTAGATCCTGAATGCGTTGGGGTGAAGAGTGCCTTGTGTCTTCCTTCTGTTTCTTTTTCGACGGAATTTTTTTTCCCCCCCTTCCTGGGAGTATCTTTATTTATTTTATTTTTTTAATTTAGTTTGTCAAACATGTACGAGATAATAGGAATAAGTACAAACATATATTAAGGATACGAATAAAAGGAAACATTAGGACAGGGACGGAAGGCACGCTGTGGTGCTCTTATGCACGCCCCTTACAGACCTCTAAGAAATGGGGTGAGGTCAACAGTAGACAGTCTAAGGTTAAAGTTTTGGGGGTTTGGGGATGTAACCACAGAGTCTGGTAGTGCATTCCAGGCATTGACCACTCTGTTGCTGAAGTCGTATTTTCTGCAATCGAGTTTGGAGCGGTTTACCTTGAGTTTGAATCTATTATTTGCTCGTGTATTTTTTTGTGGTTGAAGCTGAAGTAGTCATTGACAGGAAGGATGTTGTAGCAGATAATTTTATGTACTATGCTTAGGTCGGACTGAAGGCGGCGTAGTTCTAGGTTGTCCAGGCCCAAAATTTCAAGCCTGGTGGCATAAAGGATTCGGTTGTGAGCAGAGGAGTGGAGGACTCTTCTCGTGAAATTCCTCTGGACTCGCTCAATTGTATTAACGTCCGATATGCAGTGCGGGTTCCAGGCAGACGAGCTGTATTCAAGAATTGGTCTAGCAAAGGTTTTGTATGCCCTAATTTGCAGTTCAATATTACCAGAGAAAAAGCTTTGCAAGATTAGGTTAACAACTCTTAATGCCTTTTTGGTCATGCTGTTACAATGAGCTCTGGCGCTTAGATTGTTTGAGATGACTACTCCAAGGTCCTTGACAGAGTGAGGGTCATCTACAAAGTCGTATACGCCCAGCTTGTATTTGGTGGTGTCCCTAAGTATTTTTTGCAGCACCCACCCCCAATTTTAGATCCTGAACACGTTGGGGTGAAGAGTGCCTTGTGTCTTCCTTCTGTTTCTTTTTCAATAGAATATTTATGTATATTTTCCTTGCTGGGGGATCTTGTATGCGGAAGGTGCTTCTTGCTAAAGACTTTTTGATTTATTTCTCTCTTGTGGGGGATCGATTAAACCAGATCCAAAGTCTCTGTGGGGAGAGGGAGGAAGGGAGCAATTTCCCTACGTCCCTGCTAGAAGAGGAAGCCATCAAATTATACTTCAGGAATTAGGACCGATCAAATTTCAGGCCGTCCAACGATCGATGGTTTTCTAGGAATTATTTCAATAGTCATTATTTTTGGGGGGGGGGGGATCTCTGCAAACTTCCATTTATTGGCTATTTATGCATTTCAGGGAAAATTGTGGGACACGGTGGCTCAGTGGCTAAGACACTGAACTTGTCGATTGAAAGGTCAGCAGTTCAGCGGTTCGAATCCCTGGTGCCGCGTAACGGGGTGAGCTCCCGTGACTTGTCCCAGCTTCTGCCAACCTAGCAGTTCGAAAGCAGGTAGAAAAATAGGGACCACCTTTGGTGGGAAGGTCACAGCGTTCCGTGCACCTTTGGCATTGAGTCATGCGGGCCACATGACCACGGAGACGTCTTCGGACAGCGCTGGCTCTCCGGCTTTGAAACGGAGATGAGCACCGCCCCCTAGAGTCGGGAACGACTAGCACATATGCGCGAGGGGAACCTTTACCTTTAAAGGGAAAATTGGAGAACAATTGGTTCAAAAAAGCCAATGGGGGGGGAAAAAAGAAAGAATAAAAGCGAGTGTTTTCGAATAAGCCATTTTTATTTTCTTCTGGGCCCTCTCATAACTGTTCAAAAGATGCCGACGAGAGTGTAGATCCACCCCAACCATCAAAGGGGGACAGATGTCCCAGGCAGATGGCCTTCCCGCCGAGAACAGTTTGTGAGGCAGATCTTGTGACTTTGTCTACGCTGGAAGAAAAGTGGATTCAGGGTGTGGGGTGGAAAGAACGGAAGAGCTGGTCTCGAAAAAGAGTTTTTCGGTTCAGGCAGGGATGGGTCACCATCAGGAAATCCCAGCAACGTAACCTGGATAGGGAAGTCCAGAAACCCAGCGGGAAGAAGCCAATTGCCAATCATGGAGACCTAGTATGGTATAGTGAGGAAGGTGGTGACTGAGAAATTGGGAGATGGGGAGTTCTAGTTCTGCCTTAGGCATGAACGGCAACTGGTTGACTTTGGACCAATCACCAGGAGATGGGGAGTTCTAGTCCTGCCTTAGGCATGAATGCCAACTGGTTGACTTTGGACTAATCACTAGGTGACTGTGAGTTCTAGTCCTGCCTTAGGCATGAAAACCAGCCTGGTGTCTTTGTGTCAATCACTAGGCGACGGGGAGTTCTAGTCCTACCTTAGGCATGAAAGCCAACTGGTTGACTTTGGACTGATCATCAGGAGACGGGGAGTTCTAGTCCTTGTCTAGGCATGAAAGCCAGCTGGGTGATTTTGGGTCAATCCAGTGGTGAAATCCAAAGTTTTTTTTACTACCAGTTCTGTGGGCGTGGCTTGGTGGGCATTGTGTGGCTTGGTGGGCGTGGCTTGGTGGGTGTGGCAGGGGAAGGATACTGCAAAATCTCCATTCCCTCCCCATTCCGGGGGAAGGATACTGCAAAATCTCCATTCCCTCCCCACTCCAGGGGAAGGATACTGCAAAATCCCCATTCCCACCCCACTCCTGGGGAAGGATATTGCAAAATCCCCATTCCCTCCCCATTCCTGGGAGAAGGATATTGCAAAATCCCCATTCCCTCCCCACTCCAGGGGGAAGGATACTGCAAAATCCCCACTCCTACCCCACTCCGGGGCCAGCCAGTGGCGGTATTTACCAGTTCTCCGAACTGCTCAAAATTTCCGCTACCAGTTCTTCAAAACCTGTCCGAACCTGCTGGATTTCACCCGGGGTCAATCCCTCTCTCAGCCCAATCCACTCAAAGGGTGTTGTGGGGTGGGGGAAAAACAGGAGGGAGAAGGAATACGAAGTCCCTTCACCCCTTGAGTTGACCCAAATGCATTAAAAAGCAGAATAAAACAACGACGACGGGACCATCCACAAACTTCTATGTCTCTGCCAAAGGAACCACACGGCCCTTGAGCCAAAAGAGATTTTTATCTCCTTCTCCTTTTTTTTTTTAACCAAGGGTAACTAATGGAGGCCCTCCAGGCTCGGCCGCTTAAAAGACCCTCCATAAGGAGAGACCTTCCCCTTTTCTTCGCTTCTCTGCAGGGCGCTAAATATCAGCTTTTCTTCGGCCTCTGGAAGAAGAGCAGAGAAACGGTTTTGCTCCATTTAAAAAACAAACACAGTTAGGCAAAAAAGAATATATATATTCCCTCAGGAATATTCTCCTTTTGGGGGAAGGGGGTGGGCTCAAAAGGGCCTAAGTGCTAAGGGTAACCTTGCGGCCTACATTTGCCTCCTGCTTTGAAGACCTCCGCTAATGTGGGGAGGGGGCAGCCGTCTCGAGACCCCCCCTCCCTCTTCCCCCCCACCCATCCCCAATTTTTTTTCCCCAGTAAAAAAGAAAAGAATCCAACGGTTTGAATCCCACAATTCAACCTCCCCCCGCCTCACTCTTCCCAAAAGCCACTGCCAGCTTGTCATTTTTAAGGTGACAGAAGGCAAACGTTTTTAAATAGACGGGAGATAATCAGGGTTGGCTGGATGTAATTTAATGTTAATTAAAATGTAAACTCGGCAAAATCAGATTTAGCCTCCGGTCAGCTGCTTGGAAAAAAAAAAAAAAGGCTAGGGAAGGGCACTCGGCTTGCAAAATATTCGGTTGCCCACCCGCGATAAACCCCCGTTGGTCAATTCCAGCTTTTTCTCGCCGTTTTACCCCCCAAACCCCTCTTTTCAAAAGTTGCCACAAAAGCAGAAATGATTGGGTTAAAATATAAACAAGGAGAGATTTAATTTAAAGAAGCTTGTTTGAGTTTAAATGGTGGTGGTAGAAGCTTTCCTTCTATGTGGTTGAAAAGCGACTTGAAACCAGTGGTGGGATCCAGCCGGTTCGCACCACTTCGGGAGAACCGGTTGTTCACTTTCTGAGCAGTTTGGCGAACTGGTTGTTGGAAGAAATCATTAGGGCAGAGAACCGGTTGTTAAATACTTGAATCCCATCACTGGAGGGAGGGAGGGAGGGAGGGAGGGAGAGAGGGAGGAGGGAGGAAGGAAGGAAGGAAGGAAGGAAGGAAGGAAGGAAGGAAGGAAGGAAGGAAGGAATCTAGTTAAAAGTCAGGGAGGGAGGGAGGGAGGCAGTGGTGGGATTCAGCGGTTCGCACCACTTCGGGAGAACCGGTTGTTCACTTTCTGAGCAGTTTGGAAAACTGGTTGTTGGAAGAAATCATTAGGGCAGAGAACCGGTTGTTAAATTACTTGAATCCCATCACTGGAGGGAGGGAGAGGAGGGAGGGAGGAAGGGAGGAAGGAAGAAGGACGGACGGACAGAAGGAAGGAGGGAAGGAAGGAAGGAAGGAAGGAAGGAAGGAAGGAAGGAAGGAAGGAAGGAAGGAAGGAAGGAAGGAATCTAGTTAAAAGTCAGGGAGGGAGGGAGAGAGGGAGGAGGGAGGCAGTGATGGGATTCAGCCGGTTCGCCCGACTTCAGGAGAACGGTTGTTAACTTTTCTGAGCAGTTTGGAAAACTGGTTGTTGGAAGAAATCATTAGGGCAGCGAACCGGTTGTTAAATTACTTGAATCCCATCACTGGAGGGAGGGAGGGAGGAAGGAAGGAAGGGAAGGAAGGAAGGAAGGAAGGAAGGAAGGAAGGAAGGAAGGAAGGGATGAATCTAGTTAAAAGTCAGGGAGGGAGGAAGGAAGGTAGGAATCTAGTTAAAAGTTCAGGGAGGGAGGGAGAGAGGGAGGGAGGGAGGCAGTGGTGGGATTCAGCCAGTTCGCACCACTTCGGGATCTCCATTCCCACCCCACTCCTGGGGCCAGCCAGAAGTGATATTTGCCGGTTCTCTAAACTGCTCAAAATTTCTGCTACCGGTTCTCCAGTACCTGTCAGAACCTGCTGGATTTCACCCCTGTCGTAAGCACGAAAAATGGTCATAAGCCACTTTTTTTTTGGTCGTAACTTTGAACAGCCATTAAGTGAACCGTCGTAAGTGGAGAACTACCTGTAACCGTCCCTCTTTCTGTTTGTTGTTTTGTTGCAGAGACTCCGCTCGGATCGACCTGCCTGTTTACACCGAAACCTTTTTTCCCTAGAAGCCAAGTGAGACCTTCGAAGGCATCCAGAGTTACTTACAAACAGGCTTAAACTCAGGGATGAGCGCAGGCAGAGTCAACCCTTACAGCATAGTATCTTCCGAGGAAGACGGGTTGATCTTGAGCACCATGCCTGGCGTGAATGGCTTCGGCAACGGTAAGATCCACACGCGGAGGAAATGCAGGAACCGGTTCGTAAAAAAGAACGGCCAATGCAATGTCGAATTCACCAACATGGATGACAAACCTCAGAGGTACATAGCCGACATGTTCACCACCTGCGTGGACATCCGTTGGAGGTACATGCTGCTGCTCTTCTCCCTCGCTTTCCTGGTCTCCTGGTTACTGTTTGGCCTCGTCTTCTGGCTGATCGCCCTGGTCCACGGGGACATCGAGCAGCCCACGAAAGACGAGACCTTCACCCCTTGCCTCCTGCAGGTGAACGGCTTCGTGGCGGCGTTCCTCTTCTCCATTGAGACTCAAACAACCATCGGTTATGGCTTCCGTTGCGTGACCGAGGAGTGTCCCCTAGCTGTCTTCATGGTGGTCCTTCAGTCCATTCTAGGCTGCATCATCGACTCCTTCATGATCGGCGCCATCATGGCGAAAATGGCCAGGCCGAAGAAGAGAGCTGAAACGTTGCTCTTCAGCCACCACGCTGTGATTGCCATGAGGGACGGCAAGCTTTGCTTGATGTGGAGAGTGGGCAACCTTCGGAAGAGTCACATCGTTGAGGCTCACGTCCGAGCTCAGCTCCTCAAGCCCAGGATCACCGAGGAAGGGGAATACATCCCTCTGGATCAGATAGACATAGACGTTGGGTTCGACAAAGGCTTGGATCGTATTTTCCTGGTCTCTCCCTTGACCATCCTTCACGAGATCAACGAGGAGAGCCCCCTGTTCGGGATTGGCCGGCAGGATTTGGAAACGGACGATTTCGAGATCGTGGTGATTCTGGAGGGCATGGTGGAAGCTACGGCCATGACCACCCAAGCTCGGAGTTCGTACTTGTCCAGCGAGATCCTTTGGGGTCACCGCTTCGAACCTGTCCTCTTTGAGGAGAAAAACCAGTACAAAGTGGACTACTCGCACTTCCACAAGACTTACGAGGTGCCCTCCACTCCCTGTTGCAGTGCCAAGGACTTGGTGGAGAACAAGTTCCTTCTTCCGAGCACCAACTCCTTCTGCTACGAGAACGAACTTGCCTTCATGAGCCGCGACGAGGAGGAAGAAGAGGAGGAGGTGGAGGAAGAAGAAGATGAAGGCAGCAGAGGTTTGGACAATCCGTGCTTAGGGGACCCACCTGAATTTGATAGGCTGCCAACGACGGGAGGACCTCTCGATCAAAGGTCCTACCGGAGAGAATCAGAAATATGACTCAGGGCCTTCCTCAACGTTTCTTTGGTCTTCTCTTTTCTCTCTGCCTCTCGCTTACCTCCTCAAAACAACAATAATAATAATAATTATGCAGAACAATGCAAAAGTGCCATAGGGATGCCTGAGAATTCGTGTTGGTTTGTCGGGTGTCGCATTTAGTGGTCTTGAAGAAAATAATTAAGTGCAATAATCGCTGAACGGCAAACGGGCTTCAGAACGCCGTCGCCCTCCAAGGTTAGGACGTCCCTGCGGGGCAGGTCCCGAAGCGTGGTGGCCCCCGTGGGTTTTGCAACGAAAACAGAGACAGACAGGCACACGTTTCTGAGTTGTATGCTTTGTGCGGGAAGGACAATGCACACTGAGAGGGAGTATAGGCAGGAGTGGGCTTCAAAAATTTTAGCAAGGGGTTCTCTGCCCGGGTGCTGGGTGGGTGTGGCTATGGCGGGCGTGGCCTAGTCAGCCACGGCAGGGGTGGGGTTTGCCCTCCCCAGGCTCCGGAGGCTTTCCTTGAGCCTCGGGAGGGTGAAAATGGCCTCCCCAGGCTCCGGAGGCTCTCTGGAGGCCAGAAATGGGCCTGAACCTGCGGTAGGCCTGTTTTTAGCCCTCCCCGAGCCTCCGCACGTGCCCTGCACTTACCTGCATCCAAAAGGGGCCGCGTGGGGACTCCTGGGAGGGGCGAGGGTGGGGTGGGTGGGGCCAGCCAGGAGTGGGATTTGGGGGTTCTCCAAACTGCACAGAATCTTAGCTCGAGGTAAAGAGGGCTTCGAAGAGCAACCAGGTGAGAGAAAGGGTCAAGAGGTGGAACTCCAGAGTTCGTTCTACCATTGGGTGGAATGAGGAAGGCCCAGATGGGCCACTGCACAAGATGTCTTCTATAGGAAGACTTACGAAGAAGACCTTGGATGGTCAGAAAATTTAGGCTTCCTTTTGCAAGCTAACCTGCTTTCCTCATGTATGTTTCTGGTGGGCTTGTTCAACAAGTCCTAGTAGAAGCTTCCTCAAATCACATTCAACGCCTGGTGAACACATGGATGCTTCCATAGGAGTCTTCTTGGCAATTATATAGAAGTGATTTTTGTCTGGCTTTCTTCTGGGAAGTTTCTAACCTTTGGTCTTCTTGTTTTGGTAGGTTCTCCTCTAAGTTCTGACCACATCTAGATTTGCTTAGTTCTTAGAGTCTATTTCAGTTGCCAGTTCCATCTCCAAGTGCTTTGAGATCCTGGAGATACACCCACAGATTGCAGCTCTGCAGTGGGGGTTGCGGGTGGAAAATTCTGCCTCGAGAACCCATCGTATCATCCGTTGATGATGATGGGCCCCTCACCCATCGCATCATCCTTCCTCAAAGACGGATGTGCTGGTTTTAAAAACAGCAGATGCCCAAGCGAAACGAACTCGGCTGATTTTTTCCTCCAAGCAAAAGATTTTGGTTAGTCAACAAAAGAGGATATTTGTAGCTCAGGGTTGACATGACAGGGTCTTTGGCGCTTGCTGAGCTCCCTTGTTTTCTTGCTGGCCTTTCGTGACCCACACTAGGTAACAGCATCAGTGCTAGAAGGAAGTTGGGTTTGTGAAGAGGAGGGGGAGGGGTGTGGTCCTTGGCCCTTTCTTGGAGAAGTTTCATGACCCAAACTAGGTAACATCCCAATACTGATGATGTTAGCTAGTTTGGGTATTGAAACATCTGTAAGAAAACAGTCAAATTCAGAGAGACCAAGGGCCCCATAATTCTCCTCCTCCTCCTCCTCCTCCTCCTCCTTCTCCTTCTCCTCCTCCTCCTCTTCTCCTCTTCCTCCTCTCCACAAACCCAATCCTTTCTAGCACTGATGATGTTACCTAATTTGGGTATTGAAACATCTGCAAGAAAACAGTCAAATTCAGAGAGACCAAGGACCCCATAATTCTTCTCCATCTCCTCCTCCTTCTCCTCCTCCTAATCTTCCTCTTCCTCCTCTCCACAAACCCATTCCTTTCTAGCACTGATGATGTTACCTAATTTGGGTATTGAAACATCTGCAAGAAAACAGTAAAATTCAGAGAGTCCAAGGGCCACATAATTCTCCTCCTCCTCCTCCTCCTCCTCCTCCTCCTCCTCCTCCTCCTCCTCCTTCTCCTTCTCCTCCTCCTCCTCTTCTCCTCTTCCTCCTCTCCACAAACCCAATCCTTTCTAGCACTGATGATGTTACCTAATTTGGGTATTGAAACATCTGCAAGAAAACAGTCAAATTCAGAGAGACCAAGGACCCCATAATTCTTCTCCACTTCCTCCTCCTCCTCCTCCTCCTCCTCCTCCTCCTCCTCCTCCTCCTCCTCCTCCTCCTCCTCTCCACAAAACCCTCTCCCTTCTAGTACTGATGATGTTACCTAGTTTGGGTCATAAAACGTCTGCAAGAAATAAAACAAGCTCAGAGAGCACGAAGGACCCCTCAGACTTTGGTTAAACCAGACCATGCTTAATCGTCCCCTTTGTAAGGACAGGTGCAATCTTTGCCCCAAAGCCACCCCTCTCCACCTTCCCTCCTGACCTTACACACCCCTCGTTGTGTCGGTGCCTTCTTCTTCACCCCGGCTATTTCCGAGCACCTCTCCGTCCTCGTCCCACCCACCCCCACCCTTTAATCCGAGTCACATGTCCGTCCATCTGGATGCAGACATGGGCCAAACTGAGCAGTCGATCACGTCAGCAATAAATGTGAAAGATGTTGCATCGGCCATTGGTTTCTGAGTAACCCCCCCACCCCCATTAGCTGTTACTGTAAAAGCCAGACACTAAAAAAAATAATCATCACCATCATCACAATCCATCAGTATCGCATCGGCTGAATTTGCCCTCCGACAAGCTGCATAGGAGCTGAAGGACGCGACGTGTTCGGCGACAGCTTGCAAAGAAGGGAGCTTTGGAAGGAACCGTCTAAAATTAGCAGGCCTTCTTTCTGAAATTTAAGGGAGCCAAGTGACGTTGCCAACTGATCAGACGGCAGATGCGTTTCTGGCCCTCTGACTTCTGTGGCTTTAAGAGCAACCTGCTCTCCAAAAATTTCGAAAATTGGGCAGCCCAGAAACTGAAAATGAAGTTTAGGGTTGCCGGCACTAAAGCTCGCATCTCATCTTCTGCAGGTAGCCCTCAGTTCTATCTATCTATTTATCTATCTGTCTGTCTATCTATCTATTTATCTATCTATCTATCATCTATCTATCTATCTATCTCCATCCATCTCTGTCTCTATCTCTATCTCTATCTCTCCATCTCTCCATCTTTCCATCTCTCCTCTCCATCTCTCCGTCCATCCATCCATCCATCTCCATCCATCTCTATCTCTATCTCTATCTCTATCTCTATCTCTATCTCTATCTCTATCTCTATCTCTATCTCTATCTCTATCTCTCTATCTCTCCATCTCTCCATCTTTCCATCTCTCCTCTCCATCTCTCCATCTCTCCATCTTTCCATCTTTCCTCTCCATCTCTCCGTCCATCCGTCCGTCCATCCATCCATCCATTTATCTCCATCCATCTCTATCTCTATCTCTATCTCTATCCATCCATCCATCTTTCCATCTCATCTCCATCCATCCATCCATCCATCTATCTCCATCCATCTCTATCTCTCTATCTCTCCATCTCTCCATCTTTCCATCTCATCTCTCCATCCATCCATCCATCCATCCATCCATCCATCCATCCATCTGTCTCCATCCATCTCTATCTCTATCTCTCCATCTCTCCATCTCTCCACCTCTCCGTCCGTCCGTCTATCTATCTATCTATCTATCTATCTATCTATCTATCACCTCCAACTTTCATATGAGTTCAACCTTGGAATGAGGTTAAACTATAGTTTAAAAACCTTTGATTGATTATGGAGAGGTCACCATCATTCAACTCAGTTCTGTAGTCCACCTTTACTCAGACCAGTGTTGGGCCAACATTGCCCAACTTATCACTGAACCAAGGAAGGTCCAGAACTGTAGGCTAGAAGGGGAAATTGGGGAAAAAAAAACTCCGGTCTAAAAAGCATGACCAACTGCTTCCATGGTGTTGCCAAGAAGAGAGCATGGAAGTGTCCTTCTCATCACCAGAAGTCAGGTTTAGCTCCCCAAGGATTATATATATTTTTTCTCTTTCTCTCTCTCTTGGGACTTCCCGTCTGCTGTTTCTACAACCTAACCTGCTACTTAAGTTGCCTTTTTCATCCTGTTTGCTAGGATGGTGAGCAGTAGTGGGTTTCAAAATTTTTTACTACTGGTTCTGTGGGTGTGGCTTGTTGGGCGTGGCATGGCTTAGTGGGCGTGGCAGAGGAAGGATACTGTATAATCTCCATTCCCACTCCAGGGGAAGGTTACTGCAAAATCCCCATTTCCTCCCGATCAGCTGGGACTCGGGAGGCAGAGAATAGATGGGGGCGAGGCCAGTCAGAATTTTTATTACCGGTTCTCCAAACTACTCAAAATTTCCGCTACCGGTTCTCCAGAACTGGTCAGAACCTGCTGAAACCCACCTCTGGTGGTGAGCCAAAACATCTAAAGGACTCTGGAATTTTTTTTTTTTAAAAAAGAGGGGGAGTTAATTTAGGGACGCACATAGAAGTATCCCAAAAGCAACCCCTTCCTACCCCAATGCTTCATAGATGCCTTTATATTCAGGTTCCAGGCCAGCCAATCTCTCTTGACCCAAGGAGCTGCTTTGGAAGGGTAGAATTAGAACTGTTGCTGATTTTCTTCTTCCAAGAAATCGGTTGTGTGTTTTGCCATTTTTTTTTTCTTAATCAATTCTTATTGCTAATTGAGGAGGGTGGATGGACGGGGGACATTCTGGACACAAATTTCTTAAGTGTATAGAACCGTAAATATTTGTAAAAGAGGAAAAGAGTCAAATACTTGCTTTTTAAATTATGTTATATAATTGTACAGTCTGGTCCCAGAGACTAAAATATTCTACATATATATATATGTATCTATGTATTTTTTAAACTGTTGCATAGAGCCACTTGAAAAAAAAATATTGTAGGTATGCAATGCAAACTTAGCAAATAATTGTTTTTCCTCCTCCTCCTCCTCCTCCCCTCCTCCTCCTCCTCCTCCTCCTCTCCATAAATCCTAAAAGCACTCCCTTCTAGAACTGATGATATTACATAGCTGGGTCATGAAATGTCTGCAAGAAAACCAAGAACGGCACCAAGGATCCCACAGTCATTTCCTTCCTTCCTTCCTCCTCCTCCTCCTCCTCCTCCTCCTCCTCCTCCTCTTCCTCCTTAGTTCTGCTTCTTAATCTTCTCTCTGCTTCACAACAAGCTATGGAGAATAATGTTATATAAAATGTATATCTCTAGAAACTGAATGTGTTATATAATGTATAATAATTATATGTGTATATATTTATATAGATATATATATATAGATATATATATTTTCGCCTACCCCTGAGTGATTTACTGGATCATTATTAATTTTTTGCAAGGTCATTGGCAAGCCAGCTAGGAATAACCTGGCTTGCTTTATTACAAGCCATGGACAAAAGCTGAAGTTGACTCCTGTTTTTCTTTTTTGTGCTCCTGTATATATAATAGTCCAATATTCTAAAACCAAAGAAACAGATCTTCTCAGATAAGGGCTAGGAAAAAAAACCCCAGCAACCCTAAGGTTGGGCAGGAAGTCAATAAACCACGATCCCTATGTGAATGGTATCCTCCCCATCTTGGCTAACTTTTTCAAACTGAGGTTGACCATCCTACAACAAATAAAAACAGTTCTCTTTGAGCTGTTTCAACTCTGATGACAGGGCGGTGAAAACCCTCTCTTTGAAGGGCGCTTCTCTTTGAAGAGTTAGCTGAGGACATCCCTCGGTTTCAAGGACACGAACAAGCCATAAATGATGTTGGTTTAGAAATCATGATGGTACTTGAAATAAACACCCAATACAACTCACCCCCCTGGGGAAAACTGTGATTGGCTCAGCTCTTTGATCGAGAAATGCTAGCTATGGATGGCGTCAAGTCTAATACCAAGAATGATATCTGGCTGTCCTTCCAAGCTGAGTTCCTTAATGTTTCATACCTATAAACAGAATCTTGCCAGACTGAAGACTCCACTATCTGCACCTACATTTTAGATGATAATAACTAAATAACTAAATAACTAAATAACTAAATAACTAAATAACTAAATAACTAAATAACTAAATAACTAAATAACTAAATAACTAAATAACTAAATAACTAAATAACTAAATAACGAAGGAAGGAAGGAAGGAAGGAAGGAAGGAAAGAAGGAAGGAAGGAAGGAAGGAAGGAAGGAAGGAAGAAAAAAGGGTAGAGAAAAAGGAGGATAGAGATGAGGGAGGGAGGGAGGGAGGGAGGGAGGAAGAAGAAAGGAAGGGAGAAGAAAGGATAGAGAAGGGAGGGAGGAAAAGAGGATAGAAAGAAGAAAGGAGGATAGAAAGAAGGGAGGGAGGGAGGAAGACAGAAAGAAAGAAGGAAGGGAGGAAGGAAAGAAGGAAAAAGGATGGATAAAAAAGGAGGATAGAGACAAGGGAGGGAGGGGGGGAAAAGAGGATAGAAAGAAGAAAGGAGGATAGAGAGAAGGGAGGGAGGGAGGGAGGAAGGAAGATGGAAGGAAGGAAGACAGAAGGAAGGAAGGAAGGAAAAAGGATAGAGAAAAAAAGGAGGATAGAGACGAGGGAGGGAGGGAGGAAGAAGAAAGATAGGAAGATAGAGAGAAGGGAGGGAGGGAAGGAGGGAGGGAGAGAGGAAGGAAGGAAGGAAGGAAGACAGAAGGAAGGAAGGAAAAAGGATAGAGAAAAAACGGAGGATAGAGATGAGGGAGGGAAGAAGGAAGAAGAAAGGAAGGAAGAAGGAAGGAAGGAAGAAGAAAGGAAGGAAGGATAGAGAGAAGGGAGGGAGGAAAAGAGGATAGAAAGATAGGAGGATAGAGAGAAGGGAGGGAGGGAGGAAGGGAGGGAGAGAGGAAGGAAGGAAGGAAGGAAGGAAGGAAGGAAGGAAGGAAGGAAGGAAGGAAGTGTTAGATTACATGAAACTTCTGGCCGCCCCTATAATCTTTTTTTAAAAAGTCCCCTCTAATATTGTTTTGGAGCTGGGCCTTCAATCAAAGCCAACGATGGAGCAACCCATCCAAAAATAATAATCATAATAAAATGTATTTGTCAATCAAACATCCGAGGCTTCGGAGGGTGCACCCCCTGCCCCAAGCTATGCAAAATGGGATCCCTTTGGATTGAAAAACCCAAACAGCGACCTCACTTCCAGGGCTCAGCCGAGGTCAATCACCCAGAGGGACATCCCAGCCCGGAGAATTTGCCGGCAGGCGCTGATATTCGGTGCCTGAAACTGGAGTGGTGAACTTGATACCCTTTTGGGTCTTGTCCAGGCTGAACGGACAGCTCAGCTGCTGCCCTGATGAAGGGGAGGGGGAGGGACGCTGTCCCCTCCCCTCCTCTGGCATCTTCGCCTCTCGACTTGCTTGCTGGGTATCTTAACCTTTGCAGAATCTCTACACACCTGAACTTGAAACCTTTGGGAAGCCAGAGCTGGCTTTTCTATCTTCAATAAGGCAGAAATATTTTATTTTTTTTTAAATTTGATTTATATGCCGCCCTTCTCCGGAGACTCAGGGCGGCTTACAATGCGTTAAGCAATAGCCTTCATCCTTTTGTATATTTATACAAAGTCAGCTTATTGCCCCCACAAACTGGGTCCTCAATTTACCTACCTTAGAAAGGATGGAAGGCTGAGTCAACCTTGAGCCTGGCGAGATTCGAACCTGCAGTAATTGCAGGCAGCTGGTCTTAATAACCAGCTTAATAACAGGGTGCCTTAGACCACTGTACTACCAAGGCTCTTAATAATAATAATAATTATTTATTTCCTCCTCCTCTTCCTCCTCCTCCTCCTCCTCTCCACAAACCCCATTCCTTCCTAGCACTGATGATGTTACTTAGTTTGGTCATGAAATGTCGGCAAGGAAAGAACCCAGCTCAGAGAGCATCCCCCCATCCCATGGAGCCCTTGATGAGGGTGGGCCTCCCAGAGGAACAACCCCCAGGAGAATTGCCATGGTAGTACAGTGGTCTAAGGCACCCTGTTATTAAGCTGGTTATTAAGACCAGATGCCTGCAATTACTGCAGGGTTCGAATCTCGCCAAGGCTCAAGGTTGACTCAGCCTTCCATCCTTTCTAAGGTAGGTAAAATGAGGACCCAGATTGTGGGGGCAATAAGCTGACTTTGTATAAATATACAAAAAGGATGAAGGCTATTGCTTAGCGCATTGTAAGCCGACCTGAGTCTCCGGAGAAGGGCGGCATATAAATCAAATTTAAAAAAAAAAATAAACCAAGGGATCCATGGACACGGGCTCTATTTAGGGATGGTGAAAGGAAGGTCAACCGGGAAGGCCTGAAATGTAAGGAAGGAACAGGAAGGAAGGAAGGAAAGAAAGGGATTGACGGCGATGACAAAGCTATTGCCCCGGTGGCTCCAGAGAGGAAAATGACATCAGCGAAGAGTGAAAGGTGTGGAGAGACTGAAACCTGGGAAATATTTATTGGACCGGGACAAAAATAACCTGGTCCAGAGAAGGCCAAGGCCCTCGAGGGCCAACATCCGCCCTCTCTGCGTTCACGAGGAACCCAGTTCCTCTGCAGAACAGATCGGAAGCCCAGGATTGTCAATGCTGTGCCGGAAGGAGAAAACGGAGGAGATTGGTTAGGGTGTTAAAGGGTTAAAGAGTTGTGTTACAATTCTTGTTTGTGCTAGAAAAGAAATGCTGGTTCCAAAGACTGAGGGCTGGCTGCTTGGGGGGTGGGGGGTGTGAATAGAGACTAGTGCCCTCTAAAAAATAAATACTGATATTTATTGGAACTGGAACTTTATTTGCACGTAAGAGAGAGAGAGAGAGAGAGAGAGAGAGAGAGAGAGAGAGAGAGAGAGAGAGAGAGAGAGAGAGAGAGAGAGAGAGAGAGAGGGAGGGAGGGAGGGAGGGAGCACATGTGTTTGTGGGTCTGTGTAACCCTTTTTATTGTTTTCCTATTTTCTCTTTCTCCCTCCCTCCTGCTTTTTCTTCATTTGTTCCTTCCTTCTTTCCTGAATCTCTTTAGTCTCCCTCCCTTCCTGGCCTCCCTCCCTCCCCTCCCGCCTTTCCTTCCTTCCTCCTTCCCCCTTTCATCTCTCTTTCCTTCCTCCCTTCCTCCCTCCTTCCCTTCCCCCTTTCCTCTATCCTTCCCCCCTCCTTCCCTCCCTCCCTCCCTTCCCCCTTTCATCTCTCCTTCCTTCCTTCCTTCCTTCCTCCCTTCCTTCTTCCTTTCCTCCCTTCCTTCCTCCCTCCCTTCCCCCTTTCATCTCTCCTTCCTTCCTTCCTTCTTTCCTCCCTTCCTTCTTCCTTTCCTCCCTTCCTTCCTCCCTCCCTTCCCCCTTTCATCTCTCCTCCCTCCCTCCCTCCCTCCCTCCCTTCCCAGGCCCTAAATTTTGCTGGTCTGCCAGTGGATTCCAGGAAGGTCAAGCTGTCTTCCTTTTGGGAGCTACTCTAGAGCACAATCCCTTTAGGAGGCCAGTGTGATGCTTTGCACAGAGTAACCATAGTAACTCACCATCAGTGCTCTGGTTGCCTCTAATATCAATTTTGTGTTGTTTTTTTTTCCTGTTAGCATTCAGGGAGAACATCTTTCTCTCTGGGTCTTTATCTCAGCCAAGATGAATGAAAAAAATCTTCGCAGGACTGACAAAACCTCCGAGGAATTATTCCTTTAGTGATCTGCAGGGACATTCGCTGCAGGAGAGGCCTTCGAGCCGTTGAAACCGTTCAAAGACCTTAATTCTTCTATTCCTCCTTAATGAAGAGATGGAGATGAAAATGAGGCTTCCCTGAGGATGTGTATCTTCTGACCCTTGGGGGAAAACGGCAGTATTTATTTATTTATTTATTTATTTATTTATTCAATTTATATACCGCCCTTCTCCTAGTGGACTCAGGGCGGTGCACAGCCAAAACTAAAATACACAACAATACAAAATTTAAAATTAATTAAAAGAATTATATACTTTGGCCCGAATTAAAACAGTGCGAATTAAAACCCATTAACAAATTAAAACTAAACAATTAATAACCATTAATAACCAGCATTGACAGATCCCCTGGTGGCAGTGGTGAAAGTCAATTTTTTTTACTACCAGTTCTGTGGGCGTGGCTTGGTGGGTGTGGCTCGGTGGGCGTGGCAAGGGAAGGATACATCAAAATCCCCATTCCCCACCCTACTCCTGGGGGAAGGATATTGCAAAAAATCCCCATTCCCACCCCACTCTGGGGCCAGCCAGAGGTCGTAATTTGCCAGTTCTCCAAACGACTCAAAATTTCCGCTACCAGTTCGCCAGAACCTGTCAGAACCTGCCGGATTTCACCCCTTGCTTGGTGGCCATATTGGTGCTGC